>MU182406.1:57527-89110 GCA_016904865.1 Pissodes strobi | reverse complement strand
GGTGTAGAGGTTTAAATCGTTGGGTCTCATCTGGAAAACACGGGTTCGAACCCCGTTGCTTTTTTTTGATTATTTTTCTAAACAGCTTTTTTTCTTGATTTTGGGTATGTCTTGGGTTAGATTGGGTTAGCACCTGGTTAGTTTCCTTTTCTTGGGCCCCCGTAGCGAGCGGAGGGCCATGCGGATCGACCAATAGGAGAGGCCGATTTTGATATAGTCGGCTACGCCTGTAAAGGATCTTAAAATGCGTATAATCCTACCTTTAAATACCAAATTAACATACGCCATTCAAACATAATGTGCGTTCTCTTCGTGGGCACTTCATGAAACGGGAACGTTCAAAGTTAGGCAGGTTGTGTTACACACAATACGCCGCCCTATTATGGGTTTTTCATGAAAAGCCTTGTCTGATTATGTAGCTTCATATTTTTACACAACATGCCGACGCTTCATGATGTGACTAGATTTTTCATGAAATAACGGATTTCAGTATAAGACTACGACATATATATAAATATATATATATATAGTACTTTTGTTACTTTTTGACTTCAAAAAAGCACATGCCTAAATTATTTGTAATAGTTAATTACATCATTTAAGGAAAGGAACATAATAATTATTATAATAAGATTAATAAGTAGTTTAACAATTATAATATGCTAGGATGTACAAAACACAGTTTAAGCTTGTGAAATCGAAAAGGACTAGCGTCACTAGGTTTCTTTAGTAGACGTTTCCCGGACCACATCAAATTGATTTGAGTTGCGCGCGCATCACATTGTTGATAAACACCATATCTTTATGGTCCAGGAAATTGCTTTCAAGTGGTCTCGTAGCTCAGTGGTAGGATGCCCAGTTTCGGATACGGCCGGCGGCGGTTCGATTTCCGTCGAAGTTTTTTTTTATTTTTTTCCAAGTTATGTTTGTTTCTTTTTTAAAAATGTCGGTTAGTCTTGTTTGGTTGCGCCCCGGAGCAAGCGAAGCGAGCAGATAGCCATGGGTGAAGTGAAAAATACAAATCTAAATTCATGTGTTAATCAACAATGTGATTCGCGCGCAACTCTGAATCATTTTGATGGGGTCCGGGCAACGTCTTGTGGTTTCTTTAGCTTTTTAGTCCAGTTTTTGCAGCATATATTTTTTTGATACCAATAACAAACAGAGAGAAAAGAAAACGCTTGACTCGACGTTTTCAAAGAATTTTTTGAACTGGTTGGCTTTGTATTGTTGAGTGATAAAATTTTTGGCACTTGTGGTAATTCTAAAAAAAATGAAAAACAAAACGCACTCGAGTATTCTTGGTTGTAACAATTGATTTTTTCCCCTTAATTTACCCACTGCTGCCTCAATTCGTTTTCTTTTGGAAATTAAAAAATGCTACTTTGGGTCCATTTTTATAATTCCCTCTACACCATCTTTTCAATTCACTCGACACTATTATATACACAATTATTTGAACATACTTTAATTATTACAACACGTAGGGTAAACTACCCAATTGTTGGCACCCCGCCAATTATTGGCACTCATCCGGTTCTAATTAAATTGCTAAGGTCGTATCGCATATAACCTGTATTTTATTAAATTTTTGGAAATATGGCAACATGTGTTACGCGGGAATCTCACTCGAGTCTAGCGAGCAGCGGTTATAAACCATAATGGGCGGGACATGGTTTGTTTACTATTTTAGAACATATTTCACTCACGCGTGACCCTCCGCTCGCCTACGGGGGCTCAAGAAAAAGAAACTAACCAAAGCTAGCCCAAGGCGTACCCAAAATTAATAAAACAAAACTTTTTACACACATAACTTAAAAAAAAAAGCTTTGCCACTGCCAGGAATCGAGCCCGCAACGTCGCGTCGTAAACGCAGCATCGAACCACTGCACCACTAGAACCGTTACGGGAAACTCGCTGGACCGTCAAGACATTCAAATAAACCCTCCAAATAGTAAACAATTCAAGCCCCGCCCACCCAACTGTCATTATGGTTTGTAACCGCGGCTCGCTAGAGGCGAATGGGAATCTCATTCCATTTCAAGCTTGTTGGGGTTGGGGGTTGGGGTTAGTTTTACCGCAACTCAGTGTTGTCAGACGTACCATTTAAATGGTATTTGTACGATTATTTTGCCTCACGTACCATGAGTATTTTATGTACCATTTAATATGACTTTGTACCATTTTATACCTTTATTCTTTATAACTTTAGGTTGTTGAAACACGCATGTGGTGTTTATTCTTAACCAACTCCCAAACTCGGTATTCGAAGCTGCGAACGAGGGACTCCAAGAGACAGTGACGTGTGATCAATGAGCAATCATATTACATTATACTCCATACCATTACCCATTACCATTGTTTATATATTTAAAAGACATTGCCGTATTCCTGCATACGTATATGGAGTAAATGGTGTCTATAATGCTCAGGACTCGTCAGGCGGGAGGACTCTGGCCGATATTTTCAAAAAAGGACTGCTCGCAGACACAGACATATCGTTGCCCGTACCGAATCATAGGGCTTCAGAGTTGCGCAAGCATCACAGTTGACAGAAATGTCTAATATTGCACTTCACACGCATGGCCCTCCACTCGCTTCGCTCGCTACGGGAGCACAACCAACAGAAACTAACCAAAACCGAAAACCCATAACTAACTCACGGCATACCCCAAATGAAGATTATTTCTCATTCACGTTGAGTGATTCATATAATGTTCTTATAATTTTTAAAATTTTTTGGATGAAGGTTTTTATATAAAGGCTCTCGCCTCTACCCTCTATGCATGTAGTCCACTGTAAGTACCATTGGCATACCATAAACTGAAGAATTTGTCCCTTAAAATGCCATCAAATTGGTTTTTTGAAAGTACCATTAAATACCATTAAATGGAACGTCCCTGTACCATATTAATAAATCCGGCATCTGGCAACGCTGCCGCAACTACATAAGAAGACGCATCGCCTGTTCATTCATGGTCAAAATCTTACGATATTTACAAGAAAGTGCTCAGGTTTTTAGTAGAATCAAAAGGTAAGTTCATTACTTGTTGCATATATTTCGATTTAGGGCTATGTAGAAACGTTTGACGTGTAAAATGTGTTAATATAAATTATTTTCTGCAAGAATGAAATCCATTTTTTAGAGTGCCAACAATTGGCGTAAAATACAGACACATTTTAATGATTGGCACTTATGCCAATAAATCAGTTTGGCGGTTTAAATAAAAAAATGGGTTATTGGCATTTCTCTTTCCAGGCTTGAATACCATGCCCAAAGTAAAGAAAACCTGTCCGTACATAAAAAGCACACTGAAGAGTCTATTCAAAGTGCTCTAACTGATATCGGCAATGGTATGCCAAAAAAACGGCAGCTATAAAGTATAAGGTGTCCCGCTCTACGCTGCAATTTCGCCTGAGTGAGAAGTTTACAAACACTGAACATGGATCAAAAACCTACTTATCTAAAGAAGAAGAGGATCTGCTAGTGTCCTGGATTCTTGAAAGCCATAGGAAAGGATTTCCTAAGAAGAAAGAGGACATTCAGCTATCAGTTAAAGGATTTCTCGATAAACAACCTAGGAAAACTCCCTTTAAAGATAATTTGCCTGGTGTTAATTGGTATAAATGTTTTCTTCAGAGGCACCCCAATTTAACTAGTCGAACTCCAGAAGCTGTTACGAACGCCAGTGGAAATGTTTCTGAAAACGATATAAAAAAACTGGTTTAAAAACATCGAAGCCTACCTGAGGGAGAAGAATTTGCTAAGTGTTTTTATAACGGTGATGAGACATGCTTCGCTTTATGTCTTAAAGAAGATAAAGTTGTCGCCCCGAAAGGTACCAGAAATGTTTATCAAATTGAGCAAGGTCCAGCAAAAACGAATATTACAGTTATGTTTACATTTTCGGCGTCGGGATGCATTACTTCACCGATGATCATATATCCCTATAAAAGGTTACCAAAAAATATTGTTGATACGGTTCCAGAAGGATGGGGTATAGGTGCAAGTGAAAACGGTTGGATGAAAGCTGAGCTATTCTATGAATATATTTCAAATGTATTACATTAAAGTGACCATAATTCCAAGATCTTAATGCAGGACGTTACATAATTGTCAAAATAAGTGGCAACATTTTTTTGGAATGGTGTTGTGTTTTAGCACCTTCGCCATTTTATCAAAAAAATAATAACGGGTTAATTGACTACGTTTACCTTGATTGGATCTAATTAATCCGATAGAAGCTTCATCCGCTTGAAAATATCCACATAAACGATGGCGCCTGATATTCTTAGCGGATGGAAGCCTCCGATTCGATCCGGTATTTCAATCGGATTAGACTGACTAATCCAGATCGAAGTGATTTCTTTTAACGACAGAAACGCAATTGAAATTTTATTTGTCAGCAGTTTCGGATTGTCGGCATCGGCAATCTCTAACCACAGTTTTATAATGTTTGTCTTTGGTTTGCTAAATTATTATTATTTTTAAAAAAATTAATAATGAGCTCAGATTCTTCAGAAACATCCAAAATTGCCCCCCCCCCCCTTATGAGTTTTTGCCAGAAATTCTTAAAAAAAGAAAATTATTTCGCTTTGTCTAACTATGTCGGTCTGTGTTTATTTACATATAATCGAAGAATTAGATTGAATTGATCGCGATCCGGATTTTTCGAGATAAACGTAGTCACTGACAGGCGAATTTTGGACTGGGTTGGGTTTTTGTCGCACTATCTAGGAATGGGTAAAATTAGTAATGGGATGATATTTAAGATTCTTATTTTTGCATTAATATAGTAGAGAATAAACCATTAGCTAATTTTGTAGTCATTTTGTGCATACCGCATACCACAAAAGAGAATTGCAGGACAATTTGCAGGACGCTTGCTTTCTCTGGACAGAGTCTATGAATGCTTGACTGTCCTGCTCAATGCAGGACGTCTGGTCACTTTATATTACATCCCTATTTAGTAAATCAAAAAGTACAATTCCCAATTATTCCCTTCGTAGACGGGCATAAAACTCATCAAACGTTTGAACTTAGTGAACTTTGCAGTAATCTTCAAATCATCCTAATATCCTTGTATCCGAACGCTACCAGAATTCTACAGCCTGCCGATGTTTCGAGCTTTAGACCACTGAAAAATGGATGGAAAAAGGCAGTTGCTAGTTGGCGTCGTAATAATCAGCTTGTTCAGATTACAAAAATTCACTTTGCTTCAATTCTTCAAGAAGCCTTGCTTGCGCTAACTAACAATACAGTTGCAAATGGTTTTAAAGCTTGTGGCCTGTTTCCATGGGATTTAAACGCTATCGATTATTCCAAGTGCATGGGAAAACAGAATAAGTCTCAAAATTCCATGGTAACACACATTACAGCCGATGAGAAGCCACCGACATCAATTAACATTAATGATTTTGAACATATATGCGGACCTGTAATTTTAAATGAACTAGAACAGGATAAATCGCGCGAAACCTCAAAAAAGGAAGATTATTTTAATTCACTCCTAAGTTTGTATAAAAGAATTACTTCTGTTGAGTCTCTAAGCTTAGACTCTCATGCTAGTAATAGTTCAGCTTGAGGTAACTGACGTAACTACCGAGGACAGAATAGACTTTGATACTACTAAAGAAACACAATTCAGTCAAAATGAAATTAATGAGATGCCAATAATTATTTTAGGCGACAGCAAAACCACTTACACAAAAAGTAGTTTTTATAGCCATGATTCTACATCCGACTTAAATAAAATTCAAGATCAGTCTGAAGAATGCGCCCTAATCCTGGAACAAAAACAATCAAAGTGCTTAAACTCAATATCTGATCAACCTACATTTGATTTGGCAGCTGAACAGCCAAATACATCCGGTTTTAGACCTAAACAATCAGATAGCTCAGACCTAAAGGAATATCTTTTATGGCCCAAGACACCTGAAAGAAAAGGAAAACGGCAAAGCGAGAAAATTCCATATGTAGTAACATCTAGCGGATGGAAAAAAATATTTGAAAACAAGCTTAAAATTAAATTAGATAATGAAAAGAAAAAAGAAGAAAATTAAGCAAAACGGGAAGAAAATAAATTAAAGAAATTAAAAATAAATAAAAAATGTAAGAAAACCTTTAAAAGCACGGTGACATCGGATGTAAACGAAAATGCCACCAAGAAAAAAAAAGGCGATAAAAAGTTGAAAGTACCCGAAAAACAAGAAATAAACTAATACTGGAACCACAAAAAACTACTGATGATGACATAAATAAACTACAAATAGATGATTTACCCCCTGAAGGAGAAAAGGAAAATAATAAAGAGTTACCCGCTGCCCCAAATATTTTTGCTCAATCGACTGAAGACTTAAATGAGTTTATTATGGTACCAGATAATACGATAGAAATAGACCAAAGATACTGTACACCAAAAAAAGAAAGTCATGTGAAGGAGTTATCTTTTAATTTTAGTCCTTTATCGAATATTCCTAAAGGGCTTCGGAACCAAAATTGTGACACTTTAGTGATACCTTCTCCTCCTAAAAATAACAAAATTGTTAATAAAGGGTTATGCTATTTATGTACCTTTAATATAACAGTTTTAAAGTTTGGCATTGAATGTCAAAAATGCTCAAGGGTTTTTCACTTCCTATGTTTAAAAGAAAAAAATATATACCGAGAATTGTTCACTTGTGCAAAATGTTCTATTTAAATAATCCTGTGTTTGCTATTTTGTATTTTATTTAGTTTTTTAGTTGTTTTTTTTTTAATTACATATTACGTATTACCACCTAATGTACCGATTATCTATCTAAAACGATAAATAAATACGTGCACGTCAAGCTTCTACCGGGATTTGACATGAAGAGGGTTGGCGCTGCTTCGAGGCAGTTTGCCAGTACGTCTCCGGGAATCTACAGTATTTCGAGCTTATGCTTCTGTAGATTCCTATTTTCTTCCATCTTGTGAATAGTTAATTGCTATATTGATCCATTATAAATATTTCTGATACATATTTTATGTATTTTTAAAACTAGCTAATTACGGATTGGCATTAGTTAACATGTATACATACAAACAAAGAGTCGCCTCTAGCGAACAACGAATATAAACCATAATGGGCGAGACTTGGTTTGTTTACTATTTAGAGGGTTAGTTTACTATTTTAGAATGTCTAATATTTCACTTCACGCATGGCCTTCCACTCGCTTGGCTCGCTCCGGGGGCGCAACCAAACAAAACCAAGGCATGCTCAAAATGAAGAAAAAAAAACTTTTTACAAACATAACCTTAAAGAAAATAAAAAAAAAACTTGCCGCTAACGGGAATCGAACCCGGAGCGTTGTATCATAAGCACAGCATCAACCACTAGACCTGTCGGAACACTACCGTCTTGACGGGGCAAGACCAGGAAGCAAAAATTTTGCGGTACGGGGGAGAGACTATAAGTTAGTGCATTTTCGAAAGCGAGGATATGGTCCTAACAGTGGAGTAGTGCTGATCGTGCTGTTATTAGTTAATAGCTTGTTTGTTAAATAAGTTTAACAAAATTTTATTACTTTTAACTTTATGAAAGTCTGTTATTTTTGGCAAATGTGTTTACTGAAAGGAATGAAGAACAAGTATTACAGGAAATTCCTTCTGATTTAATGCAGGGCAGTTTAGTCAACGAATACGACCTTTTAATAATAACAGTCGAAGAATGGCCCCATTGGTCTACATTGCAGATATGCAGCTTACTCGCTTATCAAAATAATTTAAGGTGAATACTGTAAAACTTTTTTGACAGTTCCAAATTCAAGTGATGGTTCATATTCTAATTTAATCTCAGCAACATCTAGGGGGAGACTTTCTTAAGTTTTATCACATGCATGTGTTATTGTTCAAAAAATTCGAATCTAAATAAGGAAGACATATTTTTAAAACAAGAGAAACGTTCTCGTGGGACATGACCAAAAGTGGCATGATGAAGAAAATTTAATTAAATTGTTAGTTAAACCAGTTACAAACATATTGTTAAAGAACTATGCAGAAAAGAAAAATGATACATCAACAATAAAAAATATGCCTGACGTTAAACGGTTCAAGTCTTGAATTTATTTATTTTTTTCATTATAAATATATATGTCTTTAATAGGTACATGTTTTAGACCATTACATATTTTCTGATGTTTTTTGAAATTCAATATTTTTTTGTCTTTAATATGTCTTGATAATTTATTTTAGGTAGACTTTACTTCGTTGATTTTTTGCCCCAATGTTTGTGTTCTCTACACAATTGGAGTGAAAACAATGACTTATTTTGTTCCTTCGCAAAGTTTATAGATAATTTATGTCATGTATTTTGGTTTATATGTAATACCACGTATGCTCTTGCTAATGAAAATCATAAGTTTTAACACGCGGCAATGTAAACATATTTATTTAAACCCGGTTAGAACAAATGTCGCTCTTCATAATCCATATCTGAGGCTTCTAACACCTTTAATCATTTATCTCCGCATATGAAAAATGCGGATACAATCTATAAAAATTTATTCGGTACCTTAAAAACTATTATTGATATGTATCATGCATTTAAATTAATTAAAAAAGCTCATTCTTAAAAGTTACAAAAAACAGTGTATTAAAAACACATATATTACGTCAAGCGTTACAACTTAAAAAAGAAAAACAAGAGGTGCCTCCCTAAAATATATCACGTCAAGGTTAAATCAATAAATAAAATTATTTGGCATTAAAAAAGGTCTGTATTTATCAGAAGTGAAACTTCTTAAACTTAAACGCCCTAGCCTCGGATTTGGTTAAATAGTATATTATTTTATATGGAGGAAAAGTGATACTTTTCATGGCGCGCTCGTGTTCAACAGCCGAACGGAGTGAGGCTGGTAATAGAGAGCAAGCCATGAAAAGTAACTTTTCCTCCAAATAAAATATGCTGTTTTTTCTTCAAATATCGACAAATTAATGCAAAAACATCTCTTTTTAATAGTAATAATGATTATTATTAAAGGTAAGTGGGTTTGCAAGGCGGCTTAGACCGGTGTCTGTGAATAGGCACAGGTTGTTGCTATAGTCCCAGATAAACCCACACCAGATGCGAAACCTCCCGCCTAACGCATGAAACAAGATTTCGTTTAAAGCCCCGCCTCCTTGGGATGGCCAGCCATCCCAAGAAATAGTCAGGGCAAGCTCTAGTGTGATTCTAAACGCGAGCCACGCGAGTCTTGTGGTTTAGTCCGAGAGCGTTACGGAAAATAATTAATCTTTATTTTATTTTGGTTAAAAATGCCTGTTTATAAGTGCCTTTATTTAAATTGTTCTACTAGAAGCGGTGGCGAAAAATAATTATTTAAATTATCCCGCGATCCTGAAAGGCATGTATAAATGTTGTTTAATGCATACTCCCGCACACTTATTTCCAAAATTATTGCATATTCTAAAATCGAATAAGCACGATATTCAATTAAATCTGAAAACTGGCAGATACAATGTTATAGTTAAATCTTTTTTAAATCCAACTAATGTTATACAGTGTCCGCCAGAATATTGGCCACATATATGGGAAAATTTTTTATTATCATGATATCGGAACTTTTGTTTTAACCAATCAATTCTGCATGTCTGACAATCTAAATATGCATTTTAACATTGAAAATGTTTCTGTTTTCCTAGTATAGGGCCTCAAATCGTGAAAAAGTGCATGCTACATTTTTTGCCACATTCATGACGTCATAGGCGAGAGAGATCGTATTAGTTTGTTTATTTAAACCTTAATTTGATTATAACGTATCGGAATCAATGACTAAAATAAATTGGAACTAACTGAAACTAACCGAACGTTTATTGACCGACTAACCAAAACTAACCATATGCACCAAAACGGGCTAAAACGTACCGGAACAGGTTACAAAAATTAAAGTAAGTTAAAACTAATCAAAACGAACCGAATTTTGGCGACTAACCAAAACTAACCGAAAACTTTAAATTTGATTATAAGGTATCGGAACTGGTTGAAATAACTAAAATAAATTGGAACTAACTGAAACTATCCGAAAGTTGATTGGACCACTAACCAAAACTAACCATAAGCGCCAAAACGGTCTAAAACCTATCGGAACAGGTTGCAAAAATTAAAGTAAGTTGAAATTAATCAAAACGAACCGAATTTTGGCGACTAACGAAAACAAACCACAAACATTAAATTTGATTATAACGTATCGGAACCGGTTCAAGTGACTAAAATAATTTGGAACTAACTGAAAGTAACCGAAAGTTGATTGAATGACTAACCAAAACTAACCAAAGGTAACTAAAAACACCAAAACGGGCTAAAACTTATCAGAACAGATTACAAATGTCAAGGTAAGTTAAAACTAACCCAAATTAACCGAATTTTGGCGACTAACCAAAACTAACCAAAAACATTAAAATTGCTTGTAACGTACCGGAACTGGTTCAAAAGACTAACATATATTAAATCTAACTGAACTTTACCGAAAGTTGATTGAAAGACTAACTAACCAAAAGCACCAAAACGGGCTAAAACGCATCGAAATAGATTAAAAATATTGAAGTAAGTTAAAACTAACCCAAATTAACCGAATTTTGGTGACTAACCAAAACTAACCAGAAACATTAAAAATGCTTATAACGTCTCACAACCGGTTCAAATGACTAAAATAAATTGGAACTAACTGAATTTTACCTAAAGTTGGTTCAACGAATAACCAAAACTAACCAAAATTAACTAAAATCATCAAATCGGGCTAAAACGTATCGAAGTAGATTAAAAATATTGAAGTAAGAACTAACCCAAATTAACCGAATTTTGGTGACTAACCAAAAATAACCAAAAACACTAAAATTATTTATAACGTATCGGAACTGGTTAAAATGATTAAAATAAATTGAAACTACCTGAAATTAATTGACAGTTGATTAAACGACTAACCAAGACTACCCACAAGCACCAGAAAGGGCTAAAACATATCGGAACATATTAAATGTTAAGGAAAGTTGCAACTAACTTTAATTATCCGAATTTGGGCGACTAACTAAAATTAACCAAAACATTAAAATTGGTTATAACGTATCGGATCCGGTTCAAATGACTGAAATAAATTAAAACTAACTAACACTAACCAAAAGCTGATTGAATGACTAACCAAAACTAATCAAAAGTAACTATAAACACCAAAAAGGGCCAAAACGTATCGGAACTGATTAAAGGTAATAAAATAAGTAACTAACCCAAATTAACCAAATTTTTAGTAGAGTGTATGTGTTAATATATTCGCTCTAGAAAACGATTTAATTCCCACTTTTTTGTCACAAGCCGAATTTTTCAGGGGTGGAAGTACATGATAAGGTAACCCTTATTCCGGATGTAATACAAAACTAGACTGTGCAAAAGGGCACTATCATCAAAAATCGAGATATTGATACAACCGTATAGAGAAAAACATAGTTATTTTTGGTGCAAAGCACAAAAAAGTCATTGTAATGAGTATTTTTTTATAATTATTTAAAAAAAATCATTTACATTAGCCCTTATGGCCGAAAATAATTTTAAACGTAAATATCTCGGTTTCAGCCGGGCAAAAAGTTGATTAACTTGTGGTCTTTTTTAAATATAACATTCATTTGACAAAAAAGAAGGGCCTAAATGAGAAAATACTATTCTTTATAAAAGTTTCGTCTATGTCTTGACCAGGTAATAGAGCAAATCCCATATTTTTTGCTTGTAAACTAACAATGGTATAACAATAAATAATGAGAGACGTCATGGGTTTACGCCGCGCTGCGACGTAATTATTCAAACCGCCAGATGCATCTACCCTTAGTCTATCTTTCTCTTCGCCTTCACGTTTAGCATGCTTTGTTTCTCTCTACGTGTCGACAGATGGAACTATAATATATTATTATAGCCCTATTAAGATTTGTTTTATTTTATTTGTATTATAAAACTTCTCGTTAGGTGTCAATTTGCAATCTGCCATATTGTATATCTGTTTTTATTAAGGAATTAATAAGTTTATGTGTTACATATAAAGTACCTATCTAGTAAATTTGGAAGAAATATAGACATTTTTTGCGTTTTTATTATATATAGATACATACATCTGTTTCAGGTGAATATATCTGGGTAAGTTGTAAGTTTTTGTTTAAAATTTTAATTACGCAAGAATCAGAGAGCAAAAATAGGGATGATAATAAACGTCGCCAAGGCAATATGCTTGTTGATGCAACAAACAGGGTGCCTGGAAATTAGAGGTCAATGTTTTAATTGCATATTTCATGTTTTACACTGAGGCCGAGGGATATTTCATTCAAATATACTATATTCCAAGTTATTTTATCCGGTGTAGGCCATGACTGATACTTCTTTATATTGTTGGGTACTGCTATCAACAATCCAGTCATAGCCTACTCAGAACAAAATAAACTTGGAACAAAGAATATTAATGTGTCATGTATACTTACGACCCTAAGCAATGACTTTTTTATAATTTGTTTTTTTTTATGAAGGGTACCTACCTATTTATTTATACATTATTGTATATTTTTTTTAACAGAAATCAAATTAGAATGGACAGCACAACGGATTCAAGTTCAGAAAGCGAAATTGAGCCTCTTGCCTCTTTTATGTTCGAAATAGACCGAAGTGCATTATATGCGATGATAATAAAGGCAAGTTAATTAGGGCGACAGAAAGAACTTTTTCTACTTTTCTTGTGGCAAACAAGATTCGATATAGTATTGATATTATTAATGAAACAATACAAGTCATTTCAGATGCTAAAATTGGTAATAAATACGACGAAGTAATTTGGCACAAGCTATACTATATTAGTTATTCATGTAAAAGAAATATTGAAGCGAAGAGAAAAAGTACCACAAGACTTAAAGAATATCATATAAGTCTTGCGGTACTTTTTCTCTTCGCTTCAATATGTCTTTTACATGAATAACTAATATAGCATAGCTTGTGCCAAATTACTTCGTCGTATTTATTACTAATTTTAGCATCTGAAATGACTTTTTGTATTGTGTCATTAATAATATCAATACTATATTGCTATTTCGAACATAAAAGAGGCAAGAGGCTCAATTTCGCTTTCTGAACTTGAATCCTTTGTGCTGTCCATTCTAATTTGATTTCTGTTAAAAAAATATGCAATATTGTATAAATAAATAGGTACCCTTCACACCTTGACCCTGACACATTAATATTCTTTGTTCCAAGTTTATTTTATTCTGAGTAGGCTATGACTGGATCTGGATTGTTGATAACACTACCCAACAATATAAATAATTATCAGTCATGGCCTACTCAGGATAAAATAACTTGGAACATAGCATATTTGAATGAAATTTCCTTCGGCCTCAGTGTAAAACATGAAATATGCAATTAAAACATTGACCTATCTAATTTCCAGGCACCCTGTTTGTTGCATCAACAAGCATATTGCCTTGGCGACGTTTAGCAACATCCCTATTTTTGCTCTCTGATTCTTCCGTAATTAAACTTTTAAACAAAAACTTACAACTTACCCAGATATATTCACCTGAAACAGATGTATGTACCTATATATAATAAAAACGCAAAAAAGTCTATATTTCTTCCAAATTTACTAGATAGGTACTTTATATGTAACACATAAACTTATTAAGTCTTTAATAAAAACAGATATACAATATGGCAGATTGCAAATTGACACCTAACGAGAAGTTTTATAATACAAATAAAATAAAACAAATCTTAATAGGTCTATAATAATATATTATATGTGTTCCATCTGTCGACACGTAGAGAGAAACAAAGCATGCTAAACGTGAAGGCGAAGAGAAAGATAGTCTAAGGATAGATGCATCTGGCGGTTTGAATAATTACGTCGCAGCGCGGCGTAAACCCATGACGTCTCTCATTATTTATTGTTATACCATTCTTAGTTTACAAGCAAAAAATATGGGATTTGCTCTATTACGTGGTCAAGACATAGGCGAAACTTTCATAAAGAATAGTATTTTCTCATTTAGGCCTTCCTTTTTTGTCAAATGAATGTTATATTTAAAAAAGACCACTTGTTAATAAAAATTTTTCCCAGCTGAAACCGAGATATTTACGTTTAAAATTATTTTCGGCCATAAGGGCTAATGTAAATGATTTTTTTTAAATAATTATAAAAAAATACATCCTACAAAGACCTTTTTGTGCTTTGGACCAAAAAATAACTATGTTTTTCTGTATACGGTGGTATCAATATCTCGATTTTTGATGATAGTGCCCTTATCATGTACTTCCATCCCTGAAAAATTCAGCTTGTGTCACCGAAGTGGGAGGCAAAGTCAAAATTAGTTTTAATCTACACCCTACTATTTTGGCGACTAACTAAAATTAACCAACGCATTAAACTTGGTTATAAAGTATCGGATCCGGTTCAAATGACTGAAATAAATTAAAACTAACTAAAACTAACCGAAAGCTGATTGAATGACTAACCAAAACTAATTAAAAGTAACCATAAACACCAAAAAGGGCTAAACGTACTGATTAAAGGTATTAAAATAAGTAACTAACCCAAATTAACCGAACTTTGGCGACTATAACTAAAATTAACTAAAATCATTTAAATTAGTTATAACGTATCGGAACCTGTTCAATTGACTAAAATAAATTTTAACTGGCTAAAAGTAACCGAATGTTGATTGAATGACTAACCAAAACTAACCAAACGTAAATAAAAGCACCAAAACCGGCTAAAACGTATCGAAATAGATTAAAAATATGGAAGTAAGTTAAAACTAATACAAATTAACCGAATTTTGGTGACTAACCAAAAAGACTAAAATTGGGTATAACGTATCGGAACTGGTTCAAATGACTAAAATAAATTAAAACTAACTGAAATTAGCCAAAAGTTCATTGAATGACTTACCAAAACTAACCGAAAGTAACGAAAAGCACTAAAAAGGGCTAAAACACATTAGAACAGATTCAAAATATTAAGGTAAGTTGAAACGATCTTAAATTAACCGAATTTTGGCGACCAACTAAAATTAACCAAAAACATTAAAATTGGTTATAACGTATCGGAATCGCTTCAAATGACTAAAATAAATTAAAAGGAACTAACACTAATCGAAAGCTGATTGAATGACTAACCAAAACTAATCACAAGTAACCAAAAACCGGTTCCGATACGTTAGAACCAATTTGAATGTTTTTGATTAATTTTAGTTAGTCACCAAAATTCGGCTAACTTAAGTTAATTTCAATTTACTTTAATGGTTTTAATCTGTTTTGATATGTTTTAGCCCTTTATGGTGCTTTTGGTAACTTCTAGTTAGTTTTGGTTAGTCGATCAACCACCAACTTTCGGTTAATTTGAACCGGCTCCTATACGTTATTACCAATTTTACTGTTTTTGGTTAGTCATTCAATCACCTTTCTGTTACTTTCAGTTAGTTCCAATTTATTTTAGTCATTTGAACCGGTTCCGATACGCTATAACCAGTTTAAATGTTTTTGGTCAATTTAAGTTAGTCGCCAGACTTCGGTTAATTTCAACTTACTTGAACATTTTTTAACTGTGCCTATACTTTTTAGCCCTTTTTGGTACTTTTGGATACTTTTGGTTAGTTTTGGTTAATCGTTCAATCAATTTTCGGTTGATTTCAATTAGTTTTAATTTATTTTAGTCATTTGAACCAGTTCCGATACGTTATAACCAATTTTAATGTTTTTGGTTAGTTTAGGTTAGTCGGCAATATTCGGTTAATTTGGGTTAGTTTTAACTTACTTTAACATTCTTAATCTATTTCGATGCGTTTTGAATCTGTTCCGATACATTTTAGCCCGTTTTGGTGGTATTATTTGCTTTTGGTTAATTTTGGTTAATTATTCAATCAACTTTCGGTTACTTTTAGCTAGTTCCAATTTATTTTAGTCGTTTGAAACGCTTCCGATATGTTATAATTAAATTTAATGTTTTTGGTTAGTTTTGGACAGTCCTTAAAATTTAGCTCGTTTTGGTTAGTTTTAACTTATTTTAATGTTTGTAACCTGTTCCGATACGTTTTAGCCAGTTTTGGTGCTTTTGGTTACTTTTGGCTAGTTTTGGTTAGTCGTTCAATCAACTTTCGGTTAGTTTCAGTTAGTTCCAATTTATTTTGGTCATTTGAACTGATTTCGATACCTTATGACCAAATTTAAGTTTAAAAAAACAAACTAACACGATCTCTCATGCGTATGACGTTATGTGCATGCACTTTTTCACGATTTGAGGCCCTATATTAGGATAACAGAAACATTTTCAATGTTAAAATAACCTTAAATCGTCATACATTAAAGCGTATTAGGGGAATTTCTGTAAAAAAGTCAGTGCAGCCATAATAACACAAGATTTCCATGACCGCCTGTTGGGAAAAAAAGAAAGTGAATGGCTATTGCAAATTTTAATTTTTCCTGAACCAGTCCAACAGCAAAACACGTTTTCTTTTATTTGGTGCAGACCAACTATTTTAATTTTGAAGAATAATTCTGTAATCATACCCAGATTATTTGGTGCAGACCGCGTATAACCGCCACGTCAAGGTTAAAGTTGGCTAGCGAGGAATTTGCCGACCTTTTGCATCTGGTGTGGGTTTATCTGGGCTATAGTAATGTAACATAAAGCTGTCAGTGGACACTGTCAATAATAATTATTTTTTTAAAATTGCGTTTTAATTCCGTATTGATAAACAGTTATTGAGTAAGTTCGATTAAATAATAACCAATTTGTTCCTAAATTAGTGATTTTTAGAAATGCAGTGCACAAATTGAGTGATAAATACAAATTTTAGTTTAATAAATTTTGAGTTGTTGACGCTTATTTTGTTGTTTGTTTGTATCTATGTTGCTATGACAACACTTTTACCTCCGTCGGCGAAAAAGTGAAAAGTAAAGCTCCGGCGGAGGAAAAACGAAACTTCACGGCCGCCTACACAGTCGAGTAATGACGGACTTACTGACGTTTGAAGAAAACAGTAGTTTTTTTAAATATACCACTCAATTAACAAAAAGGGAAGGCCTAAATGAAAAAAAAAACTATTCTTCATAAATGTTTCGCTTATGTCTTGACAAGGTAATAGAGTAAATCCCATATTTGTATCTTGTAAACTAACAAAGATATCACAATAATTAAACGCCCTAGCCTCATACATATCTTAACGGATTTGGTTAAAAAGTAGTTTTTTTATATAGACCACTCAATTAACAAAAAGGGAAGGCCTAAATGAAAAAAAAAC
This sequence comes from Pissodes strobi, assembly GCA_016904865.1. Taxonomy (NCBI): domain Eukaryota; kingdom Metazoa; phylum Arthropoda; class Insecta; order Coleoptera; family Curculionidae; genus Pissodes; species Pissodes strobi. Next base: position 71,829 of record MU182406.1, on the reverse strand, counting down.
TATTCTTTAAAAAAGTTTCGCTTATGTCTTGACAATGTAATAGAGCAAATCCCATATTTTTTGCTTGTAAACTAACAAAGATTTCAAAATAACAGATCGTGTCGCTCGTCCTGTGTCGCTCGTCGTGTGTTGCGATCGCCCACCGTGTATCGGGATCGGGGATCACCACCTTCAAATTTTGCTCCCGGCGCGCGTTAAGAAGTTTCACTTCAAAAAGAATAAAGTTTAAAACTAAAAGTCATATTATAATATCATACAAACTTAAACAAGAGAAAAACAAAAAATATGTATGTTGGTCATTGAATAATAATACGAAAACAGAAACAAGTACCTACAAAAAGTAGAAAATAAAAAATATTTCTAACATTGCTACGATCACCCGACCTAATAATTCCTGTGAGTAGTTTTAAGCTTTCTATGCTTTGTTCTTATTGCATCACCACTCATACTGTAACTGTTATCAGAATCCGACATTTATAATAGTATAAATCAACAATCTTTATTTTGCATCTTCTCCCACAACAATACAACAATCTTTTCCACAAAGCGCACGTTTTAGGCGTGAGCGTGAACTGTGTACCTGGATTAGTGTCTAGTGATTTCCAAAGTCACAAATGATACTGGCCAATGTTTTGAACGGAACTCCCGATTCCGCACGACGACGCGACGTCACGTTGACCGAATGTACTAGCTTGTGATACGGCGGCCCGGGTTCAATTCCCATCAGTGGCGAGACATGTTTTCTTTTAAGATTATGTGGGTTTCTTTTAAATATGGGTTAGTTTTGTTTGATTGCGCCCCGGAGCGAGCGCAGCGCTGCGCTCGCTGCGTGAAGTTAACAGTGCGCCTTCAATTGCCTTGAACGCAGAACGCTAGCGTCTTACTTTTGATTGGTCAGGTCTATCCGTGACTTTGGAACTCTCTAGATGCTAGTTGGAACTGGCAGTGTCAACAGCAGCATTGAGACCGTAGCGCTGAGAGCGCAGAGGCAGAGGCGGTCAGAGCAGAGACAAAGAAGGAATTGTCACTCTGGTCAGAGGTCGCAGTCCGCCACCGCAGTGCCCAGCCAAGATTCATGGATTTTTGGGAGCAGCAAGGACGCAGACTAGCTGCACCAATGATGAAATACTCCTATGTAAATATATAGTGTGGCAGATGCTAGAAACATTTCGTGTTTTTTAAATAAAATATCTCAAAAAACGTCGCTTTATATTTTTTTGCAAGTGTTTCCGCGAATATATTCCATATCTATCCTCAAAATACGCGGCAAACGCATGCACAACACCGGGATGGAATCTTAACGGTGTCCCTAGACGCAAGTCGGTAGTGGTAGGAAGCAACTGACTGGACCGTGAAGACCTTCGAACCAATGATGTCAGTTTTAGGGAATTTTCCCAAGATCTAGGTATTTTTGAGCTTAACAGGGATAAAGGTAATTCTTGTTATTATCTATGGACATTGTTTTTGTATATATGGCTTACATTTTAATTCAAAATGCATTTTGACATGACTTTGGATACCTACATTAAATTAATAATTGTAATAATTTTATGTTTTGATTTCAGAGAGGTATTATGAAAAATATCGTTCATTACACGTCCAGAAACAGCTTTATTTTCCCGTGCTTGCACGACTTTCTGTGTTCGGCTACGCCTCACACCAGAAAATGTCGCGCGCGCACCGGAAAAGACTAGTTTCCGGACTGGTAATGAAATATGCTATTTAAATTAAACGAACTGTCAAAAGTATTATTCAGATGCCCAGACGTTTAAAACAATATTGAGTCATGGCCCTCTTGTAAAATTTGCAAAATTTGGTTATTGACTTTCCCAAATCAAAGGATGTCGCCCCAAGATGACTAGCTGGTAGTGAATAAGCTATGTCCATAGGTTGATGTTATTCCTGGTGGCATTAGATTTTCGTGTCGAATTTGTGCAGTGAATTAATCCACTCCGATTGAAGCTGCCAGTAAGTATTATTAGAGAATCCTAACTAATATTATAAATGCGACTAACTAATATTATAAATGCGAATGTGTTTGTTTGTTTCTTACGCTTTCACGCATATACTGCTCAACCGATCATCTTGAAATTTTGTACAGATATTTTCAAGAGTATAGTAAAGGACATAGGACACTTTTAGCTTTTACCCGCGGTTTTGCCATTTTTTCGGTTAGTTTTAATCCTATTTTCCACGCGTAAACTACTTATCATACAATTTTCTTCAAATATTTTCAAGAGTATAGTACAGGGCATAGGACACTTTTAGCATTTGTCCGCGGCTTCTCTCGCGTTGATTTTTACGGTTAGTTTTAATACTATTTTCCACGCTTAAACTACTTAACCGTTCATCATGAAATTTTGTACAGATATTTTCAAGAATATTGTAAAGGAAACTCTTAGCTTTTACCCGCGGCTTGACTCGAGTTGGTTTTCATGGTTAGTTTTAATCCTAGTTTTATTTTCTTGAGATTATATTTGTAAAAAGTTTTTTTTCTTGATTTTGAGCATGCCTTGGGTGAGTTTTGGTTACTTTTTGTTCGTTGCGCCCCTATAGCGAGCGAAGTGAGCGGAGGGCTATGCGTGAAGTGTAATATTAGACATTCTAATGCAAACTTTACAAATGCAAACATTAAACAACGCACGTCAGGCGGTATCTGTGACGGGAATGTGTTTTGCAGGCTGTCTGTAACCGTTAGTGTAGAGCGTGTTCTTTCTAATGTCAGAATATAGGCAACCAATTCCAAATAAGTGGTTGCCTATATTCAGGCGTCACGCGGCCTAAGGTGGCATTAGATTTCCATGTCGATGATGTCGATATAAGATATGTTTACACATCAGTGTCTGGAGTACCAGCAGACTCGCTCAATTTTTTAAAACATTTAGCTCATTTTCTTTAAATGCCAGGCATATTTATCATATTTTTTACATATTTTAGCATGTTTCTTTGATTTTCCACATATAAATAAAAATCAGAACAAGTCATTATAATTTTATTTTACATAACATAAAGTTTTTAATGGTATTTATGAAAAGAAGGTTGCGTTTTTTCGTCCTTTGCGCTAATTCGCAGATTTCACAATTGCATTATGTATGTCCTCCATTTGCATATTGCATATAAATATTACGTATTAAGAGCAGCTTCTCCTTTCAACAAGTTCAGTCTGTTGAAAAAAAAATGAGCGAGTCTGCTAGTACTCGAGACACTGATGTGTAAACATATGTCCTATATCGACATCATGGACATGAAAATCTAATACTACTCTAGCGGCTAGCTTTTTAGAAGCGTCACTTGAGTCGTTGCAATCGCGGCCGTCCTGGATGCGATATTTCAGTTCGTAGTGCATGTGAATGCATACGATTTAAAGACCTGCAATTCGCTCGCTCTGGGGCTCAAGAACTGGAAACTAACCAAGTGCTAACCCAAGCCATACCCAAGAAAAATCCAAAAATCAAGAAAAAAAAACTATTTACTTGAAAAAAAAACAAAACCGACGGGATTTGAACCCGGGTCGCCGAAGTGAAGGCCAACCATGCAGACCTCTAGACCATCTGGTGACTTAGAAACAACTGGTTGCATCGCGAAGACATGCGTCACCTCACATAGCTAGCCAATCACGCACCTCTCATTCACAAGTGCACTATGAACTGAAATATCGCGTCCTGGATTAGCTTGCTCCTCACACCGATCTCCATATACAATGCGCATGGGTTTTGACAACGCCACCTTGTAGTGTAGGTGGCGTTGGTGATGATGTCACATCGGTATACACATTTTCGTCCCCACAATTCCGCCCCATTTGCCGAGATTTACTCTAGTGCCGCCGCGTAGATGTTCACACATCAAAAATACCCATTTATCTTAAGTCGCGTCCAGACTCGAATACAATGCGACGAGTCAAAGAGAAAACGTGCGCATTTACATGCGTGTTCGCAAGAAACTGAACTAAGCTGCAATGTGCATGAGATGAGAACAGGCAAGTGATGCATCCATACTAGAATATGCGTCCGTTTCGCATGTTAGGACTTCTGTCAAAAATGTTAATTGTTTGGGTTTCGAGTTTTCCTAAAAATGTTTGTTAGATTACCTTGATCGGGATTTTTAAGAACACACCCGGTACGTGGGGACATGAAGGTCAATAACGTGTTATATATCGGGACGGATGGCAACCCTAAGTACCGTAGTATACCGGCATTGAGCGTTTCTTTACTATTTTAGAATGTGAGTGTCTAATATTTCACTTCACGCATTGCCCTCCGCTCGCTTCTCTCGCTCGGGGCGCAATCACTAACCCAAACTAAGCCAAATTTGTATCATGGAAAGCTTCGCGTGTAGTATTTACGGTCCAATGAATTGCTTCCACTGGGTCTGGTGGCGTATTGGTTAGACGCTGTGCTGGTGATACGGCAGCCCGAGTTCAATTCCCGTTGGTGGCAAGACATGTTTTCTTTATTTTTTTTTAAGGTTATGGTTTTTTTTTTAATTTGGGTTAGTTTTGTTCGATTGGAGCGAGTGGAGGGACATTTGGTGACCGAGACCAGAGAACATCATTAGCGGCTAGGTCGCGCCGGTCTAAATCGTTCCCGACGAAATACTGCGTGCGACGCCTCCCTCTCTCTCTTACGACTCCAACGCCATCTAGTGTATGTGGCGTTGACTCAAGCGATTGTATTCGCGCTATGTCTTCGTGATCACCGACCTCCATTATATGGATAAGCACAAAGCGATCCAAATCATACTGATTCATGCGCCTTCAGATGTAAACAAAATAAGCTAGTTCTGAGACTGCGCAGTTTCAATTAGCAGGTTATCGATCGATTCCACGTGCTTCATCAACGCACGGCCGTGAATAAGCGACAGGTCCCGGTCCGGATTTTAAGAATTTGTAATAGTTATTTGTGTATTTAGAGCCAAGAGTCGTAACGGATTACCGCTTACAATTTTGGAAAAAAAATTAAAGCTCCCCCCACGGATCATGTCTATATTATTGAACCCCTAGGTAGTCTGTAAATGAGATTTAAAATAGCAGAAACAAGTATGGGAAACAATTGCCCATTTAAGGATCTAAAAAAACTATTTAGAGCATCAAAGCTCAACAAAGTAAATTAAAATCCATCCTACCTATAAGAAGACTCTTTTAATACGCAATGATGAAACTGAATAAACTAACTGACCTATTTATGCATCGTGATTTATGCTAAAGGTCCGTACATAAACCCCTTCTAAGGTGATATTATTCACATATTTTGTATGTTATGCTGCAGTTATCCTTAAAAGAAAATTATACTTACTTAAAATAAGAAATCCCTGGTATTGTACCCTTATTTTGGCAACACCAAACCAAACATCGTTGAGTATTTTCTTTGACCTTGGCAGTTGACGCCATTGTCTTTTAAGATCTTTTGTCTTTAAATCCTAACGTTTACACCAACTTATACACTAATAACGAACTATTATAATAATAAACTAAACTAGACGTCCAAAAGTAAATTAGTTATTTTCAACAAAAACGATAACATAAACTAATTCAATAATTGAACGAAACAAAACGCCGAAACTCGAAACCCAAAACGGCAAACACAGAAAAATGAATTATTTTCAAGTGCAAGCAACAAGCAAGGTCAGAGAAATTTGATAATATTAATATTATTGATTACCGAACTGTAAAAGCTTTATCAGCTGATTTCGTTCTGTAGCTTCTCGATGTTTGTGCGCATGAGTAAAACTATCCTATTTTCAGTTCTGTCCGACGCAAAACCCGGTTTTTTCCCCCATGATTGTTACGATTTTTCGACGCACACAGACGGCTTGTGCTTATCCATATAATGGAGATCGGTGTTCGTGATGCAATCAATTTGCAGCATAAGACGTCGTGGTCTAGAGGTTTAAATGGTTGGGTCTCGATTCTGTGGCTATCGGCGGCGGCCGGCGGCTCGGGTTCAAACCCCGTTGCTCTTTTTATTTTTTTTTACGGTATGTCTTGGGTTAGTTTTGGTTAGCAAACGCTTTTTCTTGATTTTAGGTATGTCTTGGGTTACGTTTGGGTTAGCCCCTGTTTCCTTTTCTTCGCCGTAGCGAGCGGGAGCGAGCGGAGGGCCATGCGAAAGGGGAAATATTACTTATTGTAATACGTGCCCGTCGTACTTTGGATGCACTTTTTACGAAATATACAGCAGCTTGCATGTGTTTCCTCGAGTAAATAACACAATCGTGTCGGGAACGATTTAGACCGGCGCGACCTAGCCACTAGTGAGAACATCTAGCCATTAGAGTCTAGCTAGCGTTTGTTTGTTTACATCCCGGCACCCTACTTCGGGCACTCTCCGTTGACTTCTATGTCTTCGCCATGCAACCAATTGGTTGTAAGTCTACTGATGGTCTAGGGGTCTGGATGGTTAACCTTCACTTCGGCGACTCGGGTTCAAATCCCGTCGTTTTTTTTTTGCCAAAAGTGAAATATTATGGAACTCATAGATAAATATTTATAGATGGAAGTAGGGTGCTGGGAGTAGGGTACCGGGATGACTTAAATCTAATTCGCCTCTAGCGAGCCGCGGTTACAAACCATAATGACAGTTGGGTGGGCGGGGCTTGTACTGTTTACTATTTGGAAGGTTTGTTTGAATGTCTTGACGGTCCAGGAACTTTCCTGTAACGGCCCTAGTGGTGCAGTGGTTGGATGCTGCGTTTCCGACGAGACGCTGCGGGCTCGATTCCCGGCAGTGGAAAAGCTTTTTTTTAGTTATGTTTGTAAAAAGTTTTTTTTTATTAATTTTGGGTACGCTTTGGGTAGTTTCTTTTTCTTGAGCCCCCGTAGCGAGCGTAGCGAGCGGAGGGCCACGCGTGAGTGAAATATTAATGTTCTAAAATTGTAAACAAACCATGTCCCGCCCATTATGGTTTATAACCGCTGCTCGCTAGAGTCGAGTTTAAATCTAGGGCGGTTGCTAGGGGCAGCGTTACCGTTTTAGTACATTTGTACTAAATTTAGTAAATTTTTTACGTATAAGTACAATAGTACATTTTATAGGGATATTGGTCAAATTTAGTACATTTCACACGAGCGCTCAAAAATTGAATTTCTTTCATGCAGCAGGACCTGGTGAGTCCTCATGTGCGTAACATTACGCACCGCTGAAAGTTACGCTGGCCTTGTTTGAATGAAGAAGCAATAGGAATCTTTACAGGAACCTTTAACTTTAAACTATTCTGCCTCCGTCACACGAATCTCTGGTAATTCCCTGCCGGCCGCAGAAATCACAAGCGTCTAGCAATAGAGGCAAATTTTCGATGCGATACCGTATATGCGCAATGGTGAAACAAGAATAATAGGTATTATTATGGCTTTGCATGACCCTCCGTTCGCTACGTACGGGGGCGCAATCAACAAGAACTAACCAAAACTAACCCAAGACTAACCCAAAATTAAGAAAAAAAAGTAAATTAATGAAAAACAAACATAACCTTAAAAAAGGTAAACAAAACATCTCCCGACCGACGGGAATCGAACCTGCAGCTCAGAAATGACAGAGAAACACTCTGCCTACTACACTACTGAAGGAGTTTCGCTAGAACGTAAAGACATGGATAATTCCGATATTTCGGCCATATGACGCATGCACGGTATTGCATCGAAAATTTGGCCCCTATCGCTAGATACTTTTCAGAAAACCCCGAGCGTCTGCTTTAAACATATTTTATTTTCAGTTAGCTTAGCTGTTGCTGTTAGCAGTTGGCGTTTATTTATCTTGCCTCTTGTGTTTCAGATGTTTATTTTGTTAAGAATTTTGTTTTGTTTAAGGTTAGATTTTTTCTTGTTTTTGGTTTTAACAATATATGTATTCGTAATTATAAAGGATCTGTAAGTTTCATTTCTATACAATTAATTAACCTACAAAATACACTTTGCCAAAGAAAGCGGGCTTACAGCTTTTAATTGGCGATAAAAAACAAAAGGGTCTAGCCATATGAGGTCAAATTTTCGATGCGATACCGTGCATGCGTAATATGACCGAAATATCGGAATTATCCATGTCTTTACGTTCTAGCGAAACTCCTTCAACGCCTCGGTGGTGAAGTAGGCAGAGTGTTTGCCTGTAATTTCTGCGCTGCGGGTTCGATTCCCGTCGGTCACGACAGATGTTTTGTTTACCTTTTTTTTTAATTATGTTTGTTTTTTATCAATTTCCTTATTTTGTTCTTAATTTTGGGTTAGCATTAAGTTAGTTTTGGTTAGTTCTTGTTGATTGCGCCCCCGTATCGAGCGAAGGGCCATGCAAAGCCATAATAATGCCTATTATTCTTGTTTTGCAATTGCGCATGCACGGTATCGCATCGAAAATTTGACCCCTATGGCTAGACGCTTGTTAAAAAAACTGTTTAGTACAATTTAGTACATTTTCGGGATATTTGTAAGTACATTGGTAAAATCGTCTGCGGTAACACTGTCTAGGGGGCTGACCCATTGACCCATAACTCTGAGCGGCTCACTTTTCGCATGGCCCACCGCTTGTTTCGCTCGCTGCGGGGGCTCCCCTGCTCCAGAAAAGGAAACTAACCAGGTGCTAACCCAATCTAACCCAAGACATGCCCAAAAATAAGAAAAAACAGTTTAGAAATATACCCTTAAAGAAAAATTTTAAAAAACGACGGGGTTTGAACTCGGGTCGCCGAAGTGAAGGCCAACCATGCCGACCACTAGACCATCAGCATAGATAAGTATTAAGACCATCAGGGCATATGCAAACGACTTTGTACAGCTCAAAGTTATGGGTCAGTCCCTAGACATAAAAACAGGGATGTCAAAAAACAAACGCTAGCTCTAGACATCAAGACTTTTTTGTGTTTTATGATTTATCTTTATCTATGACCAAGAGTCAAGAGTCAAGAAGACGACCGGGAGCCGGGAGGTTAGACATAGCCTTTAAAATTAAAAATTCACCAATTTGTATTTTTTTAAAATATTCGCTGGCTAGATTAGTTCTGAACTCTGTCCGTGACGAAAAAGTTACTGGTAACAATTAAAATCTTAACTTGTGGAAAAATTAATGAAGAGTCAGTATGTCGTTCTTTGTGAGCTTTTTAATCTGTAGCTTTTTGGTGCCTGAAATTTTAGGTCATACTGAAGATATTCATACACATAAATACACTGTAGATAACTTTGCGGATGCAATTTCAAAGAAACATCATTTTATAATGTTTTATGCTCCATGGTAAGTTTATTCCTATAAATATTATATAGTGTAATTTTTTACTACGTAGATATTTTGGGTATTCGTAGGCTGCTTTTGGGAGTGTATTGGACATTGGCTGCCTAATAGTGGCGATTCTTTTTTTATGAAATAAAATAAACCTACAAGTGCATATCAGTGGTAAACTGTTGGGTGGTGTTACATCTACCAGAAATTTGTACCAAGATTACTAGGGGGGAGATGATTAAAAGTTTTTAGAGAGGTTCTGGTCCCTCCTGCACTTGAGTAAGATGAGTTTTAGGATCATGCAGTAGGTTCGAATTTCTCGTGGTATAGTGCGGGTAGGTGTTCTATATGGCAACCCAAGCATAGGTACTCCTTAGAATTCAGTAAATGTTTACTTTGGCCACATTTCGAATTTTGCAATTTTTTTTTGTGACTTGTATTAGGAGTGTTTTGTGACACATTACATATTGCGCAAATGATTAATAATGCAAACTACCATACCAGAAAGGGAATTATAAATTACAAGCTGACATTCCTTTCTTGCGGGACTTTAAAAGATGCACTGCGGCACCTCCCTATATAGGTGGGAATGACCATCAGTTTAAGATTGATCCTCCAAGATTTAAGACAAATGTTGGATTTTATTCTCCAGTGTGTGTGGAAGTGAAACTGTGGAACCCTTTAGACAAGTCTTTTTTTCATGATGGCTTACCCAGTCTACTTATTTAAGAGCAAATTAATTAAATACATTGGGAACCCAGTTGTAAATTTTAGTTGAGTAACTTATTGTATTTGTTAATTTTTAATTTAGTGTGTTTATTCATTGTACAACCACCAGCCTCCTTGGCTATTGTTTGTGATTTTGGTAAATAAAATAAATAAATGAGCAATGGCGAAACAAGAATAAGTATAATAGGTGTGGCATGGCCCTCTGCTTGCTTTGCTTGGTATGGGAGCGCAACCAACAAAAAGTAAAGGCGAGAATACACATGCTTGTTACACGCATAGCAGCATGCGAGTTACTGGAAAGTGCGTGCTACTTGCATGTGTGACTCTCGCTGCCAGGTAAAAAGCACACTAGAAGATAGCATGCTAGTAGATCGCAAGACGTTTGATTTTTCTGTGCAAGTACTGCGATTTCGTCGAGCGAGTGAGGCTGGGGAGGGAGAAAAGCATGCAAGTCGTGTCGAAATGTGTGTGAATGACGTCGTTGCCATGCTATTTTACTAGCATGTGTATTTTTGGTAGTCCAAGGACAAGTAGTTAGCGTACAAGTTACTGGACACTGGCATGCTATTTTACTGGCATGTGTATTCTCACCTTAACCCAATGCATGCCCAAAATGAAGAAGTTTTTGAAGCTACTATCACCTATTCTTGTTTTGCCATTACGCATGCTGGAAGCCTTTGCATCGAAAAGTTAGCAGGTTCCCTAGATCCTTTTGGACTGTTGTGTGTGTGTGTGTGTGAAGAAAAGTGAAGTAATTAGTGTCCGAGAGGGAGATAGTGTAATCTGGAACATGTCGGAGAGTAATTACCACAACTGCAGTGTTTAAACTTCATTTGTGCTACATTTAATGTTCAAATTCAAATTAATTATTTGTGTTTAAAACTTTATGATTTTACACAAGTCAGGACATGGTACAAGAAAAAACTTCAAAAAATGCATGTAAAATACATAATAAAATGCAGCTAAATACTAACTTAAAATGTAATATCGAAGCTTAAGATTTAACATAATAATATAGTATACAAAACGAATACGTCATAATTACAGAAAGAGAGAACCTTTATTAGAACCCTAAAGTTTAAAATCATGGATACTGTAGAATGTTTTTTTAATTAATAAATATTTGATAGTTTTTTTGAACTGATTTATAGAAAGTTCTTTAATATCATTCTGAAGTACATTAAAATATTTTATACAATAATAATAATTTGTTGCTGTGCGCGATTTTTGGAGCCTTAAAAAGTCTGGTCTTATGTCATTATGACATCTTGTAGGATAATTTTATTATGGAAACAACTATTTGTTTGAAAATTGTTTGAATTTTGGTACGCATAAACTAATGACTCATAAATAAATCTTGATGATATTGTCAATATAGTTAGCTGTGTGTATTTTTCATTTACATCCTCCCTACATCCCATCACAGATATCACCCTTAATGCCCTTCTTTGTAATTTAAATATTATTTCTGCATGACAAGAGTGGCCCCAGGCTAGGATTGCATAGCATGCAACGGACTGGAATAATCCATGGAATGTTTGGACCAGCAACGAAATAGGGACAAGGTGTTTCATGTTCCTTAGTAAGTCAATTGTTCTCGTCAACTTATCTTATTTATTTGCTTTTCAAAGGAGAGGACAGGATCAAGGTAGATGCCAAGGAATTTTACCTCTTGTTCTATTTGGACGTGATTTAGGTGTCTAATGACCAGTTTCTTAAAGTATGGATATCTTTATTCTTCAAATATTTTCTATGACAACGATTGTTAATACAATTGTAATCATAGTAATTATAGGCTTCATAACTTTATACACTAGATATCTGGTACTTCAGAAACCGGGCATAAGTGAGAACATTAATTTAACTGTTTTTTTGTCATCGAGAAGAAGTTTATTTGCATTAAACCATTTTTGTAAGTCTGATAAGCTGTCATTCATTTTATTTATAAGAGAATCTAGGTCCACATGGCTATTTATAAGAACTGTATCATCAGTAAATAGGCTTAAAGAGGAGTGTGGTATTGAGGTCTTTATGTCATTTATATAGATTAAGAAAAGTAACGGGATTAAGAGTGATCCTTGTGGTACTCCAAACTCTACTCTTTTCTGGACAAGTTTTAAAGAAAGTTGACTGGTAACGATTTGATAAATAGTTTTGTAGAAAATGAATTGCACTTTGACTTATGTGATAATGAGACATCTTTTCTAATAGAATTTCATGTGAAACACAATCGAAGGCCTTTGAGAGGTCACAATACTGCCTCCTCTCAAAGGACCAGACTATGCCATCCACCATCCTCAGTAGAGCCTGGGTTAGTTGACTTTCCCATTCTGAACCCAAATTGACATTCATCAAAAAGATTGTTCGACTGAAAGTAATTATATAGCTGCTCCCTTAAAATAATCTCAAACACCTTTGATAACACAGGTATTAATGCTATAGATCTGAAGTTATTTGGGTCATCTAGGTTTCCCTTTTTGGGTATTATTTTTGTCTAACTCAACTTAAAACAGTCTAGGTAAGTACATTCCCTAACACATAAGTCAAATAATTTTGTAATAAGCGGAATCAATAAGTTTTTTAGGGTTTTTATAATTTCAGTATTGAGATTATAAATATCTGTGCATGGTTTATTTTTAATTTTATTAAATGCATCTCTCATCTTAACCTCACTGACTTCCTGAAAGGCAAATGTTGGGGTGTTTGGATTTTCTGAAGAAACATTTTGTTTTTTAAAAAGTCATAATAGGTTGTGTCACATGTTGGGATTTGATATGTAAGGTTTTTGGCTATATCTGCAAAATAAGTGTTAAAGTCAAGTGCATATAGGGAAGTTTCATAACTTTTGTTTCTTGGCTAATTGCAATGTGAATTTATAATTTGCCAGGATGATATTGCTATATTATTTGAGTTTTTAATGAAATTTGCATTTGCATTTAACTTTGCTTCATTTATTTTGTGTCTATATTTATCCTTGAATTGTCTAATATAATCAAGCATAGATTCAGAAGGTTTTAAAATATAGATTTCATTTAATAGTCTTAAGCTTTCTCTCATGTTTTTATTTTCACTGTTAAATCATTTTACATTGTTAATAATTTTGGTATTATTTTTCTTTTTAACCTATAGGAAGGCAATTTCTACATTATATACTATCAAGTCTAAAAATATATCAAATTTATTGTTAAGTGTTAATTCCCAGTTTTGAACAAATGACCAGTCAGTATTTTGAAGACAGTTATACCTAAATGACATATTTCCCATGTTTAGTGATGCTATATGCTATGCAGTCACAGGCCGAGGCTTCCACTTGCATGTCAATTGATAAATTTAATGTGTAGGAGATGGTATGGGAAGTAACATAGAATATTTATTTATTTATTTATTTATTTATTTATTTTATTTATTTATTAGGCAAACTTTATAAACACTACAACTTATAGTAATTACATGTAAAGTACAAAAGAGCAAGTGTACTAACTAAAAATATGTGAGTATTTTTATTATTATGGTAGCCAATAAGTGTGCAAAGTAAACAATGACCTAGAATTCTTTTCTGTGCAATCAGGACTTTATCTAAGTGGTTAGAGTTTCCCCATATTTCCCACCATCTATTTAGTGAATTTTGTTTTTTTTTGTCAATGTGGTTGCATGCTCGGTTGCATGTGTACAATTAGATTTTTCAATGATTTTTGATGGATCTCGTGAAGAAACACTGAAATGAGGTTGATTTATAACAATTATTTCCGCCAAAAATGTACACCTGTAATCTTCCAAAGCACATATAAGGCGGAGTCAACTGAAAGCAGCATTTTTCAAATTTGCGACGTTGTCGGATTTTGTGTACTGTAGCATTTTTGTATATTTTATTTTTAGTGTAGTATATTTTATTTTTAGTGTAGATATTTAAATCGTCGACTAAATTGTTTAAGAAAAAAAGTTGTTTTATAATTGCGACAATATCTTTTGACATTGCATTTTATTAGTCTGTCTTTGGAGGAGTGCTGTGTGGTCGTGGTGTGCTGCTGAACTAAGTAGGTGGTTTCACTGCACTGCTTTGTACAATTCCAAATATAATGTCCACTTTAGAATGTACTAAATGTAAAATAACCTGCGTGCTGCGGCCTAAAGAAGATGAAATATTTGGGGCAGCATGTGATTCGTGTAAGCTGGTATTCTGCTGGAACTGCTCTGATAACAATGAAATGAAACGCATTTATTAATCCAAAGATCACAATAAAGAATATAGACACATCACAAAGGTCTTAAGAACAACATAACAGGGATATATTGACAATATAAAGGAGCAAAGTGAACAGATATCTCAACCTCTGTGCAAATATTGAAGAGCTGGAAGTTAGATTCAGATTCAGATT
>MU182406.1:42184-57127 GCA_016904865.1 Pissodes strobi | reverse complement strand
ATGTTGGTTGGGAGAACTATTATAGTTCAACTAAATCGATTTGCATACATAGTATCGCATTTAACACTACTAATGTATTAACGTAATTGAAGGAGAAATGGTGCGCCGCAGACGTTGCCTTGTGTAGCATAACGCATTTGTATAAAGACCGGTGGTCGAGTGGTTACTGACGAACGCAAGTTATAAAATATTATCGATTTCACTAAGCTCGATAATTATGTGTGACAAAGATTGTGTTGTGATTGTGACCATACGGGTGAGTTTTGATTATGTCACATACAGCTATGACAAAGTATATCATATACGAATTAATGGTACATTAATTCGTATAGAATATACTTTGTCATAGCTGTATGTTACATAATCAAAACTCAATATAACCAATTTTTTGTCGTTGTACGTATATCGAGGTGGGAGAAGAGTTGGTCCAATTATTTGGAGGAAAGTCGGACCAAATTTTAAATGGGACATTTACTACTTTTAGAAGCAAAGAGGCACGTGAAGCAAAGACGACCTAGCAAGCGCTATTGCGGCTATCCAGGCTCAGGAAATGTCAGTAAATGGGACAGCTAGGTATTTTCACATATCTAAAACAACATTGCTGCGGAGACTTCCGACCCAGACCATAGATAAAACTGGCCGCCTTTGAACCGACTCTTCACTGGGGGAGTATGCTGAACGAAAATTATCCAGGCACATAATGAAACTACCCTGAAGTAGTTTTGCACCTAGTCGAAAGAAGTTGCGTCAAATGGCGTATTCCCTTGCAGAAAAAATTAAAATTCCTCACATATTTAACAAAACTAATGGTAGGTATTAATTAGTGCATAAGTACCTAATACTAAACTGTTTATATCTATTTTTGTACAAATAGCTGGTTTCAAGTGGCTGCAGTCTTTTCTGAGAAAGCATCCTGAGATATGAGTTCGCAAAGCCGAGAACGTTATCTGTAGCACGTTCTGTAGGATTGTCTAAAGCAACTGTCTCGGAATACGTCAAACTACTGGATCAAAGTTTATCAGAAAACAACCTATATGACAAGCCAGGACACATTTACAATGCAGATGAGAGCGGCTTGCAGGCAAACACCAGGGCTGGTGCATTACTATCGGAAAAATGTTAAAAAAGCGTCCCAGTTTTGAGTGCTGTTGAAAAGGGCGACACGATTGGTGTGTTGCTGTCGCTATACGCGATCTTTAAAGGTAAGAACCGAAAAGAAGAATGGTCGGATGGTATGCCAGACGGGTCTATCGTAAAAATTTCCGAAAAATCAGCCTTTGTAAATGCTGATATTTTCTTTGACTGGCTACGGACAGATTTTTGTCCCCGAAAGATGCCTGTAAAAGTGCGCTCATTGTAGACGGTCATCCTTCGCATAAAATGAACTTGGATATGTTGGAGTTTGCTGAAGAGAACGATATAATTCTGATGTGTTTCCCTTCGCATACCACGCACTTCTTACAACCACTTGATCGGTAATTTTTCAAGGCTCTAAAGTCCTATTTTAACGAAGCATGCTATCGGTTTGTGATGTGAAATCCTACTCGCAAAATAACCAGGCTCCAATTCGGGCTTTGGTGAAGCTTGGAATATGCCAGCGAGTATTCAGAATGCAACTGCAGTATTCCATGCAACAGGAATCGCACCTTTCAAAGCGGATGTAATTCCCCAGTACGAATTCATTGAAAACGTACACATTTCACCAGGAATACCTACCACAGTGCACAGAGACAACCCCTACCAAGCAGCCAACTGCATCAAGTCAAGCTGATCAAGATGATGATGAAACAGGGAAAACTCCTGGATGATATTTCATCTGTAATTCCTACTATTGCCTCAATCATGCAACGTTCAAGAAATGTCGCTACAATTTTAAATACTAGTGCAAACATTGAAAAACGTCTCGAACGGGACAAATCTATAATTAACTAACAAAATAAACGAGAAAAACACACAAAGAAGTAGAAAAAGAAGGACAAGAAAGGAAAGAAGAGAGCGACGGGTAAGGCCAAAACGAAAAAGTTATCATCGTCGTCGTCTTCAACCACCTGAAAGTATCATTCTGGATGATTCGGATCATGACAGTAACCACAAGAATTACGAAAATGATTGTGTAAGCTGCCAGGAGGACTACAGGCAAACAACAAGTAGTAGACAGGATTAGGCGCATTATTTGCTTTCGTTGGATGCACGAAACTTACACAAAGCATCCAAATAAATGCTTGATATGTGGAAAACATGAGAAGCAATGAGAAGTTGACGAGGGGTTCTTACAGGACCATCTCACCTCCACTATGGAGGAGAGACGGTTCAGAGCAGAGGATTTCATAATATTTGGTTTTACATTTTTAAGTCTATGTTTTTTATCTTTCCTAACAATACCGTGATGCGAAAAGACCAATGACTTTTCTCAAAATCATAAATCATAATAAAAACATTAGAAAAAACTTTAACAATGTGTAGTCTATCTCTCCTTCAATTACCATATACTATTTTTTTCCTATCATGTTTAGTCACTTGGCATTTTGGTCAAATATTCGAAATTGGCATATATCGGCCATAGTTTGTCACTAATTTATTTCTGATTTATTCCACTACACTACTACCGATATTTAAAGCCAGAAAAATTAGTAGACTAGAATGAGGCTACGTATATATCCTTTCAACAACTATATTTGAAAGACATAATATTCATATCGACTGCTAAAACCGATGTCTCTAAAATATAACAATCGTCAAATTTTTATAAAGTTTTAAGTTCTAATTTATTGAATCTTCTTTTATCCAACTGTTTGGTGTCGCTCTTTTCCAATCAATATAGCTATGCTAGAGCATAGTTTGGGCATGAATTGTTAAAAGGTCAATGTAAACTGCATTAATAATAATACTGTTGTACTAGATTTCATATTGGCTATTATTTATTAACTCGATAGACATACATTTTGCTGAACTCCATAAGCTTTAATTTACTGTTAATTTAGTTGCGTTTGAATAAAGTGAAGTTTCGCTTTCTGTTATAGTTTAAAAAGTAGTGCTATCTGATACAGTGTAAGTAAGAAGTTACTGAATAGCCGATTATTTCATAAATAACGTAAAATACATGTCCAGTTGGAGACTTCATAACTTTCGAATCAGTTGATCGGTCGAGCTAATCTTTTATTTTTAGTTTTTGGGTCTATACTTTTGTATCGATGATATACGGTCTACAAGTTTTTTAGTCAAAACGAATGGATTTTATAAGCAGCAAAAATTTTCTACAGCTACCAAATTATTAGCTGGTTTTCTACACTCTAGTCATATTAAGAAAACTTTCATATTAAAATGTTCAGCTCTCTTTAGATATAAAGGCATCATCACATCTTAATTCAAGCTATAGTAAGCTAAACTAGCTATATGTTATTTGTGGATATATTTTACAAGATAAAATAAAAATCTCATAAACACGCATACATTCAGATTCAGATTATTTATTCATGCCAATATTGTAATACAATGTACATACGTCAATCAATAAAAAATATATATATGTATAGATAATTATTAGAATAAACAAATCAAAATAAACACATTGTTAAAATATTAAAATTGATATACATTAAAATCTAACAATAATAAAATAAGACTGTACTAAAGTAAAATAACACATTAAAATCAACACCTACATAAAAACAGAATGACTTTACAGTCAAAACAAATCAAGTCCCCAATTGTCAAATACCAGGTCAGCATTCTCATATTCAGCAAGAGAATAAAAAGCTCTAGAAATTAAAAATGCTTTTATAGTTTTTCTAAACTGTTGTACTGGGAGGTCTCTAACAGCTCTGGGGAGAAGATTGAAGTATTTAACTGCCCAATAGTTTGGCCCATTTTGACATTTTTTAAGTCTAAAAAATGGAACAGTCAGATCATCCTTGTGCCGAGTATCATATTCATGAAAATCGCTATTTATTTTATATTTGTTATTTGTCTTTGCAAATAAAAGATTTTCATAAATAAAAACACATGGATAAGTCAGGATACGCAGGCTGGTAAAGGCATGCCGACAATCATCCCTATACGATAGCTGAGCTACTATTCTCACAGCCCTACGCTGCAGGGAGAAAATTCTATGGGCTGTTGCAGCTCGTCCCCAAACTATTATACCATAGGAAAGCAGTGAGTGGCAAAGAGCAAAGTAGGCCGTTCTGAGCACATCGGATGAGACAACAGCGGACAGACTTCTCAGCACAAAAACTCCCCCACTGATCCTAGCTGCCAGGTTATCTATGTGACATTCCCATTTCAATTTTGGGTCCAAATCCACCCCAAGAAACCTCACCTCATCCTGCGTTTCCAGGTCTATATCACAGTTTCGTAGTGAAAATACCATATGTTTAGTCTTAGTCTCATTCAAGACTAGACTATTGACCCGAAACCAATTCGCAACAGCTGACTGTGCCTCCCGCGTTCTCTCAGCAATCTCGTCACAGTTGTCAAATCGGAGGCTGAGGGTCGTGTCGTCGGCAAAAAGGTTGAAGGCGGCAGTATTGTTACTGTCGGGTAAGTTGTTGATATAGATTAAAAACAAAAGTGGTCCCAGGACCGACCCTTGTGGAACACCGACCTTCAATCCCATGTCCCCCGACACCACGTCCCCCACCCTCACACTCTGTGATCTATTGGTAAGGTATGACTTCAAGATTTGTAAACTATTCTCATCAAAACTGTACGTTTCTAGTTTGTTTAGGAGTAGATCGTGGGAGACACAATCAAAAGCTTTGCTTAGATCGCAGAATACGGTGCTAGTGAACTCAAGATTTTCAAAAGCGTCCAGTATCAATGTAACAAACTCTACTATGCTCGAGATGGTACTATGATGGCGTCTAAAGCCATGTTGGGCATCTGTGAAAAGATTATTACTTTCAAAGTAATGGAGTATCTGAGCAGCCATGCACTTCTCAAACACCTTTGAAATTACCGGCAGCAGAGATATAGGCCTATAGTTTCCTACATCGTTCCTATCTCCCTTACTTTTATAAATTGGAACAACTAAAGCCCGCTTCAAGACATCAGGAAAATTTCCTGTTGAAAATGCTTCATTAATAAGTTTAGTCAACGGATATATTATAATTTCACGTACTAACTTCAGAAGTGGCACATTAAGATGGTATATATCCCTACTTGATTTATTTTTTAAGTTATTCATTATGTCTCTGTCCTCAATATAAGTAACCGGTCTAAATGTAAAGCCAGGTCCCCTTTTAGTTGACGTTGAAGTGTTGATATTATTTTCTGCATTAAGACCCCCTAATAGTTTCTGAGCAATATTTACAAAATATTCATTAAAATCACTTGGTTGCACATTGATACTTGGGGATTTCTCCTTCTTACCGTTATTTTCCTTAATAATATTCCACATTACTCTAGATGGATTCTGGGCATTTCTTATACGGATGTCGTTATGTCTTTTTTTTGCATTAGCAATAGCTTTTTTATATTCTCGTCTGTAGAAATTTCGTTGCTGAAGCAAAAACTCAGTAGGGTTAGACCTATAGAGATCGTTAAAAAAGAACACCCATTCTCTGAACTCTCTCAAGTGATTGTCAAACCAAGGACATGGATTCACGTGATTTTTTGCCTTATATGTTTTTTCAGGAAAAGCAATAGTGAATGCCTCAGACAGTTCAGAAATAAATTGTGATAACTTTCCATTCAAGTGTATTGATTTGTTGTCAACAAAATTCCAAGAAATATTGTCAACAAGAGTGAAAAATTGCATTTTACCTGTCTCGGTTATTGGCCTACAGACCTTACTCACAGAAACCGGTTTCTGAACAGCCCAGTCAGGTACATGAAGCTCCAGGATCTGAGCCATATGATCTGATAAATTACAATCAATGCTCCTTGCCACACACTGTTCCAGTTCATCACTGAAATTTAAAAATATATTGTCCAAACAATTATTACCTCTAGTCTCATTAAAAAACATTTGTTTAAAGCCATATGCTAGCATGAAATCTCGGTACTTACAGTCCTCAGAGCTGTCAGAGCCAAAATGAATGTTAAAATCGCCAGCTAAAAGAATTCTATCATTAAAACCCATCAAATTTATAGATTCCTCTAAAATATTTAAAAATAGATTAAAATTACCAGAAGGTGACCTATATACAGATAAAACATTCATTTCATACAATTTCAGATATACACAACACAATTCTATTTCTTTTTCTACTGAAAGTTCCTTTATGCCTGGTTTTTCTTCAGCATGAGCACTGGTCTCAACAAAAATGGCTGTTCCACCCCGCTTGTAACCTTCACGACTGAATTCACTGGCCAATCTGAAGTTCGTGATGTTTGCTAGGTGAATTTCATCTCCCATCATGCTATGTTCACTAAGGCATAGAAAATGTATGTCATTTTCCTTGAGAATCACTTCAAGTTCATTAATTTTATTTCTCAATGAAGCAATGTTGAATTGCATGAAGTTTAAGTTTAATTTTTTGATGTTTAATTTTTTGATGTTTGATGGGTCCCCACCCTTAGTCCCTGCTGTGACCTCCGTGGATGTTTCGGGTGGCTCTGGAGATTCATAAAATGGTTGACGGTAGCTCCCATGGGCCAAAATGATCCGTCGCCAACATCACCAGCTGGAATGGAATTTGGAACACCGAGTTTAAATGAGCTTCTTTGGTTAGATTTCTTAGTCTTCATTTTTTCGCAGATGCATCTTTGTTTATATCCATTATCCCCAATATATTGAAGAATTTCATCGGAAGTAGTTGCCGGATCAAAGCCAGACACAAATAACCAGGTATATTTTTCAGCAATTCGCAGGGTTTGAATATTTTCTCTAGTGCCTTTACTTGGAGCCGGCCGATTGGAAAGTTGCACCATTTGACGTTCTTTTCTCTTACGCCCATATTCCACCGTTTTAAATCCATCATTTTCATCATCATTTTCCGTGATGTTATTGTTTTTTTTCCCCAAAATCTCATTTGGCTTTTTTGAGGTTAATGCGAGGTTTTCGGTATTTATGTTTTCTACTTCATCGACCGTCAGTTTTGACGCTTCTGTTAATGTTATGTTTTCAGTATTTATGGTTTCTACATTATCAACCGCGCTAGGTTTTCTTGCGTTTGAACTATTCCTAACTTCACTCGTTGCGTGTCCACTGTTGCCAAGCTTATCATTAGGCATTCCCGCGTTTTTCTGTTTACTTTTTGTGTTTTCAGCAATTTTCAGTTGTTTTTCCAGGCAATCAACCCTCTCTTTAAGAGTTTCCTCATTTTCTTCTAGAATCCTGACCTTATTTATGAGCTTTTCAATTGATTCTCTCAGATTAGATATTAAGGTTACCTCATCGCCAGAATCTTCTACATGAGCACAAACGGCCTTTTTTAGCTCAGCCGACTGTTTTAAACACGACGGATGAAACACACAATTGCACTTTTTACATTTAACCACTGTGGAAACGTCTTTCTTACAATGAAAACAAGAATATTTCACTTTTTTCGGTCCCAAACTTTCATCAGACCTTTCACTGCCCGCCATCTTGACATTTAAGTTAAGACTAACACACTGACAAAATATTTAGTATACTTAAATACTTTGAAAAACAGCATGTTAATTAGCATCGAGAAACTTACTAAAGAAAATGAAAGTTATCTCAACAAGTTAAAGAGAGCGAATCTAGAGCTTTTGAAAGTGAGAGATGGATCGTGTAGCGATGGTGTAGTGCAATTGGGCAGTGCTTGCAATTTACCACAGTGGAATCCACCTTCTAATCCAGAGAAACCTTGGTGGCGTCTGATAAAAACTCTATGGAGATCGACGAACGCCTGCTAATATACAAAGCACTTCCATACCTAGACTAAACGCCCCCAAATACTAATTATTGGTAATAAGTCATGTGTAATCGGCACAGGCTTAATGTGTAAGCGTTTCTTACAGAACAAATTTTATTTAAAAAAAGACGCAACTGAACGAATTTAAGAAAAAAACGTCGGAACTGTCTGAAGCAAAAACTTCATCAAGCCCAAGGAAGAAAACCGAAAAAGTAGCTGGGAACAACAAGAACATAATAAACGCTGTGAAAACGAAAAAACAGAGCTTCAATGGCAAGAGTGGTAGTGTGCCCAATATAAATGGAGGTATCTCATCAGTTTCTCTCTCGGACCCAGAATGTCATACTTCCGGAACTTCAGGGTCATCATCAATTAATGTCTGCACCCGTGTCACTACATCAAATAAAGTTATTGTTTTGACTGATGATTTTGGAAAGAAACTTTACAAACAGTTAGTTAAATATTTGTGCAATGATCGAATTCAGGTAATAAGTAAACCAGGTGCTAAATATAAGGACATAGTTTATACCTGTGACTTATGTTCATGACTTGTCTTTTGATGATTATGTAATTGTTTTGACGGGTTTGAATGACAATAATATACGAGTAAGTTATATTACACTGTTGTCAAATAAGTGGTTTAATAGAAATCTGATAATTTGCAATATACCATTTGTAAATAATAGTAATACTACACTTTCTAATGACATATTCAATGTAAACCAAAGGTTGGCCTCAGTTTCGGAAAGGTTGGAAATGTTTGCCATTGCCATAAATTTCCTAGACATTTCTAATATATTCTTAAATAGCAATTTTAACTATTCTAATTGTTATTTAAATTGGAAAGCACTTTTAAAATTGGGTAGAATCATAAGGGCCTGTATTCACAATTTTCACTCTAATCTTAGATATGTTAATATCAAGCTGCATTATTCTAACCCTGAACCAGCTATTTCAAATGATAATGTTATTCAGTGGCGGCTGGTATATATGTGCTGAGGAGCTGCAGCGCACAGCAACATCACAGGAAAATTTAAAATAATATATTAGTACATAAATATTTGCCATTTTCTTTTTAAAATTATTATTTATTATTTTCTTTTTAAAACTATTATTTATCTGGACAGAAAGTAAAATATTGCCGCGCCGCTAATATCTTCGAGATAAACATACCCACTTCACCGTCAATCCAGACCGAACGCATTATGTCGTATAATTCGGCTCAGTGTGCGATATGAATTTTAGCACAACGAGCCCTTTGGGCGTCGCATCTCCGCTGATCCCGCTCGCGCGTTTTCAACGGTTATTTCAAATATTTCAATCGCCGGCGCCGGTGGTGCTGCCCAAAAACTCAAGCACACGGCTAGATTTGTTGCAGCGTTTGATTTTAAATGCGGTTTTTTATGTTGAACGTATTGCGTTTGTTTAGCTTAATTTAAGCATCTGTCGCAAGTAGTTTTCCTGATATTCAAATTCAAATGCGTTTATTGTCTAACAGGAAATAAGCATCCTAAAACAAGACAATGAGAGCAAAAAGTAATACTAAATAAATTATTACAGCAGCAGCTGAAAGGTAATGCTGTAGGCAGTCAAACTAACAAACTTATAGCACAAAGTAATAAAAAAAGATAAAATAAAGTTTAAGAAGACATCTGCCATATCAAAACCCAACACCTACCACTCCTACCAGAACCCACATAACAAAAACTAAAAAAATTCCATAAAGATAACAAAACAGATAACATATAAACAACGATAATAGACTGTAGCAAAATTAATCATAATATTGAGATCCGCCAAGAGCATTTAATTCAATTCATTCTAGATCTTAGATCCAGAAACAAATATGATATAATCTTAGTATAGAATTAAAGCAAAGTACTACGTATGCATGAGATCTATACACTCAAAATCACAGCTTTTTAGCATAGCCACAGAACCCTTAAAAAGATCAAGGGTTTGTGTATTGCTCATAGAGTTAAAATGTGAACAGGCTCGATAAATGGGTGCATTTTTGGCTAAATTAGTTGCTCTGTGTTCCAAATAAAAGTTGATTTGCCGTCTAGTATTTCTTGGAGGGGCAAAGAAGTCTAGTAGACTGACCAAATCAGGTGAGTCAACTAAATTATTACACAATTTAAATAAGAACAATTGACCACTTAATATTGAACTTTGCTTAAGGGATAGAAAATTAAATCGGATAAGAAGTAATTTTTGGTCAACACCTCTAGGATGATAAAACCATCATGTTTGAAGCGCGAGTACTTCAAAATTCTACGTTGGACGTATTCGAGCCTATTCACATGAGCATTATAACAAGGAAACCATACCAGAGCTGCATAAAGACGCTTGGATTTAATGAAACTATTGCAGAGGGTAATAATAGCGTCCATGTTCATAAATTCTTTGGTTGATCTGATGTGAAAGCCCAGTGTTTTGAAACATGAATTCACTACCACGTCAATGTGAGCATTAAATGTAAGTTTTTTTTTTATCAATAATCACCCCCAGGTCCTTGATGGAATCCACACGTTCCAGATCCATGTTTTCAAGGAATAATTATAATTGATTTCTCAATGTACATTTGAGCTGGTCATAATTATTGTACATTTACTTATATTCAGGGGCAGATTGTTTTTATGACACCATTGCACCAGGGGATCGAGGTCTTTCTGGAGTGCAATGCAGTCAGTGACATCACTAATGATTTTGAATATCCCCAAGTCGTCTGCAAAAAGCAGGCTTTCCGAAGATATGACCTCATTGACATCATTCACAAACATTGCAAAAAGCAAAGGTGCAAGATTACTACCTTGAGGTACCCCACTGGTCGCAACGTACTCATAAGACTTGAAAACATTGTATTCAACAAACTGAACTCTAGTACATAATTATGACACAAAAAAGTTAACAAGGCTTTGATGAAACCCTAGAGAGAGCATTTTTGAGTCAATAAGGCCATGGTTCAACTTGTCAAAAGCCTTCATAAAGTCGCTATACACTACATCCAACTGCTTTCTCCGAGGCTTTCTCTCATTGATGGCTTGGTATGCTATTTCCAAAAAGCAAATAAGGTTAGTTACCGCAGATCTCTTAGAAAAAAAGCCATGTTGTTTGATTGAGATTACATTTTTCAATTGATGAAATAAGTTATTATGGATACAGCTCTCAAAGGCATTTGAAAAGTTGGACAGTATAGAGACAGGCCGGTAATTTTCAACCTTATTAATGCTGCCACCCATAAGAATAGGATTGATTTTTGCTATTTTCCACTGATACGGAAAGGTGCTGGATGAAATTGATAAGTTAAAAATATGGCGAAGAGGTGGAACAAGACATTGAGAACAGTCACGTAAGATAAATGAAGGAATTCTGTCAGGGCCAGCAGTATGTGTATTTTTGAGATTTTCAAGAGAATTATGCACTTCCTTCTCCGTAAAGGGCTTGATTGTTATGCATTGAATGCCGTGTTCTTGATTTACTACAGGGGTCGACGAGTTTGCATACACATTCTTAAAAAAGTCAGCAAAACAATTAACTATGTTTTGCGGGGATTCGGCGGACTCGGTGCATGAATTTCCAATGGTGATGGTTCCAGGATTACGAGTTTTATTGCGCTTTTGTTGGATGAATTGCTTGGGGTGGCTTGGGATCTGTTTTAACAAGGGTTCAGTTTTCTGTATATAGTTCTTGTAAGCAATATTGATTTGGTTTTTGATATTCCTTCTGACTGGAGAAATTATTATAATCAGAAGTTAGCATTGACTTTTTATATCTTCTGTGAAGGCGGTCTTTTTCTTTTAAATTTTTCATTATTCCTTTAGTATACCAACAGGGAAATTAAAATTAGTGCTTTTATTTTTAACGAGAGGGACTGATTGATTAAAGATGTGATGCAATTGGGTGTAAAAAGTGACAAAGCGTCAGTTGTATTTAAAACAGAGGTCCAATCAGCAGAATAAATAAGTTGGTAGAGTCGGGGATAATTAGCTTTCCTAAAGTTATAGTCGGACAGATTTTGAAGAAAATTGCTTAAGCTTGACTTATTATTATCGATTGAGATTGTGACATTAATACTGGGATGTGATTTATCTTCAGGGACTATAAGTGGCATGAGTTCTATGGAAACTTTGCAGTTCAAGCTGGCAATCACAAGATCGAGGGTATTGTTATAGCAATTAGAAAAAGTATTGAATTGTTTTAGGACACTTAAGGCCATATAGTCATTTAGTAGTGTAAGCTCAGAGTTAGACGTGATATTGAAGTCACCAAAAAATATGACATCATTATTTTGAATGGGCTCAAATGTTGAGAAAAAATCAAAGAGACTCTGGTAATGGTTTAAAGGTGAATTGCATTGGACGTATATAACAAAAATAAAAAATAGTTTATCCAAAAACACTAAGTCTGCAACCCAAAATATCTACACTTGGTATTAAATCATGGAGACACTGCAGGTCAAGTTTGGAAGCTGATAATTTATGCCTAACACCCAGAAGAACATCACCGCCTTTTGTCACATTCATCAGGTCGAGATCACGATCCTTTCTGAACACTGGGTAGTTGTCACCAAAAAGCTCATTGCTTGCAACGCCATCCTGGATTCAAGTTTCTGATATAGTAATTAAGTGAATATCACAGGAAGATACAGATTTAAAGAACTCATGGGTTTGGTGTTCAAGCCCCGCACATTTTGGTATGCAATACATATATTTTTCCTGTTAGACAAACTTACTAATTTAATTTTTTTTTGTTTACCAGTAATGATTCTTGGGATACCATTTCTATAGATAATTTTTAAGTCAGTCTCCCCAGCTTTGGTCTGAGCATCTACCTCTTGACGTAACATTCTGTATTCATGTAGTTGTTTAGGTGTCCTGTCATCACCAATTGACAAGTGTTTCAGATTAGCAATAGATTTTAATTTTTTGGAGTACTGTACACTGTAAGCAAGATCACTGGACTTGCATACTACCTTTATTGGCCTAATTTTGTGGGCAGTCATTTTCCCCAGGCGGAAAGTTTTTATATTATCATGATCGATTTGGACGGGTTGGATTTGAGAGCATTTTTCTAAAACCTGCGTGACAATATCCTTTATGTTTACTATGTCCCCAATGCAATTGAACATCATAAAATTGTTTTTGCGGGTTTCCCTTTCCTGGTACTCATTAAGCGGGTTCACAAAGAGCTGATCCTGGGGAGGTTGGGTTGTGTTGTGCACTGGATAATCGCTGAATACCTTTAACTGGTTTTGAAGATTCTCTATTCTTTGGGAGAGTCGACTATTATTCGACTTAAGAATTTCATTCTTATGCTGAATTTCTTTATTTAGAAGTTTCAAGTATGAAATTTCAACTTCATTGGCTTTGGCTTTAATGAGAACGTCAGAGCTGGCGGGCGTTTTGCTGCACTGGTAACTTTCTGAACATGTTGAGTTTTTGTTCTTACCATGACGGACACCAAAAAATCAAAGTCTGTTCAATAGAAGTAGAGCTCTGATCTCTGTTGTGGTCTTAATACCACTGCATCCCTTGCAGACTTCGCAAATTTTTAACAGTTGTCTTAGGAAATCGTGCCTTATTTCAACTACACTTACGTTGTTTATCGGTTTTGCTTACTTTCTTTAGAACTATCTAAAAATACCAAAAACATCATTCCCGTGCGCATCATTCCCATGTTTTTTATATACCACGGGAATGACGGTAAGTTCACGGGAATGACGAAAAGTCTAAGAAATAAGCTTTTATGATATTTTTTGCAGTAATCACCGGTATGGTTAAGAAAAAGTTAACTTCAGAGCAAAAAGAATAAAGCGAGAAGTGTCAGTATTTTTTTTTATAATTTGAGTTATTAAAATAAATAAGTTAACAATAAGTAGTTGTTTAGTTTAGTTGTTGTTCAGTCAAATTATTTTTGTGTAAATAAAACTTAAAAACTTATAAAAAAAATAAAACTTACAAAGAACGGTTCAAACTAGTTGTTATAAAAATAAAAATAACTCAATGGTTTAAAGTACCTAGTATTTAAAAAGTTGCTAACTGAAGCACAAGCGAACTCTCAATAGAGATAAAATTTGGTAGCAAATAAAAGTTGCCGAGACTACACAAACCTGACATATGTCTTAGGCCAATTGTCCCCAATATGTCGACCCAGAATGCCACATATATCTTATAAAACGAAGGAAAACATTTTCTTTGATAATGCTTAAGCGGTGGATTGGCGTAATATCAGAAGAGAAAAGGACATAATCTTTTGTATATACTTTCACATCGTTATTTAAAAAGTTGTAGTATAACGTACCCGGGTCGATTCAAAATAGTTGAATCAGATAAGCAAAATTGTGTTTTGCCTTTATTTTGCCAATGATCGTCAAATTAGATTAAAAAGAAATGGATTAAAAAGAGGACCAATACCTACGTTGTGTTATTATCTTGCACAATTTTACTCACTCATTATGCGCGTCAACGAGACAAAATTAGGAAAACTTGAGGGAAAGGTGCGTCATGTAAATGAAACCACAGATTCCTAATACGCCTAATTTATTAAAGAAAAACGTGCCGGACTCAGCCTGGAATTCACGAGGGGAATGAGTACGGCAGAGAAACCCTCGATCTAAATTCCTAAACCGAATTATGCTGTATAATCTATTAGTATTATAATTAATTAAATTACTGTCTCCCGTACCACATTCGTAGTTCCACACTTGTAACAATACATTTAAAACTGAAGAGGGTTTTGTTAGTTAACCAGACGCCGCTGGTAGGTACTGAGGTCCTGGATTACGGAGGCTACCCAGCTATTTAGTTGCAAATATGGGACAATACCATAGTATAGTTTTATACTTAACTCTAGAATGATCATTATATTTTTAACTAGGATATTCTCCCGTCAGGGTAGGAAATGGTTAGTATAGATTCATCAAGGCCCTTGTGTACTCTCTCAGTCATTCTAATATTAAAACCCTAGCACGAAAAGACAGCAAACAATAAATTTTATGTTTTCACTTAAAGCAGTGTTGTTCACAGCATAACACGATTTCATTAAATATATACACAGGTTATGCCATCAAATATGAATTATCCATGAAAATAGAAGAAATATTTATGCAAATTATGTT
>MU182406.1:26726-42174 GCA_016904865.1 Pissodes strobi | reverse complement strand
ATCAAATATTAATTATCAATGAGATTAGAAGAAATATTTATGTAAATTATGTTAATAACTATATGAAAATGTATACACATGTTAGGCCATCAAATATTAATTATCAATGAGTATAAAATATATAATGGTACAAATTATGTTAATGACAATATTATAAGTTTCATTTTACCGACTTGTAATGACATATTGCAACACAGAAGCAAAACAATTCACCAAAATAAACCGTACACTCCGATGGCTTCTGACTCTCTATTCTCCGTTTTCGAGCAATACCTTTCGGATCTCCTCCAAAAAACCTCGCAAAAACTCTACTTCAATTTATGACTTGTTTTTATCTTTTACATGTATAAGGGGTGTCTCAAAATATATACATATATAGGGTGTCTCAAAAATGATTGTATCAGGTCTAATGAAATAATATTTTAAGGAGGTGGGTCATCTCAAAGTGTTTAAAAAATTGCGTAGCATATTCTATACGCTGTCTGCAAAAATTATTAACCCAATCTAATCAAATTAGATTTTATTTTTGGAAAATTGTTCATTAGCATTTATGTCATTACGATTAGGTACCCAAATGTATCTAACACGAAAAGCCATCCCACATCCTGTGAACTGTGAACTTTCCCTACCAACTGAAAATTCCTGCAAAAATAATTTGTTACTATACTCGACGCGCCGAACAGATTCACTAATCACGGAAACAATAAATTCAATAACTCATCTTATTTTATGATTCCAAACATAGGGACTTTGATAAGACATTCTATTTGTATTTGTTGTATTATGGACAAGAAAAAAATAAAACAATGGTTCGATTCAATCATAAAATGAGACGAATTATTTCCGCGATTAGTGAATCTGTTCGGCGCGTCGAGTATAGTATAGGGATCACTCTGAGGCGGCACTAGTAATATAATTTTTGAAAATCAAAAATATGACAAACAAAAATTAAAAAACAATAGCAAAAATCGGACAGCAATGTGCTACTTTCCCTAGGCTGGTCCATTCATAGACGCGTATACGTTATAAGATCCTTTACAGTCCTATGGCACTATGCTATATAAAGCCGCTTCTGATTGGTGGATAAACGTCACTTTAGAGTACTCAGCAAATCAAAACTAACTCAAACTAACGCAAATTTACAAAAAAACAAAACAAAAAAAAAACTTGCCATTAACGGGAACCGAACGGGGGCCGTCCGTGAAACAAACACAGAATCTTACCACTGCACTACTAGACCTGTCGGAATAAATTAACTTGACCGTAGAAAAAGTGAAAGTAACGTTAACCCACCAATCAGAAACGGTTAATATAGCATAGTGCCGTAGGACTGTAAATGATCTTAAAACAGGGTGATTAGGTTAGCCGAAGAAAAAACAAAATTCAAACTATTCTCAACTATAACTTTGTGACTTTCGTAAAATCTATGGTAGATGGCGCGAGAGTGGTGGGATAATACTTAGCATTTTAAGATCCTTTACATGAGTAGGCGACTATGTGAAAATCGACCTCTCCTATTGGTCGATCCATCTCGTATTACAATATGTCTTCGTGATGCAGTCAATTTATCGCAAGAGCTTTTGTGGCTGAGAGGTTTAGATGGTTGGGTCTCACTTGGACGGCCAAACCCCGTTGCTTTTTTTATTTTTTTTAAGGTTATGTTTCTAAACAGTTTTTTCCTGATTTTGGGTATGTATTTTTTTTATAATTTGAGTTATTAAAATAAATAAGTTAACAATAAGTAGTTGTTTAGTTTAGTTGTTGTTCAGTCAAATTATTTTTGTGTAAATAAAATTTAAAAACTTAGAAAAAAAATTAATTGTGCATCATTCCCATGTAAAAACATTAATTCCCGTGCATCATGCCTAGTGTTGAGATTACTACATTACATATAACACTAAACGCATCCATATCGGTAACCTTCTACGCTTTTGGGGATTTTAAGTTTAGTAATATCGCATGTTCAGTTCAGTTCAGTCATAGATGCTATTTTTTTTTCATGGACAAATTTCCAAGACGCTCTAGAATACTCAATGGATTATTAATAACATACTTCAGACAATTATTTACATTGTTTTCTAAGTCATGAAATAGAAGTAGACATAAACACTTGTGAAACTTTTAGACTACTTATTTTTTGAATATCAGTACTTTTAGTTCATTGACGTACGAAGAAAGAAACTTGGCTTCTTTACCTCTTTTAAGCAAGCAGTATTAAGAGGCATTAAAGGTAATATCCTATAAAGTATTTAACATCCTATTTACATCATCATCAAATAGAAAAGGAGCAATCAAGTCAATGCTACCCAAATAATAATTTAAACAAGCAAAATTTGTTCTTTTAACTGTGGAAATATTCGTAATCAAAGTCCACGAAAAATATATTGCTAACTATAGAGGTCAAATTATTACCTTCCATAAAAATAGCCGCAACAACTCTAACTAGGATATTGTAGTCCCCAGTAGTCATTACTTTTAAAGATTTTTTCGATGGTCCTAACATTTTTCAACTCAGCTACCAGTTACCCCAAGACCGGTTTTTTTTTGACACGAGCGCTGAAAATGTAATAAATGTATGTACGAATATTTTAGTATATCTGAATGTACCTCATGCGTAGTGATGCAAAATTACTGGTAATTTATTTTTCGGTAAGAATATTGGTAATATTACGTAATTTTCGGTAATATTGCTAAAAAGCGTCGAAAAAGCTATCTTTTTAAAATGTGCAAAGGAGAAAGAACAAATCCATCAAGAGCACATAGCTTCAATAAATTAACTGATGATTGCCCTAATTGGATGGCTTCAAAAAGTTTAATAACATACAAAATAATTGAACTTAAAACTTTCATCACAGTCTAATACAAATTTTCAATCTAAAAAAAAAAAGAAATCGGTTAAATATATGTACAGGGTGGCTTGAATTTCAGTCTATGTATGAGGAACTCAAAAACCGTAAGAGATACAGTGTCGGTCAAATTAGGTTAAAATTGGAAATTTAGGTGCCTAACAATATGCCGTTTAGAAAATTTTAAAATACCGAGTGGGTATTTCCGAAAAAACAACCGAAATATTGAAAAGTCGTTTTATTTCTTTCCTGAGCTTATTTAAAAACGGATTTCAAATTGAATTGCACTTTTGCATTGCCACGTTTTCCGCTCTATCCAATGGTGAATCCAATGGTGACATACAGCATAGAATCAATACCTCCTACAACAAGGCCAGACGGCTTACGCGTGACGTCATCAAAAGTGGTCTTAACTTATTTACAGGCGTATATTGAAATGCGCAATTTCTTTTAAAATTTCACAGTTAAGTAGACATTTTAGATGCAAAAATCTCGAAAAAATATAACAAAAACTTGTGTTTTGTAAATGTATCTTTTTATATATGTAGTTTGAAACGTAATTGGCCTAATACAATACCTCCTACAAGCTGATATTACTTTAAGTACGACTATCATGACTGATAATGTGTATTACTCATTTTTTTTTAAATCAAATATGAAATTGCAGTTTACTTACCTTTTTCTGCATACCTACATAAATAATATTTAAGAGCTTCCGGCTAAAACAGGGCTGCAAGTCATGAACAGCCTTTAGACGTGCCTCATTCGATTTTTGTTAAAGGAAAACGAAATTTCAAAGCAAAAACCTTTGAATATCCAGTTTATCAAAATAGAATCTACCTATTTTGATAAACTGAAACTAGATACCCCGGTAAAATATCACTATAGGTATAAAAGTGTCATAATAGGTAATAGCTTGGGTAATAGTAATGTCAAATTTGATAGTGCGTTTTCTCCTCGGTTTTCTCCATCCAAAGAACCTTGCAATCTTCAAATATTTATGATAAAACATGAAAGATTTATACAGGTTTCAAATTATTACTTTTTTATGTTATATTTGGTATATTACTCGGTATATTATTGGGGTCTAATATTTATTTATTAAAAGTCTCCAGTTTCCTTTTTTCCTTTTACCCTTGCTTTTACCCAAAATATTATGATTATGTTTAGAACAATAATTATTATTAAGAAAGAAGTGTATTTGAAATGCTGCAATGAAAAATTTTTGAAACATCAATTTTTAGGTGATTACAGCCTTTATGAGGCATAATTACACTAAATATTACTTACTCCAAAATTAGCTAACAGGAACAAATTTTATAAACTTGCTGACAACATTGAACAAGCACAAAATAAACTCTTATTACACGAACGCAACAGGTCAACTCCAAACATTTTGGAAAGCTAAAAACATGAACTTTAGATCTTTTCGGCGAGTTTCCACCGCACAGCATTGTTCACATAAATTTACACACACGAAAGTGTAAAGAAATTAACAGAAAAACAATCAAAATCGAACAGAACAATAATTAAGAAGCCGGTCGAAAGTACGCCATTACGCCAACTGACAGAAGGCACTGAGGCAGTGTTGCCAGATTTAGAGTTAGTTTCATACATTATTTGGGATGTAAACTATTAACGTATATTTAGTTGGACTTTAATTTTTACAGCATTTGTTGAATGACATTTGAAATTATGTTTTTAAATGGAACTAAATATTTATACAAAATAATTAGGTTATTGGTTAGCAACGTTTATTTTCTTAAAGGTTTTGATTCCGTTATTGCTTCACTTTTCGGTTTTTATATATTTACTTTTCGGATTTTAAATATTTATTTATATTTGATATAACTATACTATAATATACCAAAGCAAACTTTTACATTAAGTATCTAATATATTGTTAATTGTAATCTTGGAATCCAAGACGAATATTTTACGTTTCTTTGAAAAATAATTTGTGGCAAATAGCAAGTAGCTCAAATTGTGATAAAGCGCCCAATCTGGCAGCTCCGGATACATGACGTCGAGATGGGAATTGACATTCCAGTCGCCCAGCGTGGCAATCAACGTTAAATACGGAAGTAGACGCGATAAAATAAACAATACTTTTACTGGGCACCTCTTGGCTCCTCTTAATGCTTTTCTTATGGCAAAAAAGTATGGACCACTTTTCATGACGTCACTGCTAATTTCAATATCAGCTAGTTGGCCTAGTTGTAGGAGGTATTGATAGAATCCGACGCTTCGTCTTTAAGGGCCATCATCAACTTTCTTTTTTTAAATATGAACTAGCTTTTTTATCGTTTTTTCAGATGATAATTGCGTTATTAATATGAATATATTTTTATTATTTTTTTTTAATTTTAATTTTAATTTTTTTAAATCATTTCTTTTGCTTTAGGGTAAAAAATAAACGAACCTGTTTATTTAATTTTACTAGTTTTATTTTTATTGAAAATAAAAGTTCCAAGCTTCCACTTAACAAAAACAAAATAAAATGTTTTTATAGAATATGAAAATTTCGAAAATAATTTAAACTATTTAAAATTACGCCAAGGCAAAATGAGTAATTAAAAACAATAAAATTGAAAATACAAATAAAAAAATATATAAACACATATTCATATTAATAACGTCAATATCAAGTGAAAAACGATATAAAAAATTAAAGTTCGTATTTAAAAAAAGAAAGTGATGATGACACCTTGAAGACGAAATGTCGTATTCCAAGCTGGATACCACCATTGAATAGAACGGAAAAAGTGACAATGCAATAGTGCAACTGAATTTGAAATCCGGTTTTAAATAAGCCGAGGAAAAAAATAAAAGATTTGTCAAATTGTTGGTTTTTGCCGGATATCTCCGGAAATACTCGGAATTTTAAATTTTCTAAACTGCATATTGTTAGGCAGCTAAATGCGCAGTTTTGCCCTAATTTGACTGACACTGTATCTCTCGCGGTTTTCGAGATACATAGACTGGAATTCGAGACACCCTGTACAAGTTTATTAAAAAAAAAATAACAAAATATATTGCCGTGCAGTGAACCCAAATCTCATAGCAAATAGGCTTTAAAAAAAAACAAATAGTAACCCTACTAACTCTTTAAAAAATATATATAAATAAAGGTAGCATTAACTTGCGCCACTTGCGTATATCACAAAATAAAATCAAAAAGAAAACTTGTGTATTGCATGTCACGTGGATCAGCGCGCAGTGTGTCATAACAAGCAAAAAAACGTTATGAATTTTAAAACGCGGCGAATTTTACGGAACCGAGTACGTAACATTAAACCAAATATTACCGGTAATATTACAAGGAAAATTGCCGAAACTTTTAGGGAATATTACGGTAACAAAGGAATACTCAAGGGGAATGGTAATATTAGGGAATATTACGTAATATTACCGTAACTTCTGATGGTAATATTAGGACCGTGCATCACTACTCATGCGAACCTTACTGACAAAGGTTATTTTAACACCTTAAAATATGTATGGCGTGTACTCAGCTTTAAAAAACTTAAAACAGTAAAACGGCATGTTCTAGTCTTTGCTTTAGAACACATATGGGAGCATATCAAAAACACCCTATATGCTATATTTTTACGCTATTCCTGAACAAAGGCGCTTTTCCCGATAATCTTAAAGTAGGAGAGATAATTCTATTATTTAGAAAGGGTTATACACAAGAAAAAGAATACAAAAGGGGAATTATAGGTTTGCCCATAAAGACGTTCTGAAAAGCCTATTTTAAGTTGATTGAAGAACTAATTGAGTAGGTTCAGGATTCATCTAATAAAAAACATTGCTTTAGAAAAAGCTATATATAGCTGCTTTTGAGCTTTTAAACTTCATGCATATTATTATTATTAGAAATGGAATGCATTGGGTATGAGATTGGGTGAAGAGGAGGGTACTTAAATGATTGGTTAATGTCATACTTACTTTTTTTTTAGCAAGGTCTTGGAAAAACATGTAAACGGATACCAAATTAATACTTAGCGGACGTCTGAAACTGTACCGGTTTCAGCAAATGACTGAACATTTGGAAAGCCGATGAATTCTTAAATACATTTGTCACTAGGTGCATGAAGAATTAACTTATTTTCAGCCAGTCAGCGAGTTGTTACATGCCCTTGTCACGGCGAAAAAGATATTCCTGTGACCCAATATTGTCACTTAATAAATTAATTAACAAAATTGAAAATTTCAAATTTCTAAGAATTTATTTGGACCCTCACATTAAATGATGTAATCATTCCTTGCAATACTGTCACAAAATATCTGCGAAATCATTATTGCACTCTACGAAATTACTATTGAAATCGCCGAAATCTTATCACAATCTTCGAAATCGAGACATTGATGGAGCAGACTTAAAAACTACGTCGGAATACGCAAATTGGCGGATGAGGTTGTGTCCGAAGAAAAGTCACCAGCTAATCTAAGTGTCATTTGTCCTTTATCATTTGTGCAGTGGATAGATTTAAGTAAAATTTATTTTCTAACTAATATGTACATAGTTTTTGAAAAAAAAACAAATAGATTAGATTATTTTACAGACCCTATAAAAATTTTACCCAATTTGCAAGAACGCCTCGCGTCATCTGACCAATTAGAAGCCTAAGCCTAAGAGCAGCCATAAACATCAACTTCTCGGCGTTTCGTTGGTTCTCACTCTTGTCCCAGATGTTATAAAAAACAGGAACTCGGGTCATAAGCGGGCTCTTCTTTATGAAACATTCAACGCTAGGATTGGAAAAAATATTTTAAAAGTGCATTTGTACTTACGCTCACTGTTTTTAACTTTTTTTGGTACTATATTTAGGAACGTTGATAACGGCTTTAAACTCATTTTTTTCAGCGACATTTCGTTTTCGAGCTATATATCATCATAAGTGTAGAATTTATAATATTGTTTATTGTTTTAGTTTTAATGCAAATGAAAAAATATAAAGAATAGGTATAAACTGCGATTAATGTAAAAACTAAAAGAAAACACGTTTGTTGTTATTATTTTACATTTTGTACGTCATCAGATAGCCTTTAAAAAGTTAAGAAAGTTAAATCGTCCGGATTTATGGCATGTCAAAGATGCAACAATGCCATTTTTTAAAATGCCGCCATTTTGGTTGAATGCTAATAGGAACCAGTGGCGTGTCCAGCCGTTTAGAAATGGGGAAGATGTGCAGGTGAATGCTCGCCGTAGGTGCTGGCGGAGGCTAATCCGGGTGCCACGTCCAATTTTTACTAAAAAATCATTGAAATAGTTTAAAAAACACGCATTCGCCGCCCTTTTGATTGGCAGTTTTTACCCAAACGTCGTTAAAATCGTAAACAAGCATGTAACCAGTTTCGATGAGAGTTGTGTCATCAGCAAACAACCACAGAGCAAGATTAGGTGAAGCCGTCATTATGTCATTTACATATATTAAAAAGAGAAGTGGTCCCAGTACTGACCCTTGTGGAACACCATGATAAATGCTTCTGGGCCCTGAAAGCTCACCATTATACATAGTTTGCTGTTGTCTCTGCGTCAAGTAAGATCTCAGCAGATCTACACCGCTCTCATCAAATCCATAGTGTTCCAACTTTTTCAGCAGTAGCATATGACCTACACAATCGAAGGCCTTTGATAAATCGCAAAAGGCCGCCCCCACATACTGACCATCCTCAAAAGCCCCGATCAGGCAGTCCAACAAGTCAAGTAGTGCAAGAATTGTATATTTTTTTGTCCTAAAGCCATACTGGCGGTTTATAAATAGTTTATTATCCTCAAAAAAACTGCAAATTTGGATTTTGAGTAGAACCTCAATTTTTTTTCCAAAAACAGGTATCAAAGGAATTGGACGATAGCTTCCTGGATCGTCCCTGCAGCCTTTCTTGAACACTGGAATTACCTTTGACAACTTACAACAGGCGGGAAAGTCGCCGTTTCTAATGCTTTGATTGTATAATTTAGTTAACGGTACAATCAGTTGACTTCAATTTTTTTATCATTATCATATTAATATCATAAATCTCTTTAGAATGATTGTTTTTCATATTATTGACAGCATCCCTAACATTATTAAAGCTTACTTCCGAGAAAGAAAATATTAAATTTGGTATCCCAGTCTGTCTTTTTAAGAAATCATCCGCCGAATGGTTTATATTTGGTAAAACCCGCAACAACTTCTCATCTCTCGATCGATCTCTTCCACTTTGTTTCTTAAGGAGCGAGTATTCAAGTGTAAGATTCCCAACTTCTCTTGTTTATTATCAGTTGACTGTCTCCGTTGCACCCTTTCCTATTGGTGCACGTCTCTGCAGGTTCAGAGAATGGTTGATGATGATGCCATCAGGCCATAAAATTGGAGACATGATTTCCTGCTTTTTGTGTATTGGAACAGCTAATTTGAAGGAACTTTTAAATTGGTGTTTTTTGGTATTCATCTTGAAACAGGAACATTCATTATCAAGATTATTCTCTCTAAGAAATGCCATGATTTGGTTGGATTCCGTTTTGGGGTCAAACCCAGATAGAAATATCCATGCTGAACTTCTTTTCTTGGCAACAGATAGGAGAGTTGTTGTCGTATTTAGCCCCTTTGTTGGTTCACCTTATAATTTTCCTATCTTTTCTTTTGACTATTTGCCAATTTTCACTTTCTCTGCTATTTTCAATTTGTTGGTTATCTCCTTTCTTCTTTTCAGCCTCTGTTTGAATACTGACCTTAGCTACAGGAGCAGTAACATTAGCTGTCAGGTCCGTGGCCGTTTCTACCGGACTACTTCTGGGTCTTTGTTGACCAACTTCCTTGTTTGCACCTGTCTTCTTACCAGTCTTTGACAATTCACTAGGCGCTACCTTCATGATGTACGACGTTGCCGAGTTCTCTTGTATTTCCTTCGGAGAACTGATAATTTTTGGACTTTGTACCTTGATTTGGGGAACTTGCTTTTCCATCTTGTTGTTTTCCTCCAGTTTTCCTTCCAATAAGTTCACTTTTTCTTGAAGTAATACATAATTAGCCTTGAGAGCTTCATGATCACGCTGGATTTTCTCTATAATTTCTTTTAAATCTTCCAATTCATTTGAAGATACACTTGCCGATCTGAGGTTAGAAATCGGTTCCTTCGATATGTGCTGGTAGACAGCTGATTTAGCTTTTGCCGCCTGTGCCAAACAGGCTGGATGGAACACCTTGGCACAGTTTTTGCACGTAGCCGTAGTTACGACACTCTTTCCACAGTGGAAACACTTATTTTCACTGTTTTTCTTTTCACGTTTTGGCGGACTTTCACTTCCAGCCATGTTGCCACAGCTGCATTCTTTGATTGATCTTAATAAGTCACTAACACTATTTTCATTTAAGCCTTCTGAAGTATTGTATATAACACCCAGTTCAGAACGCAACGTGGGAAAGTAAAAAAGAGGGAATAATTTTCTTTTAAAGAATCAAAAGCTTCTTCTGAAAGTATATTATTTTCTTTGAAGTTGACAAGCGTCAGAAATTTTAGACTTTTAAAGTTATTAAACTTATCGTCTATGTGAGCCGAAATATTGTCGATGATTTAGTTTACGAGCTTGAGTTTTTGGATTATCTTCCGTTCGTATTCTTTTTCTTTCCGGTTCTGTAGACAAAATTTCTAAATTTTCGAATTTAAGCCAACACTCATCAAATTGTTCCCTTTTAGACAAAACTATTGACTTGAATTCTTGAATCTTTCTTACACAGGAATTTATATCACTTATTTTACTTTGTAGGACGCTAAATAGATGATCACAGAATGGAGATATTTGTGAGAAAATGAGTAAATGAGTAACAGAAGTTTAACATCAGTTTCTCGTTGTAGCATATTTAAATATCCTGTAGAGCAAACACTTGTTTCATTATCCCAATCCTGTCCGTTGTCCACTATTTTTTTAAAGAAATCAATAAGCGGTAGCCCGAGCGGTCGCCGGTATTCATTGCTGCTAACGTTTGAAAAAATATTTTTTTCATTGTTTTATTTTATTGAGAGATTGCATCACCAAATTTGATCTATGTGCCATACAATCAATGTATAAGACGGGCTGATAGGTATGCTTCTTTAACTTTGGCCTGTAGACCCTCTATTTCACCTGCCATAACTGCTGCTTCATCATAGCTCTGGCACAGAAGAAAAAACAGAACGACGTCTGTGGGGGCCTTAAGTTTATTATTAAGGCCCCCATAGACGTCGTTTTTTTTCGGCAGGATTACACGACGTGCAAAACTGTTCGGGCAATCCGGTCGGTGTGTGGCAGAAAACCGTCGTGATTTCCGGCGTTTCAAATAATCTGTTTTGACTTGATTTTTCCCGACGGTTTTGAACGTCATCGTGCAAGTGTGTGGTGGGCGGACCAGTATTCACGACGAGATTTTTGACAATTTTTCAGTGTTGTAGGTATTTAATGTATATAAAATGGCTGACAATACTGAAGGAAAACGTGATTAAATAGCGAACAGTGTGTGGGCGCCACAAGGTTCGTGATTGACCGAACAGTTTTGCAAGTCGGGTAATCCTGCCGAAAAAGAACGACGTCTGTGGGGGCCTTTACATTTGACCAGTGCCTGCGTGCTGCGTGTTTTGTATTGTG
Source organism: Pissodes strobi (assembly GCA_016904865.1). Taxonomy (NCBI): domain Eukaryota; kingdom Metazoa; phylum Arthropoda; class Insecta; order Coleoptera; family Curculionidae; genus Pissodes; species Pissodes strobi. The sequence continues at coordinate 30,717 of MU182406.1, read as the reverse complement.
AAAAAAGTGGGTTTCCATGGAAGAATTTATTTTTCCATGTTTTCTTTTACCGGGTTTTTATTATATTTTTTTCGGCCTTTTATATATAAAAAAAAATCTGAGTATTTATATAGTTTAAGGATCACTTTTCTCTTGTACCATACTACGATGCGATATTAGCTGCTAATACGGGGTCAAAAAGTAGAGATTCTCTACTCTTTGACGGAGTTTTACGTTTTATTACATGGGTTTGTTTATACAGGGTGTTTCAGAATTGAATGCTAATCCTTAAGGGTGATAATCTTTGAGTGATTTTAAGAAGAAAATGTCATATGAACATAGGTCCGCAATCGCCTTATTTTTGATATACGTAAATGTAAATTAAAGAAGAATATTTTTCTTTGATTACTTATTACGATATTGAAAACTTAGGAATTAGGACCGTGCAGATAAATGCATTTTATTTTTTTAATCGAAAACTGTTCGTCGGACAGAAAAAAGTCAAGAGGACATTCTTATTAAGAAATAATAACAGCTTGCGAAAATAAGTTTTATTTTGAAAAAAAGCAGTGGCGTTTCATTTTTTCGTTTAAAAATATAAGAGGGCATGTTAGTGGGAGCGCCACTGATTGAAGTTGAAAAAAAATATTTGCTTAAAAAAATGTATTTTTATACGTACTTAATACCTAGCAAAATGTAAAGAAATATCTACAGCGGTTTGGGAAATATTGGGATAAAACCGTTTTTTTTTTTAATTTTCAACACCCTGTATCTCAAAAATAAGGCGATTGCGGATCTATGTTCATATGACATTTTCTTCTTAAAATCACTCAAAGATTATCACCCTTAAGGATTAGCATTCAATTCTGAAACACCCTGTATATACTCATAAGTGCGAGTTGCAGATATTTATTTTGTGGAATTGTTTTTGAAGTGAAACTTCTTTAGCGAGGGTAAAGTCAGAAAAAATGAAACGCTTAACAAAGTGAAACGGTTATCAAAGTGAAAGTCCCTTTAATTAAGCATGTTGCAGTATAGTTAAAGGGTTGAATTTTCAGGACATGTAGCCGGCGTAAAATGAGGATCCTGGACGAAAACTGGACTCTCGTACCCCCTCCCGTTCGGTCAGGAAAGGGGGGAGGAGAAAAAAATGAAAATAATTGATTTCGTGAGAACGGGAAGAGCTACGGGGTCGAAATTTGTATGGTAGGTGCGCCTCATGGGGGGCTAAAAAATGCTGATATCTCTGCAACGGAGCCTCGGATCGAAAATCTGACGTGCGATGACCCGTGCGATGGGGTCATCAGTGAGGGGTGGGAATTATTCCCCTATTATAAAACAAAATAAGAAAAAAAAATAATAAAATAAAAACAAAAGATTGTTTGGAAAGTTAATAAAAGTATTAAAAACCAAATAAGAAAAAAAAAATAATAAAAAAAATAAAAAATTGTTCGGAAAGTTAATAAAAGTATTATAAAACGAAATAACGAAAACATAACATAAAGTTAGGTTTTTTTTAGTTAGGTTTTCGGCGAAAAAAAAGTTGAAAAAATGAAAAAAGAAGAAAAAAATTATCTTTTAAAATATGAAATAATATACATTTAAAAAATTGGAGACCTCGCACAATTTCATATTTCAAGAAATATTTTTAAATTTTTAATGAAAAATTCCTATGACACTCAAAAAAATGAAACTTGTATTTCTCACTTTTTGATGTCGTTTGAAATAAACTCTCTAGGTGGGCGCCTAAATATGCGGGAAAACCTTGTATATACATACAATATATTATATTACATGTTACCATTTATTTCCGAAATACGGTATTATGCATAAAAACTAAGCATTTTAGGAATTATGGATCAGTAATTATCTTTTACGTAATATCGATAGTAACCAAACTTATAATATGCGTGGCCCACCGCTCTGCTCTGGTAATTCTACCAGAGAAACTAACTCAATCTGACCGAGTTGGATCCAAAAAACAATTTTATAAATTTTTTTGCGTCTAATATGTTTTGTTAATATCGATAATTAAGTGTGTTAGCAATTTTCCATAATTCCTAATTTGCTTAGGTTTTATGCATAATAATGTATTTCGGATATTAGCTGTAACATATCTAAGTATAAATTTATATACAAACTCCCATACTACTTACATAGTATCTGACAAATACATGATAAATAACACAAAATAATGCGAATACTCACCTCTTTACGAAACTTGGAAAAAGCGTAATATGGACCTGGAATTTCCCTTTTAAAAATGGCCAACGCTAAAGGAATTTGTCTGAAAGACATCAAAGGTCAGAGAGAATATTCTGATTGTTTTTTCTTCTGTGGCTCTGGCCTACTAATTTCGAGCCGCAATCAAGATCTTCAATAGTGGATTGGACAATGCCATTCAGAGCCAAAGCGGTTCGTTGCATTGAGACATCAACAAAACCAAGAAATTTTTCTTATATTTGGCCTTGTTTTGTCACATAGCGGACGATATTCGATAATAGACTAATATTAGCTATGTCAGTACTGTCAGTAGTCTCATCTAAAATAAAAGCAACAAATGGTGTTGTCTATTTTTTCATTTTTTTTTTCAGAATAACTTCCCCCACACTTAAAATAAGGTAATTCTGAATTAAGTTGGACGTTCCTTTAAACCTTGTCGAATTTCCCTGATGTAGTTTTAAAACTTCGTCATATTTTGATAAAAAATTAATCATTTCTATATAATTTCCCCTATGTATTGACCTTCCAGATTCAGAATGACCTCGAAAAGATAGCTCATGTTCTCCAAGGAAGCAAACTACGTCTTATCATCCTTTTGAGTAGCTCACGATTTTTTTTTACTTCTTCGTTGTGGTTCTGTACCGCTAATTTTTGTTGGTTATCTAACAAATGCTCAATTCTTGTTTTATCGAAAGTTTTCTCTTTTATGATAGCCTGTATACGCGCTTTGCTACTGTATTGTCTTTTAATTAACTTATGTAGATTTTTCAAATCACAGAAACCGGTCTTATTCCATAAGCTCTTTTCGAAAATAAAATACGTGGCAAGCAAAATAATACAGATTTTTTGTCGTAACCAGTCAGCCACTCACACTTATTATAATTTTATTTTTGAAAATGTCTTAGATAATATTTAGTTTGTTTTGTCAAGTTCTTAAGAACTGGAGTTGGCCTACCTCTTGAAATAATTGGCCTTTTTTCTTCAAAACTGTAATGTTGGGATCCTCGATTTACTAAACTACATAGCACTACATACAATACAGTCACATGAACCCAAAGGAATCAAATCTGATCCCGAAGTACTGGCAACACTTCAATCATCGAGCGCGGAAGTGGCCATAATCTGTCGAAACGCAGCTTACAGACTGTCGGTAAAAATGGGCATTTCCTTAAATGATTCTAGACAATGCAAAATTACGTTATCCCTGTTAAGCGTGAAAATAGCAGCTTCAACGAGAAACACGGAGGACGGGCGCGTATACTTATACGGGGTAATCGGGTAATGAAAGCGTGCTTGGATTCAAGTAAGCGGCTTGGATGTAGCTGTGTTTGACAAAAGAGAACAAGAGCGCTCGGATTCAAATGAGAAACTTTGTTTGCTAATACAGAAATTTCAAATAGATATATTATTTTTATTATCGTTAACGAATTAATTAATAATAAAGCATTTGAATTAGGGAAGCTGTGCTTCCCTAGCTTCCATGGTAAACACGCCACTGTTACGAACGTAATGTAATATTCCGAAATCGTAAAATACTGGAGGAGATCTTTAAAATTAGGTATCGCAAGACTCCCTTTTCATTTAAAATTTCGCGTGTCTGTCATTACGTGTGTCATTTTTGCGTCCAAAAGCAGTTGACCGTTCGTCATTGACTATATACTCCCAAATTTTGCAAAAAACAAATTAGCGGATTAACACTTCGTGAGGAGGGGCGGGGAGGGCATTAAAAATAAAAGAGTCTAACTATACCCTGAGACGGAAATAATAGTCAGTGACGTCAGTCACTCGT
>MU182406.1:0-11726 GCA_016904865.1 Pissodes strobi | reverse complement strand
AACACGAGCGCGCCATGAAAAGTATCACTTTTCCTCCATATAAAATAATATACTATTTTTTAACGGAGGTATAATTTCTGAATAAGAAAGTCAAAACGTTTTTTTTTTTTTAGTAACTTTACCAGGTACAACACTTTTTAGGGATATGTATTATAGATTCAGATAAAAAGGATATTGAGGCAGTTCATTAGTTGTCTGGGACTTGTGTGGCAACTTTAGTACCAGAAAGCGCGCTCGTATTCTGGACAACTATTAATAATATTCCGATATATTTTGGACGCGTTCCTTGATAAGTCAGACTCAGAATTTATTCGTGTAAACATACAATTTTGTTGGCAACCGTCACCACCAGGATAGAGATAATATTAAGATTAACTGTCAAACTAAAGTCAGTAGTCGGTACGTAATAAGCACCAAACATTAAGACATGCACTAGAGTATTTAGCAATTTTATAAAAGTACCTAATCAAATTTCTGATTATTTTTTTTAACTTATATTTTGAACTTTTTCAAAGCTAAATTCTTTCAGCTGTTTGGAATAAGATTAATTAGTCTGATACCCGGTACATTCTGGCGCCTTCTTAACCGGCAGTATTCCGGGGCATAATCATTGCGAAATCTGGTGTCGTAGCTGTTGTGGACCTCCCTGTGCACTTTATAATTTTTAGTGGTTCTATATAATTAATTATATTGGTACAGTTATCTCAAGTTCTCTGAATGATAGACCAGTCCCGCTCTGATTCTCTTAGGTTTTCTTTAGAGGCCGAAAAGCCTGCTCACCTACGGTCTGATAGGCATCGTAATGAAACAGACTGTTCCCAAGTCTTTGGTTAGTGTCATTAATCTTTCTGGTAAATATTAAGAATCCTATTTTTACCATAAAAACTAACCAAACTAACCCTTTCACATCAAATTAAAAAATAATCGGAAATAATGTCGACCAATAGTTTAATTCAGTTATTCCAGATGATTTATCTCGAGATAACCGATTTTAAGGCGGGAATAGTTTGGATGGAATTAGAGGAAAAATTCATAGAAGCTTTTGAGCCTACCCAGCTTCCACAATATTCGGCCACTGAATTTTGTCTACGTGAAGCTTTTAGTTTTTATATGATTTCTTTAGTTCGTTTAATGTTTTAAATGATTGTATATTTTATTCTTAACGAAATTCTTAAAGAATATGTAGAGCACAGGTTTTCTCTTTTCGGCCAGTTACTTCTGGTTAAACTGATGTAAATGGATACGATAGTTTCGCTGAAAAAAATTACACCGGTAGGCAGTCGATTTAATTTCCCTTTTTAATATTTCTTTAGGTGTGGTCATTGTCAGATGTTATCACCTACATGGGAACAGTTAGCAGAAATGTTGAATGAAGATGATAGTAATATTCGTATAGCTAAAGTGGACTGCACGACTGATGCAAAAATATGTTCTGACCAAGATGTCACTGGATACCCCACTTTGAAATTTTTCAAAGTAGGACAAGGAGAAGCAGTTAGATTCAAAGGAACAAGGGATCTGCCTACTTTAACTAACTTTATTAATGAGCAACTGAGACAGGTACATATTTTCATAATTTATAGTTTAAAAGAGGGTAGGTACCGGGTGCTAAAAAGGACGTCAGCTGTATCTCAGTTCTCGGTGCTCATTAATCATACAGCTTTCGGAAGAAAAAACATTTATGGTAAAAGTGGCCAAGATAAATAGCTGGAAGTAATTTTTAGTTTTCCATGATGACTACTAGAAGACGAAACAGTAATATCTAGTTTTTTTCTTCATAATTGGCATAGTTAAGATATATCAAAAATATTTGCAATGGAATCTTCAGGAAAGGTCGAATAATTTTTGTTTCGCACGCTTTTATTCTAGCTCGTTAAATAAAGTGATGGGGAAGTTCAAACATTTTTTTTGAGAAAGTAATCGATAGCTTTGGTTTTGACTTAGTTTGGGTTTTACGAAATTTCATAAACTTGGTCTGATTGAAAAGCGTCTTTTTTGCTCATCATTTCTGTTATAAATGTCTTTCTGATTTTTATAGTGTTTGCTAATAAGTCTATAAATTTTATGGTTTTTCTTGATAATTCTAAAATTCGAAATGGAATGGTACATAATATGTTTTCACAGAGGCAAAAAGAGTACTGAAAACAAAGGAAATTAGTAGAAACTCTAAATATTTTGAATTGAGGATATATAAAGGCGTTTGTTTTAAGAAATAAATATTAAAAAAATAGTAAATTCAAATGCATGTTGTGGGGTTTTTCATGAATCGCCAGTTTTTTTTTATCAGAACAAATAAATGTATTTGATTTTTATTTTAAAAATGGGTCGCCCTGTATATGGTTCATTTATCGGATCGGTTAGTCCATTCGGTACTGATTTCAATATACCAGATGCAATACGTTTAAAAATAACAGAAAAATTACAAAAACTGTGCCATAAGATTAGACATTAAGTTATTATTTTATACCATTTCCTTTATAACGTAATACTGTTATGGTACGATTTATCTCAGTTAATTTTGGAAATGGAGGTATCAGATTTAATTAATTATAGATTCTTTGGCTGAAGAAAATAATAAGCAGATCACTTCATCACGTTTGCCAAATATCCCAAATATGATTGATTCTAATTAAAATTTGGATTTCACAATAGTTTTACTCTGTTTTATTAAATATTTAATCGGCAAGGAATAAAACTGACGAATTGCCTTTGCTTCTTCAATGCCACTACGATTCTCTAAAATTGCTTTACTAACTGAACATTGGATTAAACCTAACGAATATTTTTTATATACCTGTATCTTTATTTTGTAGAGGTAACTCAATTCATGGCGGTACAGTTATTACGGTTAAGAAGTCACTTTTGGTCTTAATTTATTGTCAAATGGCAGTTACTATGTTATTAATCGAAAGTGTATTTGAATTTTTCATTTGTTTTTGTAAGCATATTAATTTATATATCATATGTAATTATTGTCTGCTTGTTAATGATATTACCCAGTTTCTTGATGATAGGCTTGATTGCTTGTTATCACAGACACTTATTAATTCAAAAACTATTTTAGCGGGTGGCTTGAATGTTAATTATGGTGACTCGTATAACTTGGATACTGTGTTGCTTTCAAGTTTGTTACGATTCTATGACCTTGAAAGTCAACTTGGTTCCTGTACCCGTATCAGCTACTTCTTCAACTATTATTGGTTACTTATGCTATAATTTATCAGCTGCAACTAAAAATATCTGAATATGAGGCAATTCTTTCTCCATTTCCATTGGAAAATATATTGTCACGACTAACAACCGTCCGAACGTTTTTGTGCTACCCCATAGAACTAGCCGCCGCCGTGCCGCTCGTTTCTTTGTCTGTATGACTCATCGCCCGGCCGATCGCGAAGTTTCAGGATCGCTGGAACCGTTGTTTGAATAAAGGAAACAACGCTGGAATTATCTCGATGGCCTCGTCGAGATCATATAGAGTGACCTCGGAATACTTCCCGAATATTCGTGATAGATTTGAGATTATATATAAGCAGACCTAAGGCGAATGTTAGGAGTTAGTTCAGTTCAGTTAATCATTGAGTGTTGATATTAGTTGTAAAGTTATAAGAGTAGTATAGAGTGTTAAATTGTATACAGTGGTAGTGAATAAAGAGAGTATTAGTTGAAAATAGCAAAGTTGTAATTCTGTTAAGAACCCACGGGAAAAACGTAACAATATCTACAAATAATAGAGATCGGCGAGGAAAAATATTTGGCAGAAAAGTTTCGCAGTATATCATGATCAGACTTTGATTGTAAACTGGCTGGCGATTATGGATTCTTCTGGACCACTTTTATTTTGTTCTGGTTGAGGTTTTTAATAGGGGTTTTCATCTAAGAAACATAAAAACTAAGCCTCGTAAGCCATAGTACTCTGAGGGACTTAAGACATCCTGCCAAAATTTTCTCTGTCTAAATTTAATTAGATTTACCGATAATGCCGGCTTCATCTCTTATTGTAAAAATTCTCGAGTGATTTACCATGGGGTTATCGAGGCTGCGAAAGAGAGATATTATACCAATAGACTCTGCTGCAAAGAGCAGAGGAGGCTTGATGGTAAAATAATACAGGTCAAGCGGTTAATGCTGAGCTTGATCTCAATGCGCTAAACGAGTTCTATTGTACTATTGCGCAAGTACTTTTGTTGTAGTGTCAACTAAATTTAATAACTTTTTTTTGTTGGTGAACTTTTGCCGATTTTGAATAATAGATTTGTAGTTTAACCTATGAATATTATTGATAATGATGCTAATTGTATACATATTTTTTCTTACAATATCAATATTCCTTAATTGCCTACTAAACTTATGTTTTGGGCTTTGAATAATATCGGGTTTAATTTAACATAATTAGTCTAAAACACCTTCACACTAAGATTTAGAGTGTAGCGTACTGTTTATCTTTATTATTTATTGATGATAACCACCGGCGAGATTTCATAATTTTGATTTAAATAATTCAAATTAAATGATTTATTTAGTGCAGAAGGAAATGATTCAAAACGGGTATGGAACTAAATATGAAAGTTTTCGACCACTTAAATTCAGACATGTTATAAGGTACTGTAATGTGCAGATATTGTGTTACAAGAATCGCTGTTAAACAATAATACCGTGTCTATATTTGCATTAGTACATATTTGTGGCTTAGTTATAAATAAATCAATTTGTTTCAAACTTCAAGTTGATTTGGATTGAACTGTCAGAAACGATATAGATTTAATTCATTTCATAGATATATGAGTTATTAGGGAAAGGTAGGGTTAATAATTAAGAACCATATAAAAATAGAGATATTTTCATCAACAATATAATGCCATTGGTTTATTGCTTTAAAATTTCCTTGTACCAAATTTAATAGCTATATTTGAAGCTGTTTCAATGTTACAAGTGTGTGCATATTTATATTTGCATGTAATCATTGCCTATATCTAGAGATTTTATCAAGCAGTTTATGGTCTATTACGGGACAAAATTAATTTAATCTAATAATGATATTTAGTCCTAGTCCAGTATTGAATTGATAAGGATGGCAGCCGGATACACAATACAGAAAAGTTAAATATCGAATTTGTATCGTAAATACAGTTACAAATTTAAAAGTACCTTATTTTGGCATTTTTATAGTCCTGGAACAATATCGTTAAATTGGGTTTTCTCAATAACTCTATACTATAATACAATTAGGATGTTTTCTCTATTTTAGGAAGACGACTCTCCTGCAGATTTGGTTGCAAGCCAAGTATCTCCCTTGAAGGAACTCAATGAAGAGAATTTTGAACTAATTGTTGAAAAAGGAAAAACATTCATTAAGTTTTATGCTCCATGGTGTGGACATTGCCAAGTAAGCCAAATAATTTAGTACAAATAAAGTAGATTCAATAATAATAGGTAGGTGAGATTAAAAATAAATATAATTTGTCTCTTGCTTCTTCCTGTTTCGCAATAATTTGGGTTAGTTACTTTTAAAAATATGACTGTATTATTCTTCGATATCTCAATAATGGTTTAAGATTGTAAACAATTTGTTTAGATTTCAAAAGTATGCAATAAGCACATTAATAGATTAGCCTATGCACATTGGATACCAGTCACAAAAATGTGTACTTAAAATGTAAAATTCACTGTCCCATTTAATATGATAAAATACATACTTATACTTATAAGAACAGCGGTAAAACAATTTTAAAAATAACAGTGTACTCGTATAAAAGCAACCAAAAATCACTTATTTAGATTAGAAACAAAACTCAAAAAAGCTTAAACTAATATCATCTTTCTTGACATAAAAAATCCATATCTACCTACATAAATCCTATCTGAAATAATTCCAACCAGAATATTATATATAATCGGAGAATAGTATATTATGCAATGAGCATTTAATGATGACCATTAAGACACGAGCATGAGAGCTACGATAAAAGCCGTAGGCTTACATTCAATGTGAGTTGCATACACTATTTTTTCTATGACCAATCATAATAAATATAATTAATTTTTAAAATTTACTAAGTAAATTGTCTATGAACTGTGAAAATTGATAAATTAAAAATCTGTCATTATCATGGCTGTCTTTGATATTGACCGAATATCACTGTCATGTTGAATTTTGATTGGTTATAACCCAGTTTAATAATGAAACGTCAATATCATAATGAGCTTCATTATGATATTGGTGGTAAATGTCTAATAAATCAATTAAAGTATAGGGGTAGAAAAATGTATTGTACCGGGTGTTTCACTAAGCATGGTTCTCGCCCGTATCTCAGATATTTTAAATATTATCATCGTAATCCTTTGAAAAATTGCATTTTTTTCGTTAACCCGTTTTGTTCTATCTTTTAAAATAAAGTAGTGGGGATGGTTGAACTTTATTTTGTTTAAATGCTGATAACTCCGGTTTGGGTTAACGGAATTAAATATACTTGGTCTCGTTTACAAACTACATTTTACAGTCGATGCTAGAGGGCGCTGACTTACAACCTAACAAAGATTTCGCATTTTTTCAAAATTTGAAATACAACAGTATATTCAACTTCTTCTGATTATAAAGACGAATAAAAACCTAAAAAGTCAACGAAAACCGCATCTTGATATCTTCCGTCAAACCGGACATATTGAAGAACAATAATATATACAGGAAAATATGCCCTTAGGGAATTTATTTTTCGAACATAATATCAATAATGCCCTTTATTATCACCGTTCTAATAAACTGTGATAAAGAAAGCATGAATTTATTTTCATACTTACCAATAATGTATTATGAGAATAAAATAATTAATTATTTAAGTTGCCACGGCAGCAAACGGAAATAGACGCAGAAACGTCAAATAAGCTTTGGAAAATATAAATTTTGAAGTTGTATGTTTTCACGTTATTACGGCAAAATTTCTGTCGTGTAAAGATTGTGTTGTGTCGTTTCATTGCGTTTTAAAATGTCTCTTTCGCAGTTGACATCCTTACGGTATATTTTGAATTGTTGATTTATTCAAAAAGACACCCTGAAAGGCGTCGGTATTAATCGCCTGGCATATCATAGACGACGTCAAAATCGAACTGAACAAAACATAATTAACGTCTTGGCATTTGTGGAGTTTAATCCACAAATTAGCATCAGGGTAAAATCCCGAGACTTGGGCAGTAGTACCGGATTTTGATGGAAGAAAGGTAAATATTTATAACTATTATAACATTCTGAAATAATTTAGAAGAATGTTAATAATTGTTCATAAGACAAGCTTAATAATTCTCAAGTCGAAGTAATGAGTATTCTGTTCTGTTTTTCTTTAGACTACACCCCTACCATATTGTGTTTCACCACGGCATTGACCGCGCAAGATTTTGATAGAAGGCTGGATTATTGCCATGCCATTGGCTGTTCAATATGATACTGAACGATAGGAATCTTCTCTCAAATATATTATGGATTGATGCGGCAACTTTCCATAGTGATGGAGGAATAAACCTTCATTATATGCATTATTGGCCGCGGGAAACCCCTCATTGGATGCGGTAAGTGCAAGCAACATCAAGGAAGGTTGAGTGTAAATGTTTGGGATGGCATTCTTAGTGGAAGATTAATAATTGTACCTTTTATATTCAACGAATAGCTTAACGGACAAAGTTATTTGAATTTTTTAAATAACGAACTTTTAATTCGTCTCGTAAATCTGCCCCTACAGTTTCGCATTACTATGTATTTCCAAGACGAATGTCCTGCACATTTTGCGGCAAATGGTCGTCAATATCTTGACAAGACGTTTCCTGCAAGATGGATAGTACGGGGAAGTAAATTTCCGTGGTCTGCGAGGTATTACTAATATGCATACGTTATAGTGTAAACATATTAATGAATTCGGTGTTTTCTATTCTAAATCGCCTGATTTAACATGCCTAGATTTTTACCTATGGGGGAATTTGAAAGACTTTATTTTCGTCACGAGTGCAAAAACGAGAGAAGACAGGATTCAAAGATTAGAGGACAGCAGCAATCGTAGTACTAGGTAGAGGTGGAAGTTGCCGTGTTGCCAACCAGGCACAGATTGCATTTGTGTATTGAGAATGAATCAAAAATCAAAATCTCATCCCATCTAGAGGATTTGGCTTTGTTTAGAAACTTGCAACTTGGGCTTACGGAGAGACTAACCTATTCGGGTAGAAATAGTCATAGATGGTGTCGTTCGGAAGGAGTTACCGCCGTCTTCGTTACGATTAGTGGAGCTTACTTTATTTTCAATAAAAGTATTGTTAATTTTTATTTTGATTAGTGTCCTAGAACTTATTTGATAACAGAGTGGCGTGAAACGAAGCGACAATTTGAATATTTAGAACGTCATTGAATTGAATGAATGTTATTCTTCATTTACATCAGTCCTTTTCAAGGCTACAAATATTATAAAAACGGAAAATCGAGAGCCAACGTACCCTCATTATTTTCGACTCATTTTATCATTAATTTCTTGGCATATAATCATTTTATTCTCATATTGTTGGTTAAGTATTAAAATATATTCATGCTTTATCATTATTTATTAGAATGGTGATAATCAAGGGTGTTATTGATATCATGTTTGAAAAAGAAAGTCGTGAAGGGAATATTTTTGTCAATATCTCCGATTTGAAGTTGCAGTTTTCGTTGACTTCTTAGGTTTTATTCGAATTTATAATCAGGATAATTTGAATATGATGTTGCATTTAAAATTTTTGGAAAAAAGCGAACTGTTTGTTAGGTTGTATATCAGCGCTCTAGCATCGACTGTAGAATGCACATTGTCATAGTTTGTAACGGGGAATATAGAGTAAGGAAAGCGCTTAAACGAGACCAAGTATGTTGAATTACTTTAACTCAAACTTGTAACGAAGTTACTATATTTTTAGGGCATGGTATGCACTCAAGGGTCCAACTTCCTTATTTTTCAAACTATCAACTCAATTCTATTTCGTTAAACCAAATCTTCCCAGTTTGGTTTTATAAAATATTCCGTCGCGAACAGCCGGGAAACGGTTTTTGCATTTTCCGCAGTACCGGTAGAACGCTAGCATCACTTGCCGTGAATCATGAGCAGCTAGGTCCCCACCTAGCGGCCGGCCAGGACACGATCCCCACCACGCGCCGATTTAAAACCGGGCTCTCTCTCCCTCCCTTCCTGTACTACTTTTCCAAGGATTTTCCAGAAACTTGTGAAAAATACCTTTTTCTCATTGCACCTACGTCTCCTAATAGCCGTTTTGGGAACTTGAAAAGAATTTCCGGCAATCTCTTGGGATCACTCTTGTTAAAAGAAAAAAATCCGCGAGCCATATTAGACGGCTGAGAGCCATTCTTGGTGGAACACCCTTTACAATTATTTGAAAGCCTCATTTTTAAATGTCTGTGTTTTTTTCACTATACCTACAGAAAACTTTTAAATTCATTGTTTTTAGGTTATATTTGGCAACAAAAACTCTTGAAAAATCTTGCAATTAAATACGAAACGTTGAGCTAACATTTATACCCAAGCAAAAGCATAAACCAGATATATACAACGTGTCCAAGATAAGGAGGGCCAATAAAGGGAACTCGGAAATCATAAGCGATACAACGAAGCTCAAATTATTAAAAACTTTTATGTTTTAACGCTGAATAAAATGCCGGTTCGAGAGCTAAAAAATCCCGATTGGTTCCAGAGATATCCGGAAAAACCTGAATTTTTGCAAAATGGTTTTCATGTTTTGCTAGGTTTATTTCAAGAGATTTTCAAAAAATAATTAATACTTTCCCATGGGCACTTTTCCCCTTCTACAAGATGGCGCTATTGAATTTAAAATCCGACGTTTCGTATTTGGGCCACCATCATCAACTTCATTTTTTTAAATTCGGCTCTGATTTTCTGATACCAAATTCTTGAACGGCTTTTAATTCTGAATTCAACAGTGTACCACAAGTTGTACTTTAGTTATGTTTTACACCTTTTTTGAGCATTATTAAAAGTTTTCTACGATTCATGCCTGCCTTGTAGAACATATGTCATAAATTATTTCAGTTTATTTAAAAAAAACCTCTTGATTATTATTTTTTATTTTGCGGTTTACAATTAAAGAAGATACATAAACAAGTAAATTATTAATTACTACTAAAAATGCACAAGTTTTGTTTTCGGGATCCTTGTAAATTTGAATGTGTTGTCTGCTTACATTTTAGAAGAAAGTAGGCTTTTGAATAAAATTATCGTCATAGAGATGCATAAAGCTTGACATTGGCTTTCACATTGTTTTCTTTAAAACCGTTTTCTTGCAGTCTTGCATTATAAAAATATGGATCGCGTGTTTTCAAATGAAGAAAAAATTTATATGTTAACTTGTTTCACTTTAAATATCCGAAACTGTTATGTATGGAGCGTATGTATTTGAACAAGTATCCGGAAAGGAGGCACCCTAATAAAGCAACATTACAAGTTAGTAACTCTGCTCAAAGAATACGGTGCGTTTAAAAAACCTGTACTTTCTCGACAAAAGCTCAGTAGTGAAGAAAAAGTAAAGAACGTATTATGAGCAGTTATTGAGAACCTTGGAATATCAACTTGGAAAATTTAACAAAACGTAGGCGTAGCGAAATCAACAGCACATTTTATGTTCAAAAACAAAGATTTCATCCGTATAAATACAGAATTTGTCAAGGACTTAAGCCCTGGTGATGCAGATTCTGCGAATGGTACACACGAGAATGTCAAGAAAATTAAAATCTTCCTTATCAGATAATATGGTCTGGTGAGAGCATGGGATTTTTAATAGAAGAAATGAGCATTACTGGGCCACAGAAAATCCACGCTTAGTTAAAGAAGTAAGACACCAACACCGTTTCGGATTCAATATGTGCGCTGGAATTGTAGAAAAACGCATTATTGGCCCATCTTTTAACCTTCATAATTTAAACTCAAACTAATTTAGTAGAAGCTTGGATAATATACCTTGAAGCTTTTCAAAGTACAACAAATTTTGCTAACTAAAGTTTTAAACTCTACAGTAATGAGATGCTATTTATGTTCACAGAATGAGGGTAATCTTTATGAACACCTCCTACGAACTTAGATTCTACTTTTTTGATGTTAGCTTTATTATTACCCTTGTTATATTCTTGTCTATTATTATTACTCGTTCATCAGTAATTAATAAATAATTATTGGTTATTTATCTTATTTAATTGTAAACCGCCATAAGAAATTTAAATCAAGAGTGTTTTTTAATTAATTGAAATAGACATATGTATTATGTTCTACCAGGCAGGTCCGAATCACAGAAATTTATAATGCTGAAAAAAGGTGTCAAACATAACTAAACCACAACTTCTGTTACACTGTTGGATTTAGAATGAAAAGGCCTTCAAAACTTTGACATCAGAGAATCAGAGCCGTACTTAAAAAAATTAAATTGATTATGGTGGCCCAAACACGAAACATTCGATATCGCCATCTTGTAGAAGGAAACAAGTGGCCATGGAAAAGTCGGTTTTTACTGATATCTCCGAAACCAATCGAAATTTTTTGACTTTGAAGCGGCATTTTCTTGAGCTTTAAAACTTCAAACTTTTTTATAATTTACGCGTTGTTGTATCTCTTACGAAGTCCGAGATCCCTGTACTGGCCCTCCTTTTCTTGGGCAGGTTCTGTGTATATATATATATATATATATATACACAGAACCTG
>MU182405.1:326639-363540 GCA_016904865.1 Pissodes strobi | reverse complement strand
ATGGGGATTTCGTCTTGCTAAGTACGGATTTGATAAATATTGGTATCAATGCTAGGACGGTTATAAGTCAATAAAATTTGAAACGTGATCAGTAACCAGTAACCCGCAATGCAATAATGATAATAATAATTGTCGAGAGAATAATTACTGAAATATTTAGTCCGCTTTTTCCAAACGATAAAACGCTATAAACGTCCGGGACGGTACAGTGGTCGGACCATACAAATCTCCATTATAGTAGGTATAATATCAATAATTTATGAACGCTTCTCAGAATTTAAGATAATCGTGAGTATTATTATTAATAAGCCAACA
The DNA here is from genome assembly GCA_016904865.1 of Pissodes strobi. Taxonomy (NCBI): domain Eukaryota; kingdom Metazoa; phylum Arthropoda; class Insecta; order Coleoptera; family Curculionidae; genus Pissodes; species Pissodes strobi. Next base: position 363,225 of record MU182405.1, on the reverse strand, counting down.
GCTATAAATGGGCCATAAAATCTCGGATATGTTAATAACGATAATAAAAAGGCATCGAATATCTCTACTAAGCTTCACCAACATATATCAAGGGGATTTATGTCGCGTTTATTAGTAAATAATGAAATTAAGAGTTGCTTAAAGATGTTATTAGGACAAATTAAAATGGTAGAATTCGGATGGGTATGCAAATGAATCATTAGGTACCAACAATAATTGGACTCAATATTTAATACTAAACTAAGGGTTCCATCTTTTTGGAATTGACGCGACGCCACTGAGGAGAACAATGAAAGTTATATACTAAATTAAGATTCAAAATACCTAACCGCTCAGAACACGATTACTGAAGAGATGAAGTTCGAGACGCCCAAGTGCCAGAATAATCGAGAATAGAATTCTTTGAAGGAACTGCATTTAGGTTTCAGGATTATGTTTGCTCTTCTAAACCTGAATTACCTAACTGCTTATAAAATATAGATACACACTTTCCACTTGATTTTCCAACAAAAACGTACAGCAAAGTCCTGATGCATAAATCTAGACTAAACACATGGTTTATAATGGTGAATTTAAGATTTCTTGTAAAGAAACTGCACTTGCACGTATACATGAAACTTTGATGCTTTAATACATTTCACAATGCTAAAGCATGATTTTGAGAATGTTTCTATAACATGTCAAACATTCATACAAAAAGTGTCACTTAGGACCAATTTAATTGCCATTGTTCAATTATTATTGTTAATTTTAACAATGGAAACGACAATGAATGGAAAGGTAGGCTCTCTAAATATCAATCGAGTAGATAATTAATAGCAAACACCTGGGCGTGGTATTCGAGTTTTACGTGGAGTGCAGTACGGCTTGTTGCGGTGCAGATCCTCGCACAGTTCGATAATTCACACTATGGGCAGGGTATCATTAAACAACATAAATACACAGACGTAAGCTTCTTGGAACCCTTTTCCTTTTTGATTCCTTTACGTTCAAAATGATCTAGCATGGTGAAAAGTAAGCATTTCTGGTGTGGGTAGCTTGAATTGAAAATTGATGCAGTGTGGAAAAAATACCTTACTTTCACGCATTTGAATCAATTTCAAATTAAATTAACGAAAGAAACGTAGTACTATTAAGAGTATAACATAACGTTAAAAAAATTTAACCTCACTTGGAAAATTATTATTCTACATCGGCCGTCATTACCGCGATTTTATGAAGAATGTCGACGCACAGAGTAACGTTCCACAGGTCGTAAACAAGTTTATTACCTTTTACAGAGAAGAACTATCGATTTATGAAGAAAATTAGAAAAATATGCAAAGCGTCAGTCACAAATTACAGCTAGGACATGCCTGCAATGAATAACGCATCGAGTTAAGGGGAAACTACCGGCTCTGAATACAAAACGTTCCGTAGTGAAGAGTAAAGATTTCTTAATTATCTTGGGTGTCAGTTAGAAGAAGGCGAGTAATTTATAGTTATTGGCGTCATTGTTAACAATTTTTACTAACTGAATACTAACGCGGACCCCACAAGAGTCCACTAATAAAGGCCACGCTGTATACTTACTGCTACGTGAAATTAAACATGACGTGGATATTTACGAAGTAATCTATTACGGGAGAAGACAAATAAACATTTAATTGGTGGCACAAAGAACTAATAACTTATCTTAAATATAAATTTGTAGTATCGAGAACGGGAATGTTCCAAATTGACATCTTGTAACGGCCCGATTTGATCAGTGTAAAATATTTTTAAATTCCATTTTATAGCAAAAAAAAAATGCTGTATTTTGTGATCAGAATTATTGAAAAGAGGTCAATATTCTTCGGTTAATTAGTTCTAGATTTATTGGTTCGATTTGTTGTCAATAAGCTTAAGATTGCCGCATTTATTAATGTAAATTAATTCTATTCTAAATATAGGTCAACGATATAATTTTTATTATCTTTTATAACACTTTGTAACTATATTTATTTTAATTGATAAGCGAACCACAGATCGCTTAGGTTTGATCCAATCATTAAAATAGGATATTATGTTATTAATATAACTTTGCTTAATTTATATTATATTACAGTACAACGGCCAGCAAACCGTTTTATATTTTTAAGAATTGCGTTAATAATAAAACCTGCTTTTAGGCTTGATTAAATCCGTCAATTCATATTTTATTTTTGGTTTAAATATTTCATAACTTTTGAGAACTTCTGATAACACTTTTTGGGGCCTCTGTTATATTTTTCCCGCGACATGCTGCAATATTCGCAATATTACTACTGTTGGCAGCACTGGGTAGTAGGAATGGACTAGTTCCCATGGAACAATTTAATTTCAGCTCATTATTTTACTTCGATAATAAACGAGAATTAAGTCGTTTATTATCTCAGAATTATTCCTTGTATCGAATCACTTGGCATTTTTTAGCTCATCACTTCTTGCTAATCTGAAGTAGTTCTCTAATCTCGTGAAGGTGGGAAGACAAATTGACGGAACCAAAGATTTTGTTCGTCTAGAAATACTTTTCGAGGCGAGAAGAAGGTTTGCTTTGGTGCAGTCATAGTGACTCAACATTTAGTATTGTAATTTTATACTACCCTTCCTTGGGGATATTGTGTTGGTTTTATTAGAACTGTCATCATTATAAGGTTTCGGCCACGTTTACTAGAAAAGAAGAAGATAAAGGTTAGACATATAAGTAGAAGTATGAATAAGATAGATGAGTAAGCAATTTTCACTTTGTAGAAGTTATTTTATTCTTTCTGTATAATTATAGAAAAGTATCTAGAAGATTGATGTTTTTCTCAACTCCCAACCATATACTGTAACAGGTTTCTGTTTGCGTTTTGGCACGACCAATTTATCGGGATTTAACTACTGCAGAAGGGTAAGCTTTTTCTCTGGAATAATTTTTTTCTATTGCTTGTGAAGCACGTGGTTGCCATGATGCTAAAGGCCCATTTTCATTATTTCTAGAGGCTTTCCGAGTTCGTCGTACAAGACCGAGACCGTCGACTCTCTAGCCACCCTGCGTCAAAAAGCGAGGTAATTATTGCTACAAATTTTTTGTCTAATTCAGCAGTCTAATTGCCTTATCTGTGTTAACCTTTTTTTGTGCATTGTCCACTATTTGCTTTGCATCCCATGTGTTATCTTATCTATTCTATTTTATCATATCTGAATTTTAATTTTGAACATATGGGGTAGTTTATATTTTCTTTTAAGGGTGATTTATGCCTATCTTTTTTTATATTCAAGTTGTTTATACCTTCTGCGTTTCTTTTATTTGCTGATGGTCATTGAAAATCTATTGATAATTTTTGGGGAATTTGTTTTATTAAAAAAATATATTTATGCAAAGGGCGCTATAGTTTTTTTTTTATTAAAGTAAGGGGGCTTTGTCTAATGCGTATTGAGTTATTACAAGGTTCTATCTCCGGGCCAATTCTGTCACCTGGTTACAAGTCCTATCTCCGGGCTACAATGCAGCCAATCTTATCTCTGGGCCAATTTTATTGCCGAGTCCTCTGCTACTTCTACCCTCGGGGCCCGTACTATAGCGGTGCCTGGCACCTCCACCAGAGTTCGACGGATCTAAGGGGTATCGTACAGAAGCTTAAGTTTATTTATTCATTTATTTTTCTGTCCGACTGATATAATCGCTCTTAATCCTTTAATATAAATCAAGCGTTGACCGCCAAGCTCTAAGATAGCTCTCATTAAATTTATTCTTCATTTATTCATTTGTTTATCTGACCGATTGATATAATCGCTCTTTATTTTCTTTTTTTAATATAAATCAAGCATTGACAGTCTAGCTTTAAGATAGTTTTCAATAATTTTATTTATTTTTTTTATTCCTTTATCGGGTCAGTTGATTTAATTATTGTGGCCATTTATTAATACCTACTGTTATTGCTATATTTATCATTGGTGCAGCTACTAGTGCACGCATGCATATATGATCATCAGAAGGATTGATACACAGGTCTTGACTGTTTATAGATCACCAAATGGTGACTTCGAAACTTTCTTAGAGATACTCTCATGTGCCCTAGGTAAACTTGATCCCAATATCAGAATCATTGTGACGGGAGACTTTAATGTTAATTTTTCCACCAATAATAAAAGGGTTACAGATCTTTGCAATATGTTCTTGTCATTTGGTCTGTCACAGATAGTCAATTTTGCTACCCGGCAAGGAGTCTGTCTTGACAATGTGTTTACCAACTTTGTTGCAGGTTTCCAAGGTACGACACTGTGACTTTGCATCATTTTCAGACCATGATGGTATAGTGATTCAATTTGAGACGTAGCCCATGTGCATTAAGTCAAGAATAGTGTACAGACCCATAACCGACTCCGGCCTTTTGCAGCTTTATAACATGATTGAGTCTTGTGATTGGGAATTTGTGTCAGATCAATCCATTGGTCCTGAGAGGAGGTTCGAAATGTTCATGGAGATTATTCAAGAATCGGTGGACAGGGTGTTTCAATTGAAGACGAGACTTGGTTCATATGGAGGGCCACGCAGAACAACTATCAATTGGTTCAATGATAATCTCCGTAACATGCGTGATAGGTTGGAAGCTCTTGTGGCCATCAATAAAGCCAATCCACACCTTATCACAAGGGACATGATCAGAAATTTCCCAATCCAAAGAACAAGCCCACGACAGTTTTATTAATCAATCATCCAATCCACAGGGAGCAATGTGGCAGATCATCAATGGTAAAAAGCCCAGTTCATCTTCTGAAACCTCCAATACTCTGACGGCAGACTCTCTAAATGATCTCTTTGTTGGTACTGCCGAGGAGGTGATCTCAACCCTCCCTGCCAGATCGGAGTGTTTCTCTGAATTTTTGTTGCATCCTCCCACAAGAGACGTGACCTTTACATTCAATACTGTAAGCTATAATACTGTAAGAAGTATAATTGATCAAACAAAAAACTCGAAAAGTAAAGATAGCTTTGACATAAATGTTAAAATTGTTAAGTCATTGAAGAATGTAATAATTTACCCTCTGACCAAGATTATGAACTCGTGTGTTACAGCTAACATATTTCCATCCATTTTAAAGACTGCGAAGGTCGTCCCCATTTTAAGGGTAAGGGCTCTAGGAACGAACCAACGTACTATAGACCCATATCCATATTGCCTATATTCTCCAGATTGTTTGAAAAAGTACTTAATCAACAAATCAAAGAATACTTTGAGACCAACAATTTATTTTTTCAAAACCAGTTTGGCTTTCGTGTTGGTAGGTCTACTACTCTTGCTACAGACACTTTCACCACTCATGTCCTAGAGGGGTTTGAGAGAGGTTGTGATACTTTTGCTTCATTTTTTGACCTATCAAAAGCGTTTGATTGTGTCTCCCATTCTATTCTATTACAAAAGCTTAAGTTTTACAATTTCCACCCTGATAGCATTAGACTGCTTAAGACATATCTTGATGGTAGAGCCCAATATGTATTTTTCAATGGTCACCAATCAAAAACAAAACAGGTAAAACATGGTGTTCCTCAGGGTTCGGTTCTGGGACCTACCCTTTTTCTTGTTTATGTGAATGATCTTGTCAATGCTGTGCCAGATGTACGGTTGCTTCTCTTTGCTGATGACACAACTATCTACTTCACATATATGCGCACCCTACAGATTGATGGGATTGTCTCTCACATATATAATAGAGTGGAATCTTGGTTTGTGGCTAACAGGTTGTCTCTCAACAGTGCTAAAACTCAGACCATGAACTTTTCCCTGTCACACAGAGCCCCTAAGTCTGTAGAGCCTCTTGTCACTTTTCGGAGTCTGTCTTGATCCAGGTTTGGTCTGGGCTGAGCATGTAAACAAGTTGTGTGGTAAGCTTTCTGGTGTTATTTTCCTGATCAGAAATCTCTCGGGATGTGTTTCTGCAAATACATTGCTTCAGTCATATCATGGTTGCTTTGCTTCTCGACTTTCTTATGCACTTTTGGTGTGGGGGCACTCTTCACATGCTGACTTGGTGTTTGGACTGCAGCGTAAGTGTGTGAGAATAATTGCAGGGCTCCAGTATCGGGAATGTTGCAGACACAGCTTTGTGCAGTTGCACGTCATGACTGTACCCTCACTCTATATGTTTCAGTGCCTATGTTACATTAGATCGAACATGAATCAATATCAATTCCACAGCAATGTACACAATCATCTGACCAGACATCGTGGCAATATTGTGCGTGAGTTTCGTCGGCTCTCGAGGACCAGGGATGGTACTGGGTATTTGGTCCTGAACTTCTTTAATTCTCTGCCAGCTAGTGTTCGTTTACTGGAACTGAAAGTTTTCAGATCACGAATAAAAGGTTTTCTTTTATCAAGGGCATTCTACTCCTTCCGGGAATACTTTAGCTCAGATCTTGGTGAAGTATAGATGTTTTTTATTTTAATTGTTGTAATGTTGTTTTATTAACAGTTCTTTAACTTTTTAATTTCAAGTGTTTAAGATGCAATGTAGTAATTGTAAGTTTATATGTAGTATAGTGTTTTATATATATTTTTTTTACATGACTTGTGTGATACTATTTTGTAATTAACATTCATAAATTGATTGATTGATTGATTGATTGATATGTAATAAGCTTAGGTAATATCAAAGTAATCACGTCGGATTGTAGTGCTTAGGTATAAGGCATACAGTACCGAGTGTTAACAACAGAATTGGTCTCCGTGCAATCTTCATATTGTACTCTATTTATCAATTACTTTAATGGTCATTTGACATTCTTTTGTCTTTAAATTGCACATTTTACTGTATGTTGCTATGTTTAAAAAAAAGAACTTAAAGTTTAGATTGTGTTTTCTTTATTAAGTTAAGGATTGAGTTCCTTTGTTTGATAAATGTGCCTAGCTTCTCCATACAACACCAGCGAAACTTTTTCAGTTTAGTTGGTAGCGCTCTACTCCACTACTGGAGCCGGGCATTGTAACATAACAGGTTTGTTTCTTTAAATAATACTTTTAACTTGAATAGGAAGAACGTGTTGCAATCTAAAAAAATACTCTTTACATAATGTTAGATGACGTAACAAGGGTGCCACGCGAGTTTGACATGCCTTTAAAATCGAATCTATAATCTCCGGTATTATTATTTTTTTGAAACTTGGGAACTCTGTATGAATCCTCATGATTTTGCAAGAGGTCTCACGTTGTAAGACATTTTGTCATGTCTTCGCAACATTTCTTGTTGAAAATGATGAATATTTATTGAGATTAAAACGACAAGAAAAAAAGAAGAATTTGTCATACATTTTCCTGAAGCCTAACATAAAATAGCAAAGACCTATTTAATTAAATCCGACTACCGCAAAATATCAATATTTAATTCAATTTACACTTGATTGGCAACACTGGGCTTTCCTTTTTCCGTTTTCCAGATAGAGCACAATGGCTTTCGACGTTATTCAAATAGCGTGAATCTCCAAATATCTCAATCACAACAAAGCATAACGCGTCGCGTAATATGTTATTCATTAAACCGACCGTGGCCCTATCATCATTATTTATCTGATTATATCCACTCCCACACACATGTGGCACAGACCTGAAAATTAATTTTAAAAACCCATCTTTGTGTTATTATAAACGATCGTTTAAACTTCTTCTCTCTCCGCATTATTAAAATACGTATAATGTCCGGCATTTATTATCCCTGATTATGATGTACTCGTATACTCTCCAGTGGTACACAAGTGATGGTAATGGAATGCTTTCTTATTAACGTCTCGGCTGAAGAATGGCTTATTATACGAGCCTTTATGAAAGAATATGGTAGTGCGTAAGTTATCACGATGCTTTAAGTGTAATTTGTGATGCTGGATTGTCATTAATAAGTCGATATTTTATAACCATGTATCAGTGAAATATTGTCACGAGTAGCTTAGGGGGTAGCGCGTTTATTTAAAGAATCACTTCTCAGAGAAGAGCCTCGTCGCGATTAGTACAATGACAGGGTCTCAATGCTTCCTTTAATCTACCACTGGATGTTCTACTCGTGAGGCCACGCCTTGTTTAGCGTGCCGGGGGGTAACTGAGGTAGACCGGGATCGCGTTATGTGGGGTAAGAAGAGATGATAAAGTAAGCACGTTTAGTTTATAACAATAACAATGTATTAACGATAAAACTTTAACAATAATTATTGGTTAGAAAAAATGAGATTCTATTATACCCGATTACTTATTATTTTATTTTAGAATTGGCTGATATTTCGAAATGTCGATAAGAATTTTATTATGCTTAATGGTACAGATTACAGATTACAGATTGGGAGAGATGGCCTTTGAGCCTATTTGTCACCGCGACCCGACGGATGTATTGTCATTCTCTCCATATTATAAAGCTTCATCCAGTTTTGTCTTTCTGATTAGACCCCACAACCTTGATAGTGGCTCCGTCGTGTAGCTATTAGCTTCTGGTTTAGGTACGCCAAGTAGTTGGGAGCGCACTCTCGATAAGCCTTCACATTGGCATAGCACGTGAGATGCCGTCTCCTCCTCCTCCTGGCAGAACCTGCATTCGCTATTTTCTGCCAAACCTATGACGCTTAGGTGCTTTTTCAGCCGGCAGTGGCCCGTCAGCAGACTCGCCATTATCCTGACAGCCCTCCTGCCGTAGCTTAGCAGGTCTGTTGATAGTTTGGCCGATGGACCTATTAAAAATTCCTTGGCCTGTCTTTGTCCCAAAGTGTTGTTCCACCATTTTCGGGATTCTTCTGCTATCCATTTCTTTATGGCTGTTTTAGCGATTGGTTTGGCTATCCCGCAGAACGGTTCTGGTCCTATCATGTGCCTAGACGAGCCTTCTCTGAGGCTATTTCGTGGGCAGTTTCATTACCTTGATAGCCTTCATGCCCAGGTACCCATGAAAGTGTCACTCTATGTAGACTTCCTATGTCATTCAGAGCATTGTGGCAATCCAGTACCAATTTCGATGTTATTTTGTTGGATTGCACAGCTTTTATTGCCGCTTGGCTGTCGGAGAAGATCGCAATTGTTGTTTTGTTGCAGCTGTATCTTCTTTTTATTTCCTTTGCACACTGTTCTATTGCTGTTATTTCCGCTTAGAACACTGTCGCTAGTTTGCCCATGGAAATCGAAATTCTTGTTTTCGTCCTTGGTTCATATATTCCGGCTCCTACTCCTTCCCGTGTTTTTGAGCCGTCGGTGTACCAGATCACATTTGCCCTAATTGGGGGGCCATTTTTCCAATCATTCCTGTTTGGAATATGTGTCGAGTACTTTTTGACAAAGCTGTACTTGGATATGGTGCTATCCGTGGGCAATCCCAGGATGTCATCTGCCTTGATTTCTTTGTTTAGCTTCTCTTGTTTGGTATTATGTCGGTTTTTGGCCTTGTCATGGCTCCAGTGACGCACAGGCATGCTAGCCTCTGAACGCGACTTATTTGCCTTTTTGTCTCCGCCTGCATGGTTCTTGTCCACTATACTACTGAACCATACGCTATCATTGGTCTTACCACTGCTGTGTATAGCCACAGTGTCATTTTGGGATTAAAGCCCCAATTCTTTCCGCACATCCTTCTGCATCTGCCTAGCGCAACTGTGGCTCTAAGAGTTGCTTTTTGTATGTGTGGTTTCCAGGTAAGCCTCTGGTCAAATATGACTCCTAGATATTTTGCTTCCTTGGAAAAAGGTATTTCTTCTCCATTTATCGCCAGTGGCTTAGTCCTGTAAGGGCTCGCCTTCTGGTAAATGGAATGATTATCGTCTTTTTTGGATTAAATAAATAAATAAATAAATAAACGTTTATTAACTCATCAAAAATATAACATTGAACATGAAAAGTATTTAAAAAACAGAACAGTACAGATGAGCCAAAAGGCCTGATTATCAGCTTTCCCTATATCCGCTCATGTAATGGCGGATACAAAGGTGCTGTTGAAGCCTATACCAAGAGGCAAAAGACAATTAAAAACTTAGAAAAATACAAAGTAGCGGCATAAATAACAAAATAAACTAAAAAAAATACATTCTAGTTTCAATTTGGGACATTTAGAGAGAAAGAAAGACAGGAAAAAAACATAGTTATGTAGGAAAGGAAGGGATATACAGGAAATATCGGATAAAAAATAACAGGGAAAAAGAAAAAGAAAATAAATTAAAGTGTTATACATATGCACATACACCATGATTTTAAAAGAAGACCCACACAATCTAAATAACAATAATAAATGTTATTATTTACTGACTCCGAAATAATATGTCTTTGATTCGTTTTTTAAATGTATTTATTGTAGAAGAAAAATCTGAAACTTGGAACTTATTAATGTAATATGCAACATTGTATGAAAATGATCGTTTAAATAATTCTTTTTTATGAGAAGGAACAGTTATGGTATGTTTTCTACGTATGTTAATATTATGTACATCCGTTCGATATACGATTTTATTAACTAAATAAGGCGGAGTTTTATATTTTAAGAGTTTATAAAAGAAGCACAAAGAGTGTAAAATTCTTCGGTTATGCATGTTTAGCCAATTAACTTCTTTGAGCTTATGCGATATATGTTCTCTCCGTCGGATGCCAAATATTAATCGCAAGCATGAATTCTGTAATTTCTGAATTCTCTGGATATCCGATGAGTCTAGACAAAAACCATATATATTATCGCAAAAGTTCATTGGTGACAGTACTAAACTGTCACATAGCATTTTTTTAGTATTATGATTAAGATATTGTCTATGTGGATACAACATTTTTAGTGCCATATAGCCAACTTTGATTTTGGATCTTACGTGATCTTTGAATCGCAATTTATTATCACAAATCAAACCTAAATTTTTAGCAGAGTCTTTTATTAAAATAGGGTTAGAATTAAGTTCGATGTGAAGAGTTTGATTTACGGTATTTCTAATGTTTTCACTGCAAAATACTAAAGCAACTGATTTTCCAGGATTAATTTTTAATAAATGCTTGGTGGCCACTTGAAACAAACTATCCAAATCTAAATTTAATTGTGCATTTGCTTGCAAAATTTCAGAAGGTCTAAATGATAAGTATATTTGGGTATCGTCGGCATACATATGATGATTACAGAACTTTAACTTTTTATAAAACTGAGAAGTGTAAATAGTATAAAGTAATGGCCCAAGTATACTCCCCTGTGGAACACCAGCAGTCACATCAAGAGGGCTGGATATGGCACTGTCCAGAATAACTCGCTGAGATCTATTACTCAAAAATGATGAAATTAATTTTATTGCCTGTATGCTAAAACCAAAATAGTGTAGAATAGATATCAAAATACTATGATTCACCATATCGAATGCTTTTGTAAAGTCTAACAAAACTAAGACATTTATTAAGCTACCATCCAGATCCCCCAAAATGTCGTCTGTAACACAAGCCAAGGCAGTAGCACAGCTGTGGTCTTTTCTAAATCCAGACTGTTTAATAGGAAGTAATCCATTTAAATTTAAGTAACCAAAAATTTGTGTTTCAATAATTTTCTCGAGAACTTTAGACAGAATTGGTAGAATAGATATTGAGCGTAATTGACTAAAAGCATTAGGATTGTCAACTTTTGGAAGAGGTACAACATTAGCTTGTTTCCAGCTAAGTGGGAAGTATGACTGTTCAATACAAAGGTTTATAATATGTGTAAGCGGTTTCAGTATTATAGGACATGTAAGTAATATTAAACTTATATTCAATTTATCATTGCCAAAAGCTTTACTTTTTATGTTTGACAGTATACTATATATAGTTTCCTCAGTTACCAGGGTCATATCAAATGTACATTGGGTCAGCCGATTATTATTATAAAAATAAATCAAGTCAGGATCAGGGTTAAGACAATTTTTAGTGATATCTGTGAAATACTGATTTAATTGATTAACATTTCTTAGCTGTTCCGGAATAGTTAATTTATTCTTATTATAAACATTAATTTTTTTTAGTTCTTGCCATTTTTGTTTCTGTGTGCAATTTTTAAATTTGTTATTTAAATAGGCCCTCTTTTCAGCTCGGATTGCTGATGTAGTTAGATTACGTAATTGCTTATAATAATTCCAGTCAGCCTGGTTCTTGGTTTGTCTATATTTGTTTAAGGCATTGTTTCGAAATTTTTGCATTAAGCGTATAGTATGAGTAATCCAAGGTTGATATGGTTTCCTTTTACCTGATATAATTTTTAGGGGTGAATGCATATCAAAAAGATCTAATATCTGAGAAGTTAAAAAGTCCACCTTACTATCAATATTATTTAAACTATACATAAAGTTCCATGGTATCAACTCAGCATCACGCATAAAAAGGTCCATGTCAATGTTACTCAATCTCCGATAATGAAACGAAAAAACAGGATCGTCAGAAGGCTTTAAATCTAAGTTACAAAAAACTAGCATATGATCTGATATTTGAATATCATGAATTCCTGAATCTTTGATAATATCTGAGTTACAAAATATAAGATCAATAAGAGTAGCACTATTATTCGTAATTCGAGTCGGAGTATTTATGATTTGTTTTAAATTAAAAGGTGACATAGAATCATTAATTAAGGTTGAAAACTTACTGCCAGGATCAATCATATTAATATTGAAATCGCCAAGTAATATAATAGTATCAAATACAATATAAAAGTCTATGAGAAGGCTTTCCAGGTATGTAATAAATATTTGTATATCCATCGAGGGTGGGCGATACAGGTTGCCAACAAGAATATTTTTATTATCATGTGATATCTTAATCCATACGTGTTCAATAAAATCTTTACATTCTTTTAGAATGACTTCAAAGCATACGCTCTTCTTAATGCATACCAAAATACCACCCCCTCTGGATGGACGATCCTGCCTTACAAGAACATAATTATCAAAATTCAATTGTGAGCTATTAATTTCAGAGTTAAGCCAAGTCTCAGAAATACCTAATACGTCGTAGTTAAACTGAGATACGTGGTTTTTCAAATTATTAAGACTATTAAATAAGGACCTAGAGTTAATATGTGCACATGCAAACATAGAAAAGGAATAAAGTTAATGGGACAAAGGGAAACAGAGAAAAAAGTAACCTAATAATTAATAAAGTTCAAAATATACTAAAAAAAAAAAGATAATTTGCTTTTTTACCGTACTACCCCTCTAAAGAATATATTTATTATTAATATCGTCTGCATTTAAGTAAATTAAAAAAAAAAAGAAAATGCAATCATATACACGCATTAACTTTTACTTTCAAAAACAAAAAGAAATAAACAGCAATGAAAACCCAGAAGTATAAGAAAAATAAATCTTGTAAACAAAAATAAAAACAGCGGAATCCAGTCCCGTTTACACCCACATACAAAATAGGTAGGAGTGATATAATTATAATATAGGAGTGACCCCGTCACAATTCATAACATTGGTTAGCACTAACCTCATAATAAGTGGTTAAAAAATATCCTATTCAGCTTCTAACACTTCACTAGAACTAGAAAACTTAATTAAATCAGTTTCACTATTTATAACTCTCCGTCCATCAGCAGTTTGAATGTAAACACGACCGTTCAGAGTCCAGGAAGACTGCTTGAAAGTAAGTCTTGCTTTTTTGAGTAGGGAAAGTTTCTCAGCGGTTAACACTTCGGTAATAAGGAATTTTGTACCTTTAAGGAGTTTCTTGTTAAAAAATACCGTGTCTCGAGAGATTCGCGACACGAATTCGACTACTATGGGCTCCGGCCGAGTGTTTTCACCTAGGTTCAAACGTACAGAGGAATGCACTTTTTTCTTTAGGCGATAACAATAAGCTATTTCCGTCTTTGATAATGGTAAATTCAACTTATCCCTGAAAAATGCTAAGACAGTTGAGCAAATATTATTTGTAGCAGCATGAGGTAATCCATGCAACAATAAAGAAGTCGAGTTTTGTTTATTCTCCAGGTATTCAACTTTATGCTGCAGAGAAGTGACATCATTTTTTATGCTGGTTAATTCCTTAGAAAGACTTCCCAAAGAACTATTCACAAATTCCTGGAATGTATTTAGTCGGGTTACAAAATCGGCTCCCAAGGGATCCTCAATTTCGGAGTTAGGTGTATGCGCCGACTTCAATTTAGCAAATTCCTCTCTCAGTAAATCCAATCCGCCATTAAGATTATTGGCCAGTGAATCCACTCGCGCACTAATATCCTTCAAAGTAAGGCTTTTGCTGCCCATTTCGGCAATAATAACACTTATAACACAACTTTAGACAAAACTGCACAACTTCCTAGTGCTTTTGGCTTTTATAAATTACAGCAGACTTAATGATTATTAAAAGTTTGAGGAGCAAACAGTTAGCACGTTTACTCGGTTGACAGCGCCATCTACTAATCAGCTGATAGCTATTCATCTTTACACCAGTTCTCCACTATTTTCAGAGCTTTTTGGCTTCTCTCTGAGAGAGTACTGGCAAATCTGCCTCGTACTACAATCATTAAGTCGTCTGCACATCCTAGACAGTAAAAGCCTTCTGCAGACAGTTTTTGTAATAAGTCGTCCACTAATATGGCCCATAGTAGTGGAGATAGAACTCCCCCCTGGGGGCATCCTCTTCCCACCGCTGCCTTTGTGGTTGTTTCTCCCAGACTGGCTGAGATTATCCTGTGCTTTAGACTAGTTTCTTTCCATTTGCGCAGTGCTGTTGGAGTCCCTCTCCTTTCCAACGCGCTTATGATAGAGTCTGTTGAGGCGTGATTGAAAGCCCCTTCTATATCCAGGAATGTGGCTACGACAATCTCCTTGTCCTCTAAGGACCTTGAAAGAAACCTATTTAGGTCATCCAGGGCTAGGTCTGTCGACTTTCCTGGTTGGTAAGCATATTGACGTTCACTTAGTGGGAACGCCTGTAGAGTATTATCCCTGATATACCTATCTACTAGCCTTTCCAGGGTCTTGTGCATAAAAGAAACTAGGCTTATGGGTCTATATAACTTTGGTGTGCGGTCCAAGATTCTGCCAACTTTCGGCAGGTATAGGACCCTTACCTGTTGCCATAGACTAGGTACAACGCCCCAGGCTAGACACTCTCTAAATATTCTGCATAGGTGTGGTAATAAGATGTCCTGACCTTTTTGCAGAAGTATGGGGTGTATTTCGTCTAGGCCTGGTGACTTAAATGGTTGGAATTGGTTGATGGCCCATCTAATCCTCACAGGTGTTACTACCTCTTTAATTATTTCCCACTCTTGTCTACCTGGTCTTTGTGGCCTTGACTTAGGCGGAAGGTCAGATGGGCCTGTTAATTGCATTGCTGTCGGAAAGTGTACCTTTAGGAGCAGTGTTAAACTTTCCTCAGCTGTTTTGGTGTACTTGTTGTCCTCCTTTTTAAGGAGCTCGACATTGTTGTTTGTGTTTTCTTTTGCTAGGACTTTGTGAATTCGGGCGCATGCTGGGGTTTCATTTACCCTTTCGCAGAACCTTCTCCACGAATCCCGTTTGGCTTTTCGTATCTCTTTATTATACTCTGTTAGTTTTGACCTGTAAAGATCCCAGTTATTGGTTGCTTTGGCTTTATTAAATAGCCTTCTGACGGTTTCCCTCAGCGTTCCGAGTTCTCCGTTCCACCAGACTGTGCTTCCTTTTTGTTTCCAGGTTTTAACTGGGCAATTGTCCTGATATGCCGTAGCTATTGCTTTGCTAATCAGCTGTACTGTGACTTCTAAATTTTGCGCGTCCTTGACCTGGGCGTTACCCTTTGTAGACCTTCTTCGAGGGATTTTGAATATCCTACCCAGTTTGTGTCACGGGGATTTCTAAACCGTATTGCTTTAGGGGAGGGGATTTTAAAATCAAAGCTAATATGCCTGTGATCAGAGCAGGATGGTTCATCTGATACCATCCAATTGTGGATCATGTCGCTCGCCCTGTTAGAACTTAAAGTTACGTCAAGGACCTCCTGACGGGCTCTCGTTACGAGTGTTGGTTCTTTGCCTACATTGGCGTTCGTGCTGCCCCATATCGTGTGATGTGCGTTAGCATCACATCCTAGAATGAGTTGGAGCTTCTGTTCTTCACAGTAGGATATAACATCCTTGAGCATCTGCGGTGGACATTTTTGCTCCTCTCCTGGGAAGTAGGCGGAACATGCAACTATGCTTCTTCCACCTTCCTTCGTGGGTAGTGACAGGATAGCTGTAACAAAATCACCCGAGCATAGCCCCGGGATTAAAGTACATTTAATCCTATTATTATGAATGATACATGCACGAGGTTTATTAGCTGACCTATCGTACAGTAACTTACCTTGGGAGGGCTTGAGGCCTACAATTTTCCCTTCGTTGATCCAAGGTTCCTGCAGGAGGGCGATGTCGAGGCCTTCATGTTCAAATCTGCGACATAGCACGGCCGAGGCGGCCTTTGCATTTTGCAGATTTGCCTGCAGGAACTTGAGAGGCACCACCGTCTTCCGTCTCCATGGCCGTGTCAGGTGCTATCCTCTTCAGAGGGCTGACGCCTTGAGCCGTTTCCGGTTTTTCAGTGTCCTCTTTTTGGCACGTTTCTGGGATTGACTCCTGCTCGGGTGCCTATGGTGGGAGGCCTCCTTCTTTGACGCGGAACTTAATTCTTCCTATGTCAAAGAATGGGGACATATCCACTTTTTGCAGGTGGTCGAATGAGGCCTTGTCGATTGAAAAGGTCCACACCTGGCCTTTTCCGGTTTGGGATTTTCCGAAGACCGTCCCCAGCTCGGTGTTGAGTCCTCGGTTTCCTACCTGTAGCCTTTTCAAGATCCTTTTCTTGGGTAGCTGTTCCCCATATTCGTCTGGGACGAACAGTGTGCAGGCGAATGGCTTCGAGATCTCTTCTCCTTCCAACGCCTTCAGTAGTGCATTCTCCCATGGCTTTAGTGACGGGACCAGGTCCTTTAGCCATCTGGCACTTGAGGGGTTAGCACACGAGAATACAAGGTACCCTGACCTGTGGGTACATTTGTAAAATTGTACCTCTGGTCCTTCCTTTGGGATATCCTCTAGTTGTACCATTACGGTCCTTTGGATTGCCGTTAGCTGTTCCGGCTGCAGTTGTACTTGGGGGTAAGCCTCTGGTACAACTGCGATCTTTACCGCAGTCAGAGCTTCCTTGAAGTCTCACGCCCTGTCCTGTTTGGCTGGCTTGTGGGAGTCCGTCTTGGGTCTTTTTGAAGGCTGCTTTCCTGGCGTGCTGCCTTCTGATTTTGGGCGCTCTTGAGAGCTTTTTGGCATTGCAGCCTTTGCCTTTCCCGCCTGAGTGGTCTGGGTTGCAGGGGCTTTTAATTTTCCTTTATTACTGACCTTTTGGCCTCGTCGTAGGAGCTTCCCTCTTTCATCAGGTTTTTGACCTTGGTGTTCGAGTTACCCGATAGGCGAAATGAGCGAATCTCTTGTTCCGTCATCGAGTCAACTTCCTGGGTCGACTTAATTCTGTTTGTACACTTTCCTTTCGAGGGTCGTGGCTCACTAGCCTGTTGACCCCCAGGGACTTGAGCACTGGTGGTTGGTTTTGAGGTTCCGGGCTTGACAGCCTTTGGATCCTCAGTTAGTGCTTTTGTAGCTTTGTCCTTGTTGGACTTCTCTCCTAAATCTTTTTTATTTTTTGAACAGTCCATATTGTTCCCTCGAGTAGCAAGGGATTGAAAAAGGTCCGCCTGAGCAGAGCCTGGCAGCGTATTACCATTGTTTACTATTATACAGAGCAACTGTGCTCCAAAGCGCAGTAAAGAATGGCTTAGCAAATACACGTATTTTAGATTACCAATGTTTACTGAAATTCAGCACATCGCCCAAATCGTAATACTCTATATCGCAGTAAAGGTATTGTTATGGCTTTGCATGGCCCTCCGCTCGCTTCGCTCGCTACGGGGGCTCAATCAACAAGAACTAACCAAGTGCTAACCAAAACTAACCCAAGGCTAACCCAAACTAACTCAAAATTAAGAAAAAAGGTAAATTAATAAAAAACAATAAACAAAACATCTGTCGCGACCGACGGGAATCGAACCCGCGCGGAGGAGTGATATAGTTCGCCCAGCCGTTGTATGCGTTTCGAGGGTCAACAACGGCTGGGCGAACTATAGGCAAGCACTCTGCCCACTACGCCACCGAGGCGTTGTAGAAATCTTGCTAGATACAGTGTAGATAATTTTCCGTTGCAGCGCGATGTGCTGAATTGCAGTAAATATTGGTAATCTAAAATACGCGTATTTGCTAAGCCATTCTTTACTGCATTTTGGAGCACATTTGCTCTGTATATTAGTAAAGAATGGTAATACACAGCCCGGCATACTCAGGTAAGGCTAAATACCAAAGGGTGTCGGCCGGTGCCCCTAGGGGAACGTTAAAGACCGCACTGTATCCCTTACACCTTAGCTTGGGTGAGTTGTTGTTTCTTACATTATTAAATATTTTAACTTTTGTGTGTATATAGGTGGCATTTTATTGTTTTTTATTTGTTCTAAAAAAACGTTTGCCTTTTGTGAGATTTTCAAATATCGGGAAGGATGGGCCAGGGACCCCGAGATTACTAAAGACGGCCCTGAAGATGAGATAACTTAAAAACGAATCTGGAATTCTGGATAAAAACACATTTGCAAAATTTGAAAAAAAATTAAATCCAAACCTGCCAATTGGCTCGCATTAAGAAAATTAATTATCGCCCTCGATCTGGACGAACACAAAGCGCTTTATCTTGCTCAACAAGTTAATAAACTCAACAATCAAACGGCATATCAATCAGGCCGGTTCGAGAAACGAAAAAAAAAACGAGGAAAGATAGCGCCCGTCAAATTCCTCCTTGATTGGTTGTTAGCCAGAAAATTAATAGTGTTTTTTGTTTATTTTACATGTTAATTGTGTAAAATTCACGCGTTTATTTATTCATGGGTTGCCCCCCCGCCGGGGAGCCACATAATACATCTCTCTTTAGAGGCTGCCATGACGGGCGATTTTTTATTTTTAGGGTTGCCCAGCGTGCTGCGTTGCGCTGTCTGGCATCGTATATCTCTCGTGTTTGACATCTTGATACACTGTTTAAGGTACCAGATATTACTTTTTAAAACTGATAAAGGTAATATTTACATCTCTGGTAATTAAGTTGATGCCCGCTTTAAACGTCGTGAAATATTACTATAAGCGATAGTTTTAATTATTTATTTCCGACGCGTTTGAATAGATAATTAGGTACCAGGAATCACGCGTATGTTCATTTACATAAACCAAAGCAGCTGCCTGGTTCAAGAACGACATAACTTCTCAGTCATTACACAATATTATAAATAACATGACTGATTGTTGCTGATGATGATTTTAGTCCATACTACCCTGTTTAAGATTTTGTTTCGTCCAAAATTCCATAATTCTGTTTATTATTTGGTCTTGGCATTTTTAACTTAAAGGAAGGTCGTTGGACATAATGGAATTATTTGGAGGGTGCATCTATATGGTGACACGACTCGAAGGCTATCTAAGATTGAAAAGAATATGGAAGTCTGGAACGGCAAGTTCATCAAACGAAGCCTTGACAAGTGATACTGATACAGGATGCGTCTACGCTAAAATATAAAATATTTATGGCTGTATTTTTGATATAACTAGTCCAAATAAATACATACATAAATCAATTCAAGTACAAGTTGATATAGGTATGTGAAGCTAAAAGTTTCATATAAACTTACTTTTTAAATGCTTGGATTTCATTATTCCAGAATTTTAACCAGGTATAAAAACACGCTTTACCGATTGGCGCTGGTATGTCTACATCTTGATACAATTTCAATGAAAAAATTGTTATGCCACTGATTTTTGGAGTGAAACTTCTTTACGCACGGGAGAGGAAGTTCGTTTCATACGATTTGCTATATTAATGCGAAAACATGCAACGTTATACGTATAGTGCGCCAAGCGAGTGAACCTTAACAACGACTGAAGGGGGTAGAGGAGTAGCACGTAAAAAATCTTGCCTTCCCATAAGCGCACTAGGTTATTCTTACCATATTATTATTGATAATATTAATTAGGTTAAGACGTTAAAATTAATTACAGTTTTTTTTATATTACAGTCTCATAGTACAAAATATGTCATATAATAATATCTCATTTTTATAATAAGGATAGTATTCTATGATATTATTTGTTGTATGTATTACATAAATATGTTGTAGTAATAAATAGAGTTCGTTTCCCGAAGGTTTTGTATTTACGCCATTGATGACGTCGCTTAATTTGGAAAAAAACTGTTTATCGTAGTTAATTCATATAAATTCTCTAGCAATCAATTTTTGTATTAAAGGCAATATTGAAGCAAATATGTTCCAAAACGCTCTTTATAGAACGTTCGGAATTGTTATGTAATAAAAATAATTTAGAGAGTTCAGTTAAGAGAGTTACCCGAAATATATAAAAATTAGTTAACCGCGTATAATAATCACCAAATGCAAGAAACATATAAGAAAGGTTAAAAATCTTCAAAGATATCATCAAATTAAGTCTGATGATATATAGGTTGTGTCGATTTTACAGAATTTCTCTTTTTTTTCGTTAGAAAAGGGGTGTCCTATAGAGTAGCTTAAGCCAAAAAAACCGGAGGATTCGCCACATTTGAGCCGAAAAAATATTCGCGTTTTGAGGCTAAATTGCCCCAGAAGGGCAAACTTCCACTACGACTATCCCAGGTGTAACGTGAAAATAATAAAATTTTAGTAACCGACACCGGGGGCCTGGCACAGTTTCCAAAAGTTGCACATTTTCTTATGGGGAATAACAGTGTTGTTTACTATTTAAGTATATTTAATATTCCACTTCACGCATGACCCTCCGCCCGCTTCGGGGGCGCAACCAAACAAAACTAACCCAAACTAACCCAAAACATGACGGAAATAAAAAAAAAATTGAAATTTGTCAGTCGAAAATGCAAATATTTTTTAGTTTGTTTTTCCTCATTTGGGAATGTCTTGGGTTAGTTTGGGTTAGGTTTGTTTAGTTACGCCCCTGGAGCGAGCGGAGGGCCACGTATGAAGTGAAATATTTGACGAATATATATATATGCAAAGGAATAGTGTAATCGAATGAATGTCTCTTTTATTCCGATGAATGAATGCAAATGCACATTGAACAATCATCCAAGCAGCCACGTTTACCATACGGCGGGCAATGATATCATTATGACAGGATCGACCATCCCTTCATCTTCATTCAATCGGACTACTGGGGGTCTCGGTCAACAGCAATATGTCCTGACATGACCACGTTGCAAACGTCGCAAAATCAGCCTCCCGGAAGCTTGGTACGCTATTTCGCAACAAAAAACTCTATACACCGCAGCAGTTGCTCTTGCTCTACAAAGCGCAAATAAGACCGTGCTTAGAATATTGCTCACACATCTGGGGTACCACGCCAGAGCACACCCTAAAGCTACTGCTCCTCGTCGGTGACCCGGAACCTGGATAGTCTGAAACACCGCAAACATGTGACCGAGAAATCCCTGTTTTACAGATACTTTTACGACAGATGTTCCCAGGATTTGGCCCGCCTTATCCCGCCCCTGACGACGCCTGTCAGACAGTCACGATAGCGGCAAGAGCGCACCGGTTCGTCGTACAACTGAAAACACCTAAAACATCGCTTTACAAGAACTCCTTTGTCTGGCGCACTGCATCATTGTGGAACTCACTCCCAGGAGGCATATTCGGATGTAACAAGCAACATGTCCATTCGACTATGCCGAACGTTTCTTCATATGTGACGTGCACGATAGCATTTAATCGGATGTCGTGACTGTTACATAGAATCAACAAATAAGTCTTTAATTATTTAAACACTTCATGCATGGCCCTCCGCTCGCTTCGCTCCCTATACGGGGGCTCAACAAATAGAAACTAACCAGGTGTTAACCAAAACTAACCCAAAATTTTTATTTTACTTATTTTTATTTTGGGTTATTTATTTATTTATTTATTTATTTATTGTAACTCTTACAAACACATTTTAAATGTAGTTACATGTAGGAGTGCTTACTAGCTTGCAGAAAGGCAAAACAATATATATAACTACTACTTAAATTCTTGAGAATAGAAACAAAACATATACTTACAACTAAAAAAGATAAAAAAAAATTAACATAATAACAACATAGGAAGTACATAGAAAAAAATTTACAAGCAAATACATGAGATTAGGATGTTTTACTCAAATTTAAAATCAGTCTTAATTTGTCTCACAGTAGTTAAGAGGAGATCTACATCACGATTTTGTATATAACTATTACACTCATGCATCATTCTGTTAATAGGAGAATTACTTAGAGGTAAACAATGAAAAAGTTTGTTGTCTCTTATTCTCAAGTTGACTCTAGGAACAGCAAAGAATACATTATTTATTAGGGAACACCTCTTATATTTTAAATTATTAATTATATAGTAAATAAACAAGATATCATTCAAACCACGCCTAACGCTTAACCGCACAATTTTAAATTCTGTTAGCATACTGTTATAAGAGATCATGTATGGATATGTGTTATGTGTTTTTAAATACAGATATTTTAAAAACCTTTTTTGTACCTTTTCGATCATATCAGTATGAGTCAATGTTTTAGGTGCCCAGATAATAGAGGCATACTCTAAGACAGGTCGAACCAGTGAGTTGTACAAAATTTTTATAGTGTTAATCTCTGTAAAGTGCTCTGCATTCCTTATTATCGTTGGCTGAGAATAGGTCAACGTTATTATAAAACCCAGGATCTTATATGCTTTATTCACAATGGCTTCATAATGCTGATTAAATTTTAGGTTAGACTGAAAGCAAACTCCAAGATCCTTACATTCACTTTCCCGACTCAACAAGACATTATCAATTTTGTAATTAAAATTTATAAATTGTGCTTTTCGTGTAAAAGTTAATATATGACATTTGGCAATATTCAAAGACATTTTATTTTCTTCAAACCACTGGGACACTGAGTTTAAATCAAAATCTTAAAATCATCAGCAAATATGAGGGACTTGGCATATTTTAGACATTTTGGCAAATCATTCAGAAAAATTATGAATAATAGGGGCCCAAGATTACTGCCCTGGGGCACCCCGGATGTTATTATGTTCTTCTTTGATAAATGCTTACCAATTTTAATCTGCTGTGGCCTTAAGGTTAGGTATGATGCCATAAGCCTACATGCACTCCCCGAAAACCCAAATTTACCCAACTTGTTCACCAACAGACCATGATCAACTCGATCAAAGGCTTTCGCACAATCTGTCAAAACAACATCCAACTGTTCTTTGTTGTCAATTGCTTCAGCAGCTGCCTCGGTCAAGATGGCAAGGTTGGTAACAGTTGAGACATCGGGCAGAAAACCATGCTGTTCCAAGGGGAACCTATGCATAAAAGAGCCCAGAATATCTTGATACAAAATGTTCTCAAATATTTTTGCAAGAGAGTTTAAAACGCTAATTGGCCTGTAATTGTCAACCAGAGAATTATTGCCCGATTTGAGGACTGGAGTAACCAAAGCATATTTAAGAGTATCTGGAAATGTGTTTGTTCTTAGACAAAGATTAAAAAGAGTTTGCAATGGAATGCACAGAATATTACAACAACCTTTGTAAATGTAAGAGGGGATATTATCATTGCCAGTGGCCTTTTTTGCTTTTAACTTCTTAATGGCTGCCTGTATTTGAGTTTCTGAGATAGGAGCGAACGAGAAGTTACCATTACAAGCATCAAAGTTTGGTTTTTCAGATTGTTGAAATACAGAGCTAAAATACAAAGCCAATGTGTCAGCTATTTCCTGGGCACCGCTAACAGTACATCCTTTATAGCACACCTCAGCAGGGATACTAGGTCCAGAACGCCTAGACCTGACAAAGTCCCAAAAGCTATTAGGATCAGTTTTTACATTTTTTTCAACGTTCTGATGATAGGCTTGTAATTCATTAGTAGTTTGATATTTGATTGCTCTTCTAATCTCATTATATTAATTTTGCAGTTGAAAGCTAGCATTGCCCTTTTTAATTTGTTTGTGAAGGCGTTTTTTTAATTTAATATTTTTCTTTAGTTCTTGTGACAAGTATGTTGGATAACTTTGGGTGCTTAAACAGTATTTTTTAATTTTCTTTTTGGGTATTGCCAAGTCCAGGCACTCATAAACCTTTTGGTAAAACATATTGGTGCATTTCTCTACATCTGAGGCTGTTTCAAGCTCTGACCAATTAACATCTTTTAATAACCTGTACAACAAATAGAAATCACCCTTTGGATAGTCATAAATATGCTCATATGCATTGTTATTTTGATTTAGAGTGCGATTTATAGATATTGATAAGACCATACTCAAAGCCGGATGGTATTGATCTTCATTAAGAATAGGATTGCCGCAATGCTCCAGGTTAGTTATGGGCATATTTGACAGTACAAGATCTAGTTTTCTTCTCATTATATTATACACAGTATTGAGCTGATCCAAATTATAAAAATTTAAGAAATTATTTAACAACTTACTCTTTTCACAGCCTTCGTTCCCATAGTGTGGTAGGTTAAAATCTCCTAAAATAATAATACTTACATCCTTATCTAAAACAGATTCAAAAATATTAAAAAATTGCACATATACATCAATATTAACATTTGGTGGAACATACACATCACACACATAAAAGAATTTCTTTTTTATTTTTATTTTTACCAGTAAGCACTCAAGACTAGAATCACTAGGTATATTAATGGGGACGAGTTCCATGGCCAGATTCTTCCTCGCTCCTATCAGAATCCCTCCACCTCTTCTTCCATCCTTCCTGTCTTTCCTCGCTATGCTATATCTATCATCTAGGAGCTCTGCATCTTGGAAACCATCAGTGAGCCACGTTTCGGTTAAAACAACTACATCATATTCTTCTGCTAAGAAGTTAGTATAGAGTTCACTAACCTTAGTTCTGAGGCCATGAACATTTTGATAGTATACTTGTAGGTCTAATGTTGATATATGATGTTGCTTCTGACCTAAGGATTCACCTGGGTTGGCGGCATCCTCTTCTTGGCAAAAAACCTGGTGACTACAGCGCCAGTTGGCCATACCTCACGTCGCCATGCATTTTTAAAGTCATCTTGCCTAACTGTAACTTTCATTGACGAGTAGATTTCTGGGTGTTTTGACACATGTCCTTCGCATTGCATATCTGGAAAGTGCGGTTGAAGAAAGGCCCGCAGGTCCTCCGGCTTGGTCCCAGGGGCTAACCTGGTTACGTGAAGCGAAGAAAACTTTGGGATTGCTTGAATATGGTTTTGCTCATCATTCCGTCCCACAACAAATCGGCGAGATCTTCGCGGTCGGGATACTTGCCACTCTCCATCTCTGGACTCAGTCCTTCCTAGCTCTTGTACCTCATTAATCTTGTTGACTGTTTGAGCCTCAATTATTGCTGCATTAACAGCTTTTGTAGAAATTTGGGGGACTTCGGCAACTTTTCTCGCGCCATCGCTATTGTTATTGTTTGGTTTTTTTGACATCGACATTGACGTATTGGATGCAGCGTGGGTTGTATACGTGCTTGGAACCGAGGCCTCGTTGCCGGTTTTATTACTATTATTGCCATTAGCCTGGCTTTTAAGAAAATCTAGTTTTTCTTCAAGCAATTTTATATTTGTATATAACAAGATCTCCTTAGCCCTTAGCTCTGAAATTATCACATCTTTACCTTTGAGCACTTCTTCCTTGTTCCAACAGTTTTTGCACGCTATCACCCTTCATAACCTCAATGTTGACTCCACAGCATTTTACAAGATTATTCTTGCCTACTGCTATCAATCCAGGCACCCTTAATACACACGATGTATGAAAACATTCATCACAGTTTACGCACTTTGCAATTGTATTTACAACTGTTTTTTGGCAATATTTGCAAGATTTCTGGAGACCGACTTTCGACGCGTCATCATCTCCCGCCGTGCTGCCGTATTAGTTTTGGTTAGCACATGGTTAGTTTCTGTTTGTTGAGCTCTCGTAGCGAGCGAAGCGAGCGGAGTGCCATGCATGAAGTGTTAAAATAATTGAAGACTTATTTCTTGATTCTATGTAACAGTCACGACATCTGACTAAATGCTATCGTGCACGTCACATATGAGGAAACGATCGGCCTTTCCGAATGGACATCTTGCCTGTTACATGCGAATATGCTCCCAGGACACCCCAAACTAACTATTCAAGAACCGTGTCAATCAACATCTTCGCGCACACACCGCTCGTCGAGCAATATAGGATGTGCTACTGCAATAAAAAAATCATTCACCTAAATAAAAAAAAGAGTAGAGACACTTATAGCACAGCTTATTCACTACCAGCTAGTCAACTCTATCGAAATCGGAAAGTTGGAGTGTCGGGCACTGCGCCCTGAGCGGTTCAGTTCCACAGTTGAATTTAAAATGAATTTTCGCTTCAAAATGCATGACAAATTCGTCCGAAGCCTCGGCTATCGCCCTGAGAGGTTCGGAAATTTCGGATTTTTATACAATTGTGCGTTTTAAAATCGTTTTTAAACGGATTTTAGACGATAAAATAGTTATTTATGCAACAAGTGTGTAAAGTGAACCTTTTTTTATGAATGGGAATAGTGATAAAAAAATTTAATTGAAATTGAATAAAAAAAGGGTACTTTACACATGAGTAGCATACAAAATTTTTTCTACTACCGAAAAATATATGAAAAAACTAAGATACTATCAAATTACTTTACGCACTAGTGCGTAAAATAAATTATTTTACACACTAGTGCGTAAAATATATTATTTTACGCATTGCCCTAAATGTCAAAAAATATGTCAGATTTACTTTACGCACTAGTGCGTAAAATAACTTATTTTACGCACTGCACATTAAAAAAGCATATTTTACGAATCTTAGAGAGTGCGTAAAGTGAGTACTTTACGCACGCTAGTAGAAAAAGCAAATTTTAAATTAAACGAACTGTCAAAAGTATTATTCAGATGCCCAGGCGTTTAAAACAATATTAAGTCATGACCCTCTTGTAAAATTTGCAAAACTTGGTTATTGACTTTCTCAAATCAAAGGATGCCGCTGCAAGATGACTAGCTGGTAGTGAATAAGCTGCGGTTATAGCGCACCATTTTTCTAATGAATTTTGCTAACGAAACTACAGTAAACGTCTGGCAACAGTGTACCTTCTTAAAAATCTTTGTGTTGGCTATTGTGACAGTTGACAGTAACAAGGAGGATGGATATTTACAAGTAAAATTTAATTTTGTTTAATGGGACAATGGCTATGAGTCGCTTTAAATTAGGACCGGAACAAAACGGAGGTCTCTCGTTCGACGCAAATGTATCCTAGTTAATATTTTCACCCGACTATTGATTTTCAGATGTGTTTTGTCTAAATTTCTAGTGCTTTTGTGAAGTGGTGCTGAAAATTTGTGTCAAAACTCGAACTTTGAGGGCATTTTTTCGGTTCAAATGTAGCGGATCTTTCGACTTTTTTGGCTAACCCCCTTTCTAGTGAAAAAAGAGAATTTGCAAAATCGACAAAACCTATATATCACCAGACCCTACAAACCAAATACAATAGATAACCACACAGTTCGGCATCGGCAATTTCCACGCCAATGGCTAAAGCAAGACTCTGCCGAAATTTTAAAATATGTAAAAAAAATAGGTGTTGGTCTAGGGTCCAAGTGTATTTAATATATCCTGCGACCAATCACGGAACTGCCTCCCCGCTAAAAATCAGGTAAACGTCGCACTGTTGCCTATTGTCGTGTATTTTAAATAGCTTGAAGGCGAATAAAATATAAACATTATAAATATTATAGTATACTTATTGCGTATTCCGTATTTCCCTGTGTAAATAAAATAGTAAATAATAGAAGACAGTAGTATTAAGGAAAATAACAAAATTAAGTATTCAAGTAGGAAATTTAAATATGTAAATTCACTATAGGAAACTAGACAGAAAATAAATTAGGATTATTGGGAAAAAAATGTGGCAGCATCTAAATATGCGGGGATATTTTTTGCCCGCATTCTTTCCGTCCAGGTTCTTTCAATTGGCAAACTATATTCGAGTCAGTAGTGGCAATCGCTTGAGCTGGGAGCGCGCTTTACTCCAACTTCGTTAGAAGTAAAAATTTCACTTCATGTTATATTCGTTATTTTTTTTTAAGGCTTTAATTTTATTAGGGATTATAATTGAATTCAAACCAAAAATCTTAGATTTTCATATTTTATCGACTGGCATCAATATCCTTAGCACGAATGAAGTATATATTTTCGGGTTTTGCGGGTACATCCGGTTAACTAATTCGATCTTCGATAGCGTAAATGAAGACAAATCATAAGTTTTTTTTCTAGGCCATTAGAATTTTTAGTTTTATATTAGTGCTGTAAAACCTTATACACTGGTAGTAAATACTATTTTACGCATTATATCAGAAAAGCTTCAATTTATCGCATGATAAGCGAAAGTAAACGTGAAACAGACAAATCGTTGTAAATATAATATAACTTATTAACATCTTAATTATAAAAAAATGAAAGCGGTCCGACTGTATAATTAATATAAAAACGAACACCAATAATTAAGCCTGGCAGTATCCGTTAAATTGGCTTTTTATTTGTGAAGCGATCGTATTAGTCCCAAAAACAGACAGACGATCGTCCAAATTGTTGGTCCATCAGTTCATAATAATTTAAACACAAATATATAATAAATTAATAACTGTTAAATATTAAAAGAGAACGAGTTCGAGGCCCATAACACTAAATCACTGTCAGGATTTAAAGTTTTAACAACGCGTCGAATTATTTATAAGCTATGGCTCCTCTTAGTAAACCAACAGATGGTTAATTGCTAAAATACAATGTGTTCTGTAATAACCGGTTAATTTATTTTAGTGTTAATTAGGTGTATTTTATTAAACAGGTAGGGTAGCCACTCAATTGATATACGATTCATTATCTGCATTATGAGCGACATCAGTGGCGGGGTTCTTTTAATGGTCTGGTTTCCGTCGGGTGTCTTCAGTGCCCAATAGATAAAGACCAATAAAAAAGGTTTCTTTAACTCATCGTCAAGTTTAATTATTTAAAACGAACATAACGGTTGTTATATAGATGATGTGAATGCTGACTCGCAATTAGTGCTAAAATACTTTTCAATGTTTTATTTGCTTTCTCTGAAAATTGATAATAGATTTCGATGTATGGATTATATATAATAACAGGCTAATTTAATTTGGTGTTAATACTGTTAATTAATTAGGTACATTTTACTAAACTTCCAAAATAGCCATCAGATTATTACGCCATTCATTATCTTGCATTATAGGAGATAGTGATGATGAAATTTGTTAGCATAAATATCTTGAAAACGAAGACGCCCTAAAAATGTTCAGTGACACTAATGTCTCTAGGTCTAAAAAATTCGAATTTATAAGCAAAAATGGGATACACAATTTACCTATATAATAAACACATATATTAAATGAATTTTGAACCTTGAGTTGGTTTTGAGTTAGCTTGTGTTCGTTAAAAATCAAGTGTGCGTGTGCGCATCTTAATTATTTTGGGTTAATTTGAATTAGTGTAGTAGTAGAGCTGACACAAAGAAATCTCTTATTTTATTGTCCAAACTGCAAAAATAGCTTTTTTTTGTATGGCGGTGGCACACACACTAATGGGAGATCCTATGCTGTCGTCCAAAGCGAAAAGACCGTAACTACACCGCGCGCGGAGATGAGATTTTCGCGTTTAAAGTTTTTGTTTCTTTTTTTACCGTACCTTTATTGGTAATCGTTTTTTGAGGGTTTTTTGTATGTTTTGGATCCAAGCAAGATTACAAGCTTGTATTCCAATGAAAAAAAAAATGAACAAATACGCTACTAAAGCTAAGAAATCACATACGGTTTGTTCGCAAAGAAAGTCATCGGAGAACTGCTTGAGTCTCCCAACAGAATAAACGGTATTTGCTAAGCTTGAGGCATACGGTTTTATTGCTTTGTAAAATGCTTGCCTACACTTCATATTTACAATGCAAAAAACAATGCGTGTATGGTATTGATTGAATGAATGGAAAAGTCCTTTTGAATCACAAGAACATTTAAAAGAAGAACAATTAATGCAATTTTAACTAAAACGAAATTTTTTTAATTGCCCAAATAGGAAACTGATACAAAAAAATACAAAAAACCTGCTATTAGGCAAGTAAAAATAAATGCTCAAAATTCATTGCACAAATAAATACAAAAAAAAACTAATAATCCTCTTCTTGTTCTATATTTCTCAAAGGTAAGTTTTGTCAAAAATTTTCCTATAGCGTCGCTAAGATGGTGATCAACTTTTCTGAAAACAGCAAAATAACTTATTTTCTGCATATACAGGGTGTTCGCGTGAAGATGCTTACTATTGCTATCTCGGTTAATATTGAACCTACGAAGTCGGTTAAATTACCAAGCTACTAGCATTTTTTTTGCTGATTACGACGCCGAAAACAGAAAAACAATTGCGCATCTAATTTACGAGTTATTTTCGGAAATTGTCTTTTTTTAAATGGAACAACTTTTTTTGCATATTTGTATTTCACGAAAAATTCCTGAAAATTATTTAAAATTCCTGTTACATTTAACCTCAAACTTAACCTCTAGTTAAATCTAAACTTAGTGTCAGACGATAGCTTCTGAAAAACTAAGATAGAAAGTGTCATAGCATTTTAGTTTATTTTCAATCGAGCATTTTACAAAATGCTCGATTTTGAACTGTCGATATTTCATAAACCGTTGAAGATAGGTAAAGGAGATTATTAATAAAATGTGCCTAGAATTTTTCTGGAATCCAAATATGCAAAAATATACAGCGTGTTCTATTTAAAAAAGACAATGTCCAAAAATACCTCGTAAATTAGATGCGCAATTGTTTTCGGATTTTAGCATCGCAATCAGCGGAAAAAATGCAAGTAGTTTGGTAATTTAACTGACTTTGTAGGTTCAATATTAACTGAGATAGCATAGTGTGCATCTTCAAGCGAACACCCTGTATATTTCTTCAACTAAACTAAACTAATCAACTAAAATCTAACCCCTGCAAAGCGAAAAGACGGTAAGTCACGTTTACAAGGCAAAAAACCCATAACTGCGCGCGTTGACGGCCTCGATACGGTCTTTCCGCTTGGCATTGAGTAGTTACGGTATTTTCGCTTTGTAGACCATAACAATTTTGCAGTAACGGTAAATTTAAATAATGAAAAACAAATACTAAGAATTGAACTGCAGTGTTCTGCATTTCTAAGGATATAGTTTGGTCCATTAGAAGTCCAAATAAGACAATAACTCAATTTAAATTTTTTGCAGTTACGGTCTTTTCGCTTTGGAAGGCAGTATGGCGCTCGACGAGCGGTGTGTGTGTGCGAAGATCTTGATTGACACGGTTCTTGAATAGTTGTAGGTTATAATTAGTGGGAAACAGATGTCCTGGAAGTGAGTTCCACAGTGCTGCAGTGCGTTAGACAAAGGACTTCTTGTAAAGCCATGTTCTAAATGTTTCTAGTTGTACGACGAACTAGTGCGCTCTTGCCGTCTGTCGTGACCGTCTGACAGAAGTTGCCAGGGGTGGGATGATGCGGGCCAAATTCTGAAAACATCTGCCGTGAAAGTATCTGTAAAACGATATTCCAGACTACCCAGATTCCGTATCAACTCCGGGTCGCCGACGAGACTCACAGCTCTCTTCCGAATGGAATCCAGCAGCTTTAGAGTATGCTTTGGTGCGGCACCCCAGATATGTGAACAATATTCTAAGCACGGTCTTATTTGCGCTTTGTACAGCAAGAGTAACTGCTGCGGTGTATAGAGTTTTTTGTTGCGAAATAGCGCACCAAGTTTCTGGGAGGCTGATTTTGCGATGTTAGCAACATGGTCATGCCATGACATATTGCTGTTGACCGAGACACCCAGCAGTCCGATTAACGAGGATGAAGGGATGGTCGACCCTGCCATAATGATGTCAGGGCCCGCTGTATTGGCCCTCTTGATAAACGTTGCTGCTTGGGTCTTTGCTGCATTGAACTGGACCAAATTTCGGTCGCCCCAAGTTTGAACTTTCTCCAGGTCTTGATTAATTACTGTAATCTGCTCCTGTCTGCGATGATGAGTCTCAGTCACTGGTAAGGGTTTTTCTGATCTAAAGTGGGAGACAAGGGTACTCTCATCTGCAAAACTGTAAACAGGGTATTCGTTTCGATCAGCAGGTCATTAATATAGATAAGGAACAGAGTTGGTGAAAATATTGCGCCCGGAGGCACGGAGATGTGTCCATCGACTGCAACGTGTAAGGATCGGTTCTTAAGGAAACTGGCCAGCCAGCTACAGAGAGAGAGGCTGGCAGTCCGAAGGACGGCAGTTTGTTGAGCAGTCCGTCATGCCAAACTCTGTCGAATGCCTTTGATATATCCAACACAATCACTCGAGACTCTCCGTAGTTTTCAATTGCCCTACTCCATATATGAATGACATAGGCCAATATATCTCCTGTCGATCTCTCTTTGCGAGAACAAGAGCAAAGTAGTTGCTGGTTGACTACATGTTCCATGACTTTGGAGATTATTGGATGCAAGGCAATTGGGCGTTAGTTTGAAGGCGTGGTTTTTGTGCCTTTTTTGGAACAGGTTGCACTAGAGCGACTTTCCAAGAGGATGGGTAAATTCCCTTTCCTTACGAAAGAGGAAAAAGCCTGGAAAAAAGGGTGTTAGTTGGTTGGCGCAATTCTTTAGCACGATGGCTGGTATTCCGTCCGGTCCTGACGCCTTTTGCATATCTAGTTCTATATGGATTTTGCGAATATCATGGTGATGAAAGTTGACTTCTGCCATGGTAGTGTCGATGTTCGATATGGTGGGGAGAGTCTTGCCTTGGGGGACGTCTAAGGTAGAGTGCGATGAAAACCATTTTAGCGAGCATGTTTGCTTTTAGCTTGGCTGTAGTCGCCGTGAAGCCACGTTCGTCCGTCAAAGGTGGGAGAGACGTTTTTGTAAAGTTGTTACTCACTGCCTTTGCTACCGACCAGAAATTCCTGGAACTACTGGGACATTGCAAAAGTTTATTCCTGATCTTTTGATTGTGTTTGTCCTTAGTTTCGTCGATCACACGTTTGCATTCGTTTCTCGCTTCGACAAAACAATTGCGATTTTCAGCGGTCTGATTTTGCTGCCAGTACTTGTAGGCTTGCTGTTTCTTACCTACAGCTCTTTCGCATCTTCTGTTGAACCAGGGCTTTCCTTTTGATAGTAACTTGATGGAATTTGGGATGTATGCTTCCATTCCTGAGGAGATTACTTGCGTGATCTCTCTCAGTGGCAAAGCAGGTCAGTCGTCAGCAGCCAAAGAAAATCGAGGTAGAACTCCCTTAGATCGTCCCAGCTTGCAGAATTGTAATGCCAGATTTTGCGAGGCAATGGTGGCTCGTTCTGTATGAGTGGCAATTCACAAACCGTTGTAATAAATTTGTGATCGGAAGTATTGCACATTTGCATCTATTTATTTATTGTTGAAGTCTGTAAGAAAAATCTAGCTCTTACAGATTACATGGTAAATCTTGATGCCGCGGGGAGCACGGTCTTTTAATAATAATAATAATAATAATAATAATGGTGAGTATGATAATTATTGATGATAGTAATGATAGTGATAATGATATTAATATACAATAATTCATTTTTGCTATATATGGTTGTTTGTTAACTATGTAGTTTTGATCGTGGTTTTTCTGTTTATCTATTTCTTGTATCTCTGTATTTTTTTAACTAGGTTTTAAGTTCTTTGACTTATGTTTATTATATTTTCAAACACATTTTTAACTTATATTTAGGATATTTTAAATCAAGAAGCTTTGAAAATAAGAAACCTGATTCTTCCTACAATAAAGCATTTTTTGACTTTGACTTAGTGCAAAGGAGACAACAGCGCGGCGGTGTCAAATTTACGTTTTTCCTAACTTAGGAAATGTTTGTACAATCTAACAACATAGCATTGGGGTATTTGGGAACAACCATCCTAGGGGGAAATCTCAACTATCTACGGCTTCAAATAACGAAGGTATGGCTCTTTGCCTGTAAATCGCACTTCTACTCTTGAAACTGACCCGAAATATCCAACTATTACGATGCAAACTTCTAGGAATTCTACCGTATGGGAGAACTATAGAAGATTCTATAACTTCTATATAAATACGATGACGCCAAAAATAGGGAGACACAGCACGTACAGTGAATTAAAGTGAAAATAGCGAATTAATGGCATGGTAATCTTTAAACGGAGTTTTTTAAAGTCTAGTTTAAGTCAATTTTATAATTTTTGTGATTATTCAAAATTATTCTAAGAAGAGTTTCACTTATCAGAAAGAACCCAGTGATGTAACAGCATGTTAGTAGGTACGTTGTGATTTTGTTCAATTATTATCCAAACAATTTTGAGTTAATGAATAATAATTTTATCCAATTTCATTGCTCAAAGTGTCTTTGACGACTAGTGGATGACAATAACAGACAAACTAGCTATTGTCGACAATATTTCGTAGAGAATACACGGCTCTAACCTTAAAGCAACCATATTTATTTTCGATTAGAATTGATTTAAAAAGAAGTATAATGACTTGTACTAATGCCAATAATAATTCTAGTATTCGGCCATTAACAG
Source organism: Pissodes strobi (assembly GCA_016904865.1). Lineage (NCBI taxonomy): Eukaryota > Metazoa > Arthropoda > Insecta > Coleoptera > Curculionidae > Pissodes > Pissodes strobi. The sequence goes on along the minus strand of MU182405.1, from coordinate 328,542 downwards.
TCCAATTCGATCAATTCTCTTTCGACTAATTGTAATATTTTAATTATTTTTAGACTAACTGTATTCGACCATTCTGCCTAGGCCCATACGTCATCGTCATTTAGATAGAAACGAAATAGGCGGAACCATTATTTGGACGTAGACCAAATCGCCAGAGTTTCAATTTGGACGAAAACGAAATGAACAGAAAAGCAGTTCCACGGAAAACTCTTGTCGTAGGTTATAAGGCTAATTTAGCGACTCGTGAATTGGTCTCTGAGATAAATGAAAATGTGTTCATGGCAAAAGAGGAAGACCTAGGGTTTTATAATAACTTAGTAGAATTTGCTCTTACAGTAAGATCTACTAACCCAAAAAATATGAACTTAACAGGATATTGAAGAACTGGAAATTTCATAAACGAAGGAGAATATTAATAATTTGAGAAAACAGTTTTTATTTATAAACAAAAGACTAGGTGTAAAATTGCCATTTAATTATTTTCTTTCTAGAAATTTGATACTTGCAAATTTTGATTTAAAATCCCAATATTATTTAATATCTTGTTGACAATAGGATGTTTCAAATCAAAAATTACAAAAGATCTTGAGGATTTCGGAAACTTAACAGATCTATAAGATATTTTAGAGTAAATTTCAAAACTGCATACTGGAAATTTGAAGAAAGCCGCATTTTTCCGAAAATATAGAATTTTTGGACCGGTGACCTATTTTGCGACAAAAAAAAAACATCGTGTTTAAAAGAACAGGGCCTCGCAAATTTTTAGGAATTTTGTTGCATAACTGCAGTCACAATTCAAAATAATCAATTTTAGAGGTGCGCTTTAGGACATATGTTTATAAGAAAAAAAGTCTTATTTTGATCTTGAAAAAACGCCATTAAATCTTAGTAGTGAATAATGAAACACCCTTCAACATAAGCTAATACCAAGACCAGTTGGCTAATACCCGTTCTTCTAATGTTAAATATTAGCGTAACCATGGTGATATCTGTCAGCGCAAGGACGGACAACGTCAAATCGCTCTAGTTACTTGTTTTATAAGATTAAACGTCAAAAAATATGCAACCCATAAAACATATTCTGATTTAGGAGATATATGGGTATAATTTCAAAAATTTTTGCGAAAAATCTATTCAGAATTGAATTCTCTTTTCATTTTTGCAAACTGCACATCGATATTATTATTCGTTTATAAAATATTTATTCCCGAAGTTAAAAATTCGCTTGGTCCGCTTCAATTCTGTTCGATAGTTTATTGATAGAGCGTTTGCTGTTGACTCTAAATGGTATGAGAGGATATAATACATTGGTTCTTAGAACACTGCAACATTCTGGAATTTGGGAGTGAAGAGCAAATATCGTAAACCCCCACAAAATATGACGCGATTTATTCGCCTTCAAAAATATATTAATAATTTATTTTAAATCGATGAGAAACGGAATATTACCAAAAAAAGAACATGCCGGATCGGCATTATTCATGCAATTAAGTTCGGTAAGAGTGCATTCGCTGTCGGTGAAACTCGTTGCCGAAAACGTAAAGAAATCGTTAAAACATCGGACCATTAAGTCCCGCGAAATATTTCAAGATACAATTGCCAGATTGTGCGAAAGTGTCTTATTTACATTCCGAATATAAATTCTAAAGGTTTTTTGCTGTGTCGCCGCGCGATTTTGTCGGAATGTGTCCGAGGTTTTGAGCAACAAAGGGCCCAGACGACTTTTCGACATCGGCGGATTTCTGTCAATCCTTCGCGCGACCGGACATAAATTTCTGTCAGCCCGAATGTCCCGATAAAAAACAATTTATTTCGTAAAATCCGCCAAAAGTGGAATAGAATGTCAACAGGTATTTTGCTACAAGGGACGAGCCAATAGTTTTAATATGTTCATATATATATA
>MU182405.1:286964-321639 GCA_016904865.1 Pissodes strobi | reverse complement strand
TAATAATAATAATAATAATAATAATAATAATAATAATAATAATAATAACCTGCAGGAGTTTGCTAGTCTCCTACCAGGCGCCTCTCCAGGTAGTGTATAGGGGAAAGTTCGCTAGCTATAACGGGTACCGGAGAAATAAAATACCCGGGGTGAACCAAACCTAGCAACCAAATCCAGGAGCGTGTGAACTCAGAATGAGCTGCTCATGGTCGGCGTCTGACCCCAGAATAGGCGGCTAGAATCACATAACCTTGCAGTCAGGTAGGTATAAAATATAAACACATTAAGATAGAGACAAGAAATAAGAGAATCGGAATAACACTACCTCCTTGGGGGGGGGGGGGGGGGGGGCAACACCACGACACTTCTGGAGCCACCGCTGGAAGTGTGAACATGCGAACCGATGGTGGTCGTGGGAGAACGAGGCAGACCACGATCGGGTCACCCGAAGAAGATAATGTCGAAGTCACACAGAACAGTCAAATACCCACCGCAATGACTGAGCCTGTAAGAAGTGTTGCTGGGAGGGCTAACCCCCTATTACCCGAAACCACCCTTGCGGGTAGAAGAAGAGTTCATATGAAATGGACACAAGATATAAACATATTTATCATGCGAGCTTACTACAAGATAACCAGACTCGAAACAGAAACAACGGCCTTCCGGCAGGCACTCCAGCGAGCGTTTGTAGCGTAATACCCTGACATTAATGCAACAGAGCAACGAGTGGCCGACCAGCGAAGAGCAATAGTATTAAAGAAGTATCTGCAAAAACCCTAGACCGCATCAAGAGAGAAGTACGAGAGACACTAGAACGGAAAGAGAATCATGAAGACATCCAAAGGGCCAGATTGAACAGCAACGGAACATCAACAGAAACAAGAATAGAAGAAGAAAACCAACAAGGGGAAGATGAAAATGGAGAAGAGGAGAGAACAAAGAGGGAAGAAAATGTGAATGAGAGATCTTCTTTACACTAATATTAAGAAATACGCGAGAATGGACCCCACATGCAGACCCTACATCCCTCAGCAAAAGACTTTAAGAAAATTAGCAATTAAAGTAAACATCATGAATGAGAAAATCCTACCCGAACTAGTAGAACGTATGGAAACCATTGAAGACCGTCACGACCTGATCTACAGTGGCACCCTCACAGTAGCCATCAACAATGGAGCCAAAATCAAAGAACAAGGAGAAACACGAGAAAATAAAGAAGAAACGACACCACCGTGGAAGAGAAAAATAGAAACAAAAAAAGAGTGGAAATAGCAATATTGACCGAACACAACAAGGAAAACAGCCGTAGAAAACTGCAGAGAAAAACCAAAAAGATACTTGAAAAATATCGAAACCATACTCTACGAGATATACCAAACACAATACCTGAAGAAATCCTAGACACGTTGAAACAAAAGCTAACAACTTTCAGCAAACGACTACGAAGATATTCTGAATGTACCAAGAGAAAAAGGCAGAATAAAGAAATCACCAACAATGAAAAGAAATTCTACCGAGGACCAAAAGAAGGACCGAGAGCTAACGAACAGGTGGAAGAAGTACCAAGCAGTGAAAACATCACCGCCTACTGGTCCAACCTCTGGAGTGAAAGTAAACAAACACAACTCGACCGCAAGCTGGTTGAAGAAAGAGGAAGAAGAAAACCTCAAGATCAGACCAATGGAAGAGCCTATCGTCTCGGAGGAACTTGTCTCACAGGTAATAAAGAAAACACACAGCTGGAAGGGTCCAGGAAGCGACAATATTCATTACTACTGGTATAAAAAATTCATAAGCACACACAAACAACTAGCGAAAGCGATTGATGACATCATCAAAGACCCCCAAAAAGTACCCCAATTTATCACAGAAGGAAGAACATACCTCCTCCCCAAAGGTAAACTCTCAGCAGACCCCTCCAAGTACAGACCTATTACATGCCTCCAGACCATCTACAAAATAATAACATCCTGCATTACAACAATCCTGAATGAGCACATAGAGGGGCAGTATCTGATGAGTGAAGAGCTAAAAGGGTGTCGAAAAGGATTTAAAGCATGCAAGGAACAACTCATCAAGAAACAGAAGAAGTTATCCTGCTGTTATGTGGACTACCAGAAAGGCTACGATAGCGTACCTCATTCATGGTTAATCAAAGTCCTAGAGCTGTACGGAGTACACCCAAAGAAAAGAAATCTCCTAAAACACCTGATGAAAACGTGGAGAACAGTGATACAACTAAGAACGAAAGAAAAAGACATAACAACCCTAGAGATCAAAATCAACCGAGGAATCTATAAAGGGGATTCATTAAGCCCTCTATGGTTTTGCATCGCCCCCGAACCCCCTTTCAAACATGATAAATAGGACAAGAATAGGTTACACACTGAAGAACAACCAACAGGAACACACCATCTCACATCAGCTATACATTGACGACCTCAAACTGTATGCACCAAGCCACGACCAACTTAAAGAGCTGACCATGCTAGTTGAGATGTTCACCAAAGATATAAGTATGAATTTCGGACTGGACAAATGCAATATTATTAACATAGAGAAAGGAAAAACCAGAGGACAAGGGATAGAATTGGGAAGTGGAGAACTGATAGAAGCAATGACAGAAGAAGACATGTATAAGTACTTAGGGTATGAACAAGCAAAACTAATCGAGCAGACAAAAACCAAAGGGGAGCTGATGAAAGAGTATCTCACAAGAGTTAAAAAGGTCTGCGAAACCGAACTAAATAACAAGAACTTCGTGCAAGCCCTCAACACCTGGGCAATTCCCATACTCACATACTCATTTGAAATAATAACGTGGACAGCAACAAACCTCGAGAACATCATGAGAAAAATAAGAACTGAAATGACAAAACATAGAAAACACCACCCCAAATCTAGTACCCTACGAATGACACTGAAAAGAAAAGAAGGAGGACGAGGGTTGATTGATATCAAGAACCTACACAATAAGCAAATCAAACTGCTAGGAACATACTTCCATCAAAGAAAGGCCATATCACCACTACATCAAAGTGTGTGCAAAACTGATAACAAATATACGCCACTCAACCTGGCAAATGAAGATGCACAAGAGAATGAGAAAGTACACAGCAGTGACGAGAAACACCGAGAATGGCGTAGTAAGGCCCTTCACGAAAGATACCCTTATGACCTGGCCCAACACTATGTTGATAAACAGGCATAAAACGCGTGGTTGAAGGCTGGGGAACTTTTTCCTCAAACGGAGGGGTTTATGATTGCAATTCAGGACCAAGTGGTGCGAGAAACTACCGGAAGCATATTGTCAAGGATCCTAAAGTCAAAGACGACCGTTGTAGAAAATGTCAAGAAAACCCTGAGACCATCCAACATGCCACGGCAGCCTGCAGTCTACTAGCACAAACCGGCTACCTATCAATCAGGTTGCAGCAATCATCCATCAAGATATATGCCACAGACTAGGAGTCATCACAGATAATCCTAAGCTCCCGTACTACAAATACGAGCCGAAGCCTGTCAACGACACCAGACAGTATACCATTTACTACGACAGGTCCATCATCACTGATCGCTACGTACCGTACACAGAACTAGCGGACGAGCTAAAGAAGATGTGGAAATTGAACAAAGTCAGAATTATTCCGATCGTCATCTCAGCCACGGGAATTGTGCCGAAGGAGCTACAAAGGAGCTTGGAAACGTTGGGAATGCAAAGAAACATCCTCTTCCTGGTGCAGAAAACTGTTGTTCTGAACACCACCAGAATCGTGAGAAGATTTTTGAGTCAAGAATAGATGGGAGTGCTTGGTGATAACCCGTATCCCATCTGAAGAGCCAGAAAACACCTGAGAAAACGGAAAGGAAAAAATAATAAAATGCTGCAAACGAGATGCTTCGAAATGGACGAACAAATCCACACCGTCAGGGCTACAATTCGGTGGATCCGTTACATAGGCAATTGATACTACCGGTACTAGAGTCATCTAAGTTCTAAATGCCTGGCTTTGGCAGTTCGTACTATGAACACTAGGATATTACCAGCTATTGTGTTGTATTAATATTATCCAGAACACCTAGAATTAGATTGAGATCAAGAGGCAGCAGAGATATGAAAGAAAGAACATTGGATCTTAAGATACCACTATGGACGAAGAGGCTTCAACGAAGGAGCGAAGACCTAAGAAAGAATATTGACAGATTCAAGTGTTACCTGTTGGCAGAATCCAGTGTATATGTTGACTCATATAATTCTGGTATTTATCTAGTAAATTTAAGGAGGACACTATCACTGAATTTATTAGGAGCATATCTTCATATCAATCACCTCCTCCTACGGAGGAGGTGATTGTTGGAAAATTGCCAGTGAAAGGTCGAAATCTGTCTTTTAGAATCCAGGTAGAGCCTCGTTATCGTGGGACAAATATGTCTTTTGCATGATCTCTGACCTGCGGGTGTTGTGTTACGTAAATTCTAAACCCCTGGAAACAGTTCAACAAAAAGGATCGACATTTTTACCATCACGCGGGGACTCAACTAGAATGTGTCCGGAATTAATGCCAAATCATAATCATCTATGTTTTTATTAGAGTAATGCTGGGGGATTGTGCAGTAAATTTCATGGCCTTTATCATGCGATCTCAAGCTGCACATGTGATGCCCTTATATTCTCAGGAACCTGGCTAACTACTCAATTTCACGATGCGGAGTTGTATCCTAGAAATTTTCAAATTTTCCGGGTTGATAGGGAGTCGACTGGTAGCATCAGCAAGCCGAGAGAAGACGGGGTTGTGATCATCGTGTGAAAGGGTTTGCATGCACAAAGGGTGGATGTTTCTATTATGAATGTTGAAGTCGTGTATATATAGCATTGAAATGTCAAACTTGTGTTTTAGTGTTGGGGTGTGTTTATTTAACCCCTGGGTCATGTGCATATATATTTTCTGACTTTGAAAGGACTATTAAATTTATCCATAATAAATACCACAATTGGAAGTTGATTTTAGCTGGAGACTTTAATTTGCCATATGTAAAAGGGGTAACGATGAATATGGCCTAACAGCTGATGTCCTGATTTCTCACACAATGGGAACTTTGACTATGTCGAGTATTTTTTTGATTTCCGTAATCTTGACTACATTTCACTAAATAATAATTAGCTAGCAGGGGTTTTTTTGTGTGAATTAGAGATTGACAGTGCTATGGAAATGTATTACAATAAGATCACGAAGGTACTTGATTTGTATGTGCCTAAAATTGAAGAACATACTTATGCCCTTAATAATAAGGATATACTAAAACAAATCCACACACAGGAGGTAGAAATTGAAAGGCTAAATGCTGCATGCCTAAGGCAGAGACGCATGACCACTGATTTTGATAGAAAGATGAAAAGAGTGAGAAGAAGATGGTGGAAGCCCTGAGAGAGAAATTACAAGAAGCTCTGGACAATTAAATGACATAGAGCATAAAAATGGCATCCTGGAACAAGAAATTATATTAAAGTCTGAAAAGATTCATAACAGCAACAAAGATATGGCTGACATAAGTAAGCTGAGCAGGGAAATGATATCGAGTATTAGAATACTCGAATCAGAGAACAAGGCTTACTTGCAAGAAATTAAGAAATTGCTATATTAAAAAACAAAGTTAATAGCCACTTAAGAACATCTGCAGAAGAAAAAGAGATCCTGGTACACAAAAGGCATAAAAGTTTCCGCAAAAAATATGAGATATTTACATTATACAGGGTGTTTCATAATTGAATGTTAATCCTTAAGGGTGATAATCTTTGAGTGATTTTAAGAAGAAAATGTCATATGAACATAGGTCCGCAATCGCCTTATTTTTGAGATACAGGGTGTTGAAAATTAAAAAAAAATTGGTTTTATCCCAATATTTCTCAAACCGCTGTAGATATTTCTTTACATTTTGCTAGGTATTAAGTACGTATAAAAATAATTTTTTTAAGCAAAAAATTTTTTTCAATTCCAATTAGTGGAACATGTCCTCTTATATTTTTAAACGAAAAAATGAAACGCCACTGCTTTTTTTCAAAATAAAACTTATTTTCGCAAGCTGTTATTATTTCCTAATAAGAATGTCCTCTTGACTTTTTTCTGTCCGACGAACAGTTTTCGATTAAAAAAATAAAATGCATTTATCTGCACGGTCCCAATTCCTAAATTTTGAATAATGTAAAATAATGAAGAATATTTTTCTTTGATTACTTATTACAATATTGAAAACTTAGGAATTAGGACCGTGCAGATAAATGCATTTTATTTTTTTAACCTAAAACTATTCATTGGACAGAAAAAAGTCAAGAGGACATTCTTATTAAGAAATAATAACAGCTTGCGAAAATAAGTTTTATTTTGAAAAAAAAGCAGTGGCGTTTCATTTTTTCGTTTAAAAATATAAGAGGACTTGTTAGTGGGAGCGCCACTGATTGGAGTTTAAAAAAATTTTTTGCTTAAAAAAATGTAGTTTTATACGTACTTAATACCTAGCAAAATGTAAAGAAATATCTACAGCGGTTTAAGAAATATTGGGATAAAACCGATTTTTTTTTAAATTTTCAACACCCTGTATCTCAAAAATAAGGCGATTGCGGACCTATGTTCATATGACATTTTCTTCTTAAAATCACTCAAATATTATCACCCTTAAGGATTAGCATTCAATTCTGAAACATCCTGTATAAGAAAATTTTCATTGCATGATACTCATTTTATAAATTACTACAATAATTACAGAAAATTTTACAGATCTACCCTAAAAAAAGGCCAAGTCTATTTATTACTCAAACAAAATCGAAAATGGCTCTAATTAATGTAGAGAAACATGGAGAATTGTCAATACTCTGCAAGGTAAAGGCAACCACAATATACAATACAATACAATACAAAATGTCTTTATTTAGTAAAAGGTAAGTATGTTACATAATATTTGAATGATGGCGACGTTCATATTAACATTATGCTCTTCCACGCAACCATCTTTGCTAAGGTTACATCTTAAAAATATATATACAAGTAAAGTAGTAGGTAACTACAAAATAAATAAAAACTGCTCAAATCATCACAACCTTAATGTACACTCCTTTCTGACAACACCTGATCTCGAAGTTTACATTTAAATGACAGTAATGTTGAGGCAGATTTTATGTGTGGAGGAACACTGTTGAATATTCACACGCTATTATAAGAGAAGGAACGCTGAAATAATGCAGTATTATGCCTGGGAACGTCATAGTGGGAGGAAAATCTAGTGGCACAGCCATGTACTTCACGCCGTTTTACCAATTTTTCACTCAAATATGGAGGAATGTTCGATTCATTAATTTTAAATACTAGGCAAGCCATATGGATTTTGAATCTCTCGTCTAAATTTAACCAGTGAGAGTCGCGAAAACAATCCGTAATATGGTCGAACTTGCGTAAATCGTAAGAATATCTAATACAAGAATTTTGTAACTTTTGAAGGGTATGTCCTGCTGTCTTAAAGCCGGCCAAAATACAATGTCGCAGTAAGAAATAGATGACAAAATGAGTGACTCACATAGCCTTAGCTTAACTTCTTTACTCAAAAATGCCTTATGTCTGTATAATAATTTTAATTTCGAGCATGAGCTTCCTACTAAATGATCAACGTGTTACAAAAATCTCAGATCAGTGTCCAAAAACACTCCTAAGTTTTTACATCTATCAGAAAAGTTCAGGTTTGTGCCATTCAAGGAAAGGATAATCTTATTTCCCTGTAAGATAACATTTCTGTTTTTCCCAAATAATAAAACTTCAGTCTTGCCTTCATTCAGGGCCAGAGAATGTGCACTCGAAATCTTTGAAATTATGCTAAGGTCTTCATTTAAGCTGTTCTGTGCAATATCAGATTCCTCAAGTCGGAAGGAGTAGTATATCTGAGAATCATCTGCGTAAGAGTGAAGTTTGGAATGTTTAAGAAAGGTGTGAAAGTCGGATAAGTAAATTAAAATATATAACACCCAGTGACTTACAGGCTGACCATCTGAATACATACTACTGTACCATGGCTTCTAACATTTCAAAAAACCTTCCTAAAAGTGTTCCACCAGAACATTTTCTGACTCATGTCTCGGTACCAGAAACTTTTGTCTTTTCGCCTAGTGATGCCAGAGAATTGAAATCCATATTTAGAGAGCTAAAAAACTAGTCTTCTTCTGGATGGGACAAAATGCCTTTAAATGTCATTTAGGCTCTGCCTGTCCAAGCTCTAGATTGTTTGGCTCATGTGATAAATGAGTCTTTTTTGGCTGGCCTATTTTCTCCATGTCTTAAAAAGGCCAATATTGTTCCAATTCACAAGAAGGGCGATAGAAATGAACCTTGTAACTTTCGTCCCATAGCATTACTACATGTGCTGGCAAAGATTGTGGAGGGGCTGGTCAAGGTGAGGGTCGTACCATTTCTGAACAAACATAAATTGCTTAATTCACACCAATGTGGCTTCCTAAATTCTAGAAACACAGATGATGCTATAGTTAACTTTCTTCGAGAGTTGTATCTCAGGCTGAATAAAGGAGACATTGCAGCTGCAGCATTCTGTGATTTGTCGAAGGCTTTCGACTGTGTGCACCATCCTACCTTGTTATATAAGTTGGAAATTTATGGCTTTCGGGGAGTTGCTCGCTCTGCAGTGGTTTAACTCTTACCTCTCAGATCGTAAGCAGAGAGTTTTATTTAATAATTCAAGTTCATCTGAATTACCTATGTCTTCTAGCGTCCCACAGGGCTCAGTTTTAGGCCCACTGCTGTTGTTAATTTATGTTAATGATCTACCTCTCTTAAATATTAGTGGAAAATTCACAGTTTTTGCGAATGATACAACTATGCTTTGGCATGACAAAGATCCTCAAAGGTTAAAATGTGCAATTGTTCATGATATGCAGTATATGGAAGAATGGTGTAATTCCAATAAACTTGTATTTAATATTTCCAAAACCAACATTCTAAATTTTAAATGTGACTTGGGTGACATAACTTTAAATGACAAAATACTATTTCATTCATGTACTGCGAAGTTATTGGGTCTGTACATAGATGACTCTCTTAAATTTGAAAACCACATAATTGAGTTAAACAAGAGACTTTCATCTGCTCTTCGTAAGATATCATTCGACCTGGGATTGAAAGTGTCACGTATGACATATTTTCCCTAATATTCTGGGGGTGCTGTTCAGAATACTTATTCCATTCGGTATTCTTATTACAGAAAAGGGCACTGCGTTCAATGTGTTGTGCTAAAATGCGTCAGCCTTGTAAGCCTCTGTTCCTAAGCCACTCTATTCTAACCTTACATTGTATTTTCATTTGAAAGACTCTACGCCTTGTGCACAAAAAGTTCAGAGGGGAACTGTATTCTCAGGCCTATAATACACGCTAGACTTTTAATACTTTTATACTACCTTTGCCAATACCAAGATCAGATAAAGTAAAAAAGTCTATGGTATATAGTGGCCAGAAACTATTTAATCATCTTCCCTTAACCTTATCATTAAGAAAACACAATTGTACAAAAAATCAGTTAAGGAACTATTGTTAACTAAGACATATTAGTCATTACAAGAATATTTTGTTGACTCTTTCAATGAAGTAATTCTAAAATTGAATATGGGTACTTTTACTTCTTCTTTTTTTTTGTCCGGACTCTTGTACTATTTTGTTCAATATGTTTTATATACTGTAGTAATTTGAATTAAGTAGTTTTATTTTATTGTTTTTCTTATATATGTGAGAGAATTGAATGTGCTTTGTTTATTGATATACTTTAGAATGTAAGATTTAAGGCTTTGTACGCAACAAATTTTTGTTAGATGCAAATAAAGCTACTTCTTGACTTGACTCGACTTGACTATGAAGGCATTTAAAATCTATTCCTTTCGTAAGTGATTTAATGTACTACGTAGTTTAGTTATAGAAAAAAAATCATAAAAGCTTTTAAACGTTCGGCAGGCAGTCTGACTACCTTGAAGTCTGTCAATTTAGGGATTAATGTAAGGAAATGGGGAAAACATGCCACGAGACATATTATATTAATAAGGTTCAAAATGGCATTAACTGCAATCCAAGATCATTTCGGTCTTTCATTACTGATTGGAGAAAATATCATTGCCTACCGGCGAGTGTTACTTATGGTGATTCTGACAATCATAATTACCAGAAGCTTGTTGACCTTTTTGCAGACTCTTTTGTGAGTGTTTATAGGTGTTTGATGCAGTTAACAAATTATAATTAATGTTACCTCATTTACCTGTGCTGCGATCATTGAGAGAGTAAATTCTATGCCGTCAAAACTAACCTGTGGACTTGTTGATCGTTTGCCTATATTTTTCCTGAATTCCCCTGCAATTTTTAATCAATCTTTCATTCTCATCTGGCATTTGCCCAAATTCTTGGAAATTTACTTACCTCAAACCAATTTTTAAATCGGGATCGCTTGAGGGCGTCACTAACTATAGGGCTGTTTGTGCTCAGTCAGAGATTCCCAAACTTTGTGATCGGTTGGTTAAAGAGGAACTGAGTTGCATGGGACTGTAGGCATTTTCTTAATATAGAACAACATGAACCAACCTCAACGAACATTTAAAAAATAATTGCATGGAAAGAGGACTGCAGGTTGACTCTATTTGTACAGACTTTTCGAAAGCCCTCGATAGGTTTCATAGCTAAGCTTAACTCGATGGGTGTGAGGGGTCCAACTCTTGCATGGCTTACTAGCTTTTTAAAGGGTCGCACTCAGAATGTCAAATATGGCTCTGCTATAACACAGGGAATACAGGTTCCCACCGCGGTTCTATTCTTTTAAATCTCTTTGTGAGCGACGAAGGTCTACCGACCTATAGGGTCTCCTGAGGATGTCTTTTTGTTGCAGAATTACCTGACATGTTTTTTGAAATTAACAAAATGGAGTTAAAGATCAATAAATGTTTGGATTTCCTTCTCAAGGCTCCAGGATCCTTTTAAATTCCACTATGAGTTAGCTGGCATACCTATTACAGTACTAATAGTATTCGTAACCTGCTGGGTACAGAGTTTGACGTCAAATTGTCATTCTCTTCTCCGAAACATCATTTCAAGAGCCTTGAAAATGCTCATCTAGAGACTTTTCTATTAATAACCTTAAGATACTGGTACTGCTTTCTCGTTAAGTCTGTTCTGGAATATTGTTCTGCAATATGGTCGTCTAACTATAGGATTTATATGGATTATATTGAGAAAGTAGAGATCAAGTTTTTTCGGGTTGTCGGTTTTAGACTGGATCTTCTATATTTAATACCCATCGACGAGTAATGAGAATGGTTTCTGGAGGAAATGAGCTAGCTGAAAGAACAGAAATTTAACGCATAAATTTAACAAACTGATTTAGCAATCATTTTTAGAGAAAGGGATCACCGTTGCATGATAAAAAAAGAATAACAGTGTGGTACACTAGTACGCATGAAAAACTAATTAATCAACTGATGTTACACGGAAAAGCATGCAAGTAAATTTTGGAAAGTTAGAGCTGATTAAAAGCCTCTATACAAGCCCATTCAGAAAGTTGTTATGCTTTGGACTGCGTGTCATCGCAAAGGACCTCGTAACACGAAAAGGGTTCCAGCAGAGCTTAATCCCTCCTATGCTTAGCGCATCTGAGATTAAGTGAATCTTCGTTTTTAGAGGGAGTGCGAATACCGAAATAATTATTTAGTTAATTAATGTAAACAGCCAAATAAAATTATATTTTCATTATGACCACTCAACCGGCTCAGCGCTCTCATATATAATTCATAAAAAGAACGAAATTGAATTGAATTCTTGGAGGATTGCCATTTAAAAATTCAAAATCGACCTAATTCCAAGATATTTCAAAAATAAAATCGACAAGTCCGAGAGATGTGGCGCGAAACTAGGACTTTCTAATATATGGAATTTGATCCTTATTTTTTCAACCCTAGTATATGCAAAATTTACTCAATTCGGACTCTGGTATATGTACAGGATAACAGGGCCTATTTTCCAAGGAGTTGAGCCCTAGGCCCTAGCAAATTTTCGGGCCCCAATATGACTTCGACTCCCACTTGATTTTTTTTGTTTCGATTTCGAACTGAAAATATTAATTATATTGTAGTTTTTTATTCAGATTTAAATTAAACTTTTCTATTATTTATAAATTTGCATTAATTTTAATAAAAAATAACAGAATTTAGAAAAAACTAGAAAAGAAACACGAAATAAGATAAAAAAAAAATAATTGAACCAAAGCATAAATTAGTAAAAATAAAATAATATTTAAAATAACATAAATACACTGAGGTTAACGTTAATACTTTTCTTCGAAAAAATTTTGGATACCTAAGAGTAAACACAGCCAGATTTGGGACTACTACTCATTTTTTCGCCTCTACTTTAACTTTGTAAAATGCTGAGCTTTGTAAGTGTCTGTTTTTTTTACCGTCAAAATTGTTTCGCACACTCACTTACATTGTTTGTATTTTGTTCGGGTATATTTTTAATAAAATGTTTGTTTATCAGCCTACGTTTTGTCGAGTTGTTATTTTTGTTTAATAAAGATTAGTTTTGTTTTGGAATTCGGATTATAAAGATGGCGAAAGAGTATCCTGATTTTTTTTATCGAGGAAATGTATATTTTAAAAAATATTCTTATAATTATGTAGTTTTTTATGTTGCACAATTGGGCCCCACTTATCATTGGGCCCTAGGCCCGGGCCTAATGGGCCTAATGGTAAAACAGGCCCTGCAGGATAAGAAAGGAGATGATTGTTGAGGGTTGTTAGTATCTGCTAATCAGTTAAAAGCGTAAAAAGATATTTTATTTTATCGTTTATAGATTAGGGGGCGTTTTGAATGTCTCATGAAACGCGATTATAAAATTAGTTATTGGCGAAACCTTTTCGGTTTATGGGACCACACGTGTGAACACGTCTCCGATTTCGTCGTCTGCTTCGGCCATTAAGTTATCGGAATTTATATTTTGCCCGCTTGCACCGTCGAAAATACACATCAAAATATTCCTTCATATTCAATATTTAACTATTTTTGTTTAGTTTTTGTACTCAAGCAAGTGGCTTTTACCAGATCCAACGTCGTTTGAAATGCGAAATTATTGAAGTGTTTCGAAGAAAATACGAGAAAGAATATACAGTAAAATTTTGGGAATGATATTTGGATGAAATTTGTAGAACTTTACCCAACAAGTATGATGTATACCTATCAATAAATAGTCATTCTCATCTGGCATATTTTAATTGTAATTGTGTTGGTGCATACGGTCTCTGCGATCCTTTACACGACACCTCTAATTTATGGGCTAAACGATTTCTTACACAAACAGATGGCGCTTTATTTTTTTCCACAAAAAGCAGACGCGTGCTCCTCGATAACAAACAGTTGTTAAATTCGATACACTCTCCAAACCACTTTAACTGTGACGGATTATTTCGAAAATTGTGTTAATCTCGTTTTTTTTTTCTACTTAGAGGGTGCTATTTTTACGACACTTAAGATGCCCATAACCAGATGTTCGAGGAGTGAGAACCGCGATTATACAAATAGATATGATAATGAGACTGATCTAACATTGTTTTTTAGATAACAGAAGGATGGAAGCAATTATTGTACGGGATAAAAATAGACAGCCATATTTTAATTGGCGATCCAAGGAACGAAAAAAACTGACTTTATGTTAGGTCTGGTCTAATAACGCAACTGTTAATAAAATTAACACTTTCAAATCACATTCCACCAAGACGAATTCAGTTAATAGCCAACGCTTTACCAATTAATTTATGGATCCGTTTTGCATAGTGATGAGCGAGACTGGTCTTGGTCTTGCGGTCTTGGTCTTGGTCGAGCAGTGCAAGACTTACGCAAGACCAAGACTGAGTATGCAAGAGTCTTGCGGTCTTGGTTTTTTGCATATTTTATTTGTTTATATATTGCCCTTAATTCTGGGATCAAAATTGTTGGGTCGAGATATGAATCATTATGTTTGTGAAATACATGCAGGGAAAGTTAGACCGTGTTCACTATTTGCCGCGCGGCATTGTATGTAAATGAATAATAATGTGTTGGTCTTAGTTCATTAATATTGGTTGGATTGTTCACTTTGGGCACTGGAATCACGAGGGCTTTTTTCCAGAAGATAGCGAGTTATTAATAATGTTGATCAAAGGTTTTAGGCAAATAGGAATGCAAGCTTTTAACATTTTTATAGAGATGTCATCTACCCCAATTACTTCCAATACTATTTATTATTTTATAAATTTCGTTTTCAGAGAGTAGTTTAAAATGAAATGGTTCCCCATCGATTGAGGAACTAAGAAATGTATCTAAATTAACTGGATCAATCTGTAATTGAGGCACACTATCCAGAAAATTATTAGCAAAAAGAGTTGGGTCCCTTAGGTTAGAAGGAATTTCCGCAGTTGCATTGTTAATAACTTTCCAATTAGAGTTTTTTTCCAAAAATTGACACTTCTTAATTTCATGAGAATAATATGCCTTTTTTCTGCCCTTAGTGCCACATTTACATAATTTTTAAGATCAATGTAATATTTTCTACTACTATCAGTTTTTATAGAGAAAGATATATTTTCAAAGCATTATTTTTTAACTCTGTCATTTTTTTAAAATTATGTGTCAGTGGTTTTAAGGGACATTAAACATCAAACAGGGACAAAATATTTCAATTTTCATATCTATATCATTAGAATAGTATAGGTTATGCCAATCTATCTGTTGTAAACTTGCCCTGAACTCATTAGAATGTGCCAGTCAAATATCTACCTTTTATCACAGAATTATTACTTATTCTTAATTTATCACATTTTAATGTACAAAATACTGCTTCAGTATCTGTTGAAACTGCATCACAAGGCATAACACCATATGGTGTTATTCTGGTTGGTTCCTGAATTAGCTGACTTAGACCACACTTTCTAAAATATTATTAAGAAACCTACATTCTACAGAGTTGTCATTCAAAAGGTTTATATTAAAATCTCCAGTACATACCAAAATAACACAATCAGAAACAACCGCAGCAAAAACATCACATAGGCAACTGAGGGCAGAGTATGGCAGAGAAGGTGGTCTGTAAACAACCCCCATTGTTAGTAATTGTTTATTATATTTAACATGTATCCAAAGTTGGTCAATTCCTTTATTGAAATTGAAGGTATCAAATAGTGTCGGCTTGAGTTTAGACTTCACATAAATTGCAACCCCACCTCCCCTACCATATCTGTCCTTCCGAAAAAAATCGAAATCATTAATTAAATAAAATTCTGACAATAAATTACAATTTCAATAAAGTACCTGATATCTGATTATTGCACATAGACCAGGGATTTATATGCACTACACTTAACGTGTCCTGGTTAGTTGATATGGCCTTAGGATTTACCTTCTGTATGGTCGCCTAAAAATTCCGGCTTCTGAACATTTCTCGAGCTTCACTGTCACCATCATGTGTACGAGGTTTAAACTGATCGACATAACATCCATCAGGCCAAAAATCATCAGACAGATATTGTTATTCTAGCTCTTCAGGTACACCAAGCTTAAATGCCGAACTCCTGGGACTGCGATATTTTGATGGAAGTTTTGTACAGTGATAAGCATTTGCATATTTTGGATCCAATATAGCAATTATATCTTCAGGTATAGTATCTATATCCAAATTTGAAAAATAAATCCATGCCAACTTGGCTATCCTCTCTCCAATATTCTTGTTAGCAATTTTCAGCTTTGGTAGTTCAGGTCCAGAACATATGTTACCTGAAGGAGCTTTTATACTTTGTTTGATTCGGCCCACATGGACGATATCATCAGCAAGCCTTTCCGAGGGTTTTTCCTGAGTTTTACCTTTACCAGCTGCACCTGGCACCGACGCTCTCACAGAATACAAACTCTTTTCACTGACACTGCTACTCAGAGATTCCTGGCCAGATGTACCAGTAAATGCCCGTATCAATTCCACGTTGGTCTCCTTGATTGCATTCACTATTCCATCCATTTTGCTATAAATTTGGGCAGCTTGTTCTTCTAGATGTTCATTTATACATTTTATAGTTTCATGGCCGGATTTAGGAATTAATTCGGGATTCAATACGACTCCAGTTTTACCATTAAGCTTAGAAATTATATTTGTTACTTCCTTTTCAAGAGCAAACTTTTTGTCAGCATCAGCACAATCAGATTGCACCACTGGAATTTTTGATTCTAAACTAAGGAGTTTTTTTTATGAAGCATCGTCAGTTCATTTTGAAGCGTTTCAACATGCTTAAGATTTTTTGGAAAAGTTTTAAAAATCACCAAACAGTCATCAGGGCAAAGATGTACTAAGGTTCGAATTTGACTTGGAATAACTTTTACCTCTTGTGCTGGAGTTTTATTACACTCCTGACAAATCACTCTGCTGCATGTATCACACTGGGTCAAACCTGCTTTGTCCTCCTTAAAAACACAGGTTGACCACCCAAGTTTCTAACTATTTATATGTCAGCACATTGTCTATCGTGGTGTTTGCCACCGTCAAGTTCACATGGCCCAGATTCTGTGGGAACTTTGTAACTACCATCAACTTGGTTTTCTTAAAGTTAAGTTTTAGTTCGCATTCATTACATCGCTCATTTAATTTTTCCAAAAGGTGTTAGGTGTTTTCAAGATTGCTCGTTAACAAGACGGTGTCATCAGCATATCTCATATTATTAATCACCTCTCCATTTATAACTATTGCCACTGACTCGTCTCTAAGGTTTCCCTAAAAATAGCTTCGCTATATAGGTTAAAGAGCAGCGGCCACACACACAACGAATTTCCATTTCTTCAGTTGGTTGGTACCATTGTATTAGCTTTTTGGCCCCAATATAGATTACTAATTATTCTAACATCGTCTGAGTCAATGCTTTTACTGAAGAGCAGCCGATGTAATTTGTCATGTTTCACTTTGTCAAAGGCTTTCTCGAAATCGATGTAACACGCATACACCTTTTGGTTTATATCAAGAGATCAGCGCTGGAAAAGAACGTTAATCCCGAAAAGCGCCTCTCGAATTTCAAGTCCTTCGCGGAATCCAAATTGTGCGTTGCTTATGCCTTCCTCGAGTCTTCGGTAAATTATTTTGTGGACGATCTTCAAGAACAACTTTAAAGTGTGGCCCTTAAGTGCGATGGTTCGGTAATCTGAGCATTCTCTTGGATTTGGTTTCTTGGATACGAGCACAAAAGTGGATGTTAGCCATTGTTTACGAATTTCTCCCTTATCATAATTGCGATGAAAAAAGGTTCAGCAGGATCACATCATAATCAAAAGAATTTGATAAACTATGGGTATCTGATCAGGACCAGCAGCTTTCCCGGATTTCATAGTTTCCAGAGCATATACTATTTCTGCTCTTAATATTTTTAGGTGCATTCTAAAACCGGTTTTAGAGGTTTTTCATCATCGAAGAGAATGCTTTCCACCTTTCAAGTTTGTACTCCATGTCGGTTATTATACGTCCATTTGCATCCTTGATAATATTACTAGCTGCCTTGATCCTGTTGCATCCAGCCATTTACTTTATCCTTTTATGCCTGTGAAAGCTATCAAATATCCTTTCTAGTACTTCTATTTCCTCACATTATATTGCCTTATTTAGTGTTTTGTACTCATCCTTATTGTCTTTACTCTTTCTTCTCTCTTCCATACGATTTAGAATTTCTGATGTTATCCAGGCCTTTTTCTTGGTTCTCTTTCTAGTTAGATGTTTTTTAGCTATTATTTCTAACCCTGTCTGACTTTGCTTCCACTCGTCCTCCACACTGACTTCATTCG
This sequence comes from Pissodes strobi, assembly GCA_016904865.1. Taxonomy (NCBI): domain Eukaryota; kingdom Metazoa; phylum Arthropoda; class Insecta; order Coleoptera; family Curculionidae; genus Pissodes; species Pissodes strobi. The sequence goes on along the minus strand of MU182405.1, from coordinate 303,775 downwards.
ATGTGTTAATGTCCCTCATACATTCGTTGGTCTTTTTCTTAACTGTGTCACCTAGACAACACTAAATCAGGAGAAAGCACGTCGCTGGGGAGATATGCCACTGTTTTCCAGGTGGAAGTGTTTGCTATTTTGGAAGTAGCAACCAAACGGAGGTAACAGAAGGTGTAGAGAGTATATATATTTACTCGGACAGTCAAGCTGCTCTCAGGGCGATCCAAAGACCCAAGGTATGCTGTAAGCTAGTTCAGGAATGTAGAGACGCCCTAGACAGATTGGCTGTGCGCAAGGAAGTAAAACTGAGATGGGTTCCAGGGCATAGTGGCATCGAGGGCAACGAACGGGCCGATGAATTGGCAAGACAAGGCTCAATGAGCCACCTCGTCGATCCAAAACCTGGTCTGGGCTTAAGTAAAAGGCAAATCTCTCAGGAATTAAATAAGTGGGCCTGGAACAAGACAAAGCACAATTGGAGAGGAAAAGAAGGATGCAGACAAGCCAAGGAAATGATTCTAAATCCTGACGGATCCAGAGCAAGGCGACTGCTAAAAAAGAACCGAGAGGACATCAGGAATTTGGTAGGTATTCTGACTGGGCATGGAAGCCTAAACAGACATCTGCACCTTATCGGCGTGAGCGACAGCCCACTCTGCCCGAACTGCGGGACAGGGGAGGAGTCCTCATACCACTATATAGGAATTTGTGATAGGTGGAGTCGCCTAAGGAGGAAGATACTGGGAGCACCAACACTTGCTCGGGAAGATCTAAAGGATCTGGACTGGGAGGACGTCCTCACCTTTATCAAGGTGAGACAGGCCGTTTCAGTGCGGGCCGGGTGTTGGAAGTAGCCAGGTAGGGGAGGGCGGATCGGGGATGGTGAAAAGGGACTTATAGGCCTACTTACCGGGCTTCGGCCCCCCCACCCTTACTACTACTACTACTACTACTACTACTACTACTACTAACTGTGTCATGTAGTTATAGTTGTTGACACGTTTCGTAATCTTTTTCATCCTTATATTAAGTTTAGCTGTATCTGGGTTGTGGTCGGAGTTAATGTCAGTCTCTGGGTATGTTTTTGCAGCTTTGACTGCATTTTTGAAGCGGATTGTCCGCAGGGGATTTCCAGGTATACAATTTACGATAAAAATTTAGTATATAGTTGTTTAAAGTTGAATAAGTATAGCCATCTAAAATATTATCATAAGCTCTATTATTGGTATTATGGCCTACCCTATCCTATAACTTTAGAAAATATGAAGAATTCCCAAACACTAAAAACATAATCTAATTTTCCAATGTAAATCAAATTGGTGTTTAAAAGTAATAAGTTTCTCTATCATTCTGTCCATAAAAACTAATATATTTTGCTTTATTTTTGCCTTTTGAACATTGTATTTTCCGTATTGTATATTCCCCATAGTATGCGGTAAAGTTCTACGTAGCACTGCACGCAAATGATTGAGGAAAAGTAAACTGTAGCGCACGCGAAAAGATAAAAGTGTTAACGACTTTGTCATTTGCTGAGAAACCCATAAAACTGATGTGCAGTTCTTCATTGAGCAATAATAATTTTGGTTTATTTCAAAGTCCACCTAACGAGCCTGCTAAGAATCGGTTTTTATAGAAGTGACTTTGATATATATTTTTTAAACTTATGAAATTTTCTTATAGGGAAATACTCAATTATCAAAGTAGATAAATAAGTACTTACATTTCATACAGTGGCGGATTTACCCTAAGGCCCGGTAGGCCCGGGCCTAGGGCGGCCAGATTTTAAGTTGGCAATAAAGTAATTTCATTATGTAGTCTATATGGTGGATGCTGAGAAAGGGGCGGCTGATAGCTTTGGGCCTAGGGCGGCCGAGACTGCAAATCCGCCACTGCATTTCAACTCAATTATGGGACACCATCTTTTAAAAAAAAATTAAATGCACGCTTAACTGCTAACGACGCAATTTATAACCGTAAATACACAGGATGTTTCAATATTACACGGACAAACTTAAACAAGTGATTCCTTAACTCGAAATTTTTTTTTTAAGTATTTTGACTTCAAAAAATTAGCTGATTTACTTAAAATTTGTCGCTGTGGCACTTAATATTGACAAACCCAAATTTTCATACTGACGAATGTTGTTATTATCTTTAAACTTTTAAAGAGATTTTTTGAAACTGGTGCCAAAAGAAGACTTTCCTGAAATAACTGACCTGGCTCTCCAATTTTTAAGTAGTTTTAGATCAACATATGTTTATGAAAAGAGTTTTTCAATTCTTAAAATACCGCACATCTCTAACTGAGCAATATATTTCTGATTTGTTGATACTGTCAATATCTGATATGATGTGGGCGCCTAGCATAGGAAAATTATTGAAACAGAAACAATTATTTCAGAAATGAGATTAATTGTACAAATTATTTAGAATCTGATTTTTGTTGATTTTATTTCTTTATTTGACAGAAGATGCTATTTATTTTATTATTTTTAATTAAATGACAAATTTGAGAATGTTGCATTTCTTTCATTGCACAAGACCTTAATTTAAGTTAAGACTCATTTTTTATTCTTATCAAAAGCAACAAAAATATGAACTGCCAAACCTTTATTAAACCAGAAGCATGTTTCTCTTCTATTATAGAAGATGTCATTGCTCTCTCTAAGGGATTCACTTTGGGGGATTATGTTGTGGTGATGGCTGGTTCAAATGATTTTAAAAGATCACAACTTCCATCTTTTCGCGAAATTAATAGTAAAATAAAACATTGCACACATACTAATATAGTATTTACCTCTATCCCTTATGCAAAATATAGAAATAATGTGTTAGAAAGAAAAGCTCATGAATTTAATAACAAGTTGCGAAAATATGTACAAAAATTAAATTATTATAGTGAAGTAGAAATCAGGTTTGGAAATAGAATCAGAAAGATGGAGGTTGTTGACCAAATTGGCATAGAGTTCTCTAAATATAGAGTATGTAGGTCAAACCTTGTATATGTTCACTCGTCTTTTAATTATGATGTTTCGGTCACGGGTGAGGCATCTAGCGTTGAAAGTGAAGATCAGCAACAAGTGGAAGAAATAAGTCAGAACAATGAACCGTTGTTGAGTGTCGATTCCACAGGCAATGATTTTTTAGACATATGTGTAGGCGAAAAACCGGAGTCATGAATAATTGTTCTAGTTTAACAGCGTATTTTGATGAAATTTCTCAATTGACCATTAAAAAACGTCCAGTGGTTGTCGCCTTGTCTGAGACTTGCTTAACAGAAAGTATTTCGAATGGGGAAATTAGTATTAGTGGGTATAGTGTATGTAGGGTAGACAGTGATAGTAGAAAGACTGATGGAGCTATACTCTATGTTAGAGATGATGTAAGGATCCTAAGTTCTATACAAGTTAGTGAACAAAGAAAGTATTGGATGGTTGCAATTGAAATGATGCATAATAATAAGAAATATTGTATAGTTTCACTTTACAGATCTCCTAATTCATCAAAAATAGACTTTGAAGTTTTTTCTCATCATGGTGTGAAGAAAAAATAAAAGATGATCAATCATGTATAATAATGATTGGTGATTTTAATCTTGATTTTAGAACACAGGAGTCAGAAAACTTAAAAAACATCTTAGTTGATATATAGGTTTAGATAATATTGTTTATGACACAACTCGGTCAGGTAGGGATAAAGACTCGATTATTGACCTTGTATTGACAAATCGTGAGAATGGTTTTAGTTACTCCAAAGGTTACTGATCATTATATTAACCCAAGTGAGACCAAAATTTTACAAAGTAGAGGAAGAAATATTGATTTTGCAGGTCTAAATCTAAGACTACTTACTTAAAAAGGCAAAGTCTGTCATTCACATTGACCTCGAGGATTCTTGAGGTCAATGGTCATTCATAATTTTCTAGAAAACTGCATCGTATACCACACACATGCGTATTTATCAATGAAACTGTGGTACAGAATGTATGGAGTATGGAACGTATGGAAACCGGTTTAAATGAGTAAAATAAATTGGAACTAACTGAAAGTAACCGAAAGTTGTTTGAATGACTAACCAAAAGTAACAAAAAACCCAAAACGGGCTAAAACGTATAGGAACCAATTAAATATATGGAAGTAAGTTAATCCAAATAATCTGAATTTTGCCGACTAACCAAAAACATTAAAATTGGTCATAATGAAGGTATCGGAACCGGTTCAAATGATAAAAATAACTTGGAACTAACTCAAAGTAACCGAAAGTTGATTGAATGACTATAACCAAAACTAACTAAAAGAAGCAAAACGGGCTAAAACCTATCAGAACACATTAAAAATGCTAAAGCATATTAAAACTAACCCAAATTAACCGAATTTTGCCGATTAACCAAAAGTAACCAAAAACGTTAAAATTGCTTATAGCGTACTGGCACCGGATCAAAGGGCTCAAATATATTAAAACCAACTGATATTTATCGAATGTTGATTGAACAACTAACCCAAAACTAACCAAAAGCACTAAAAAGAGCTAAAACGTATCGAAACAGATTAAAAATATTAAAGTAAGTTGAAACTAACCCAAAATAACCGAATATTGGCGACTAGCTAAAATGAAACAAAAACATTCAAATTGGTTATAATAACGTACAGGAATCGGTTCTAAAATAAATTGGAACTAACTGAGACTAACCGAAAGTTGATTGAGTGACTAACCAAAACTACCTAACTAAAATAAAACACCAAAAACGGGCTAAACTAAAACGTATTAGAACAGATTAAAAATGTTAAAGTAAGCTAAAACTGATACAAATTAACCGAATTTTAGGGACTAACCAAAACTAACCAAAAGCACTAAAATTGTTTATAACGTACCGGTTCAAATGACTAAACTATATTGAAACTAATTTAACTTTATAACGAAAGTTGATTGAACGATTAACTAACACTAACTAAAAGCGCCAAAAAGGGCTAAAACGTAGCGGAACAGATTAAAAATATTAAACTAAGTTGAAACTAACCCAAATTAACCGAATTTTGGTGACTAACTAAAATTAACCAAAAACTTTTAAACTCGCATTTAAATTGGTTATAATAACGTATCGGAACCAGTCCAAATTATTCAACTAAATTGGAACTAACTGAAAGTAATCGAAAGTTGATTGAATGACTAACCAAAACTAACCAAAAGTGAATAAATGCACCAAACGGGCTAAAAGATATCAGAACAGATTAAAAATGTTCAAGTAAGTTAAAACTAACCCAAAGTAACCAAATTTTGGCGACTAACCAAAACTAACCAAAAACATTAAAATTGCATATAAGGTACCGCAACCGGTTTAAATGATTAACCAAAGCACCAAAACGGGCTAAAACGTACCGGAATAGGTTACAAAAATTAAAGTAAGATAAAACCAACCAAAACAAACCGAATTTTGAGGACTAACCAAAAATCTTAAATTTGATTATAACGTATTGGAGTCGGTTCAAATGGCTTAAATAAATTTGAACTAACTGAAACTAACCGAAAGTTGTTTGAACGACTAACCGAAAATGACTAAAAATAACCAAATGCACCAAAACGGACTAAAACGAGTCGGAACAGGTTAAAAATATTACAGTAATATTATAGCTAATTATATATTAATATATTTTCCTATCTACAAGTGGAGGGTAATTTTTTAGGCCTTCATATCTGCACCTTTCTTTATTTATTTATTTTTTAATTATGATAATCTTTAATATTAATCTTAAAAATGCATTTCTTTAATTAAAAATATTATAAACACTCGTAAATATACAAAATAATTGCTTCTTTAAACTCTGCTTTTAAAAACTATTTGAATTATAACACAAATCACATTGTTGCTTTTTTATTTATCATTTTCAATGTTCCCCCGATTGCATCTTTGCGAAGGACTGTGGATTTTTATTAATTAAAAATTAAAGATATTGCAATATACCATAATACTAAATCACACCGTTCATTTAGGATAGTTTATAGTAACATACTTTTATCGTAATTGATGTAAAATGTTTTTAGCATTCTAATGGCGTTAAAAATGTTCCGATAATTAAATGGAGTAGGACTACTGATTTCGCTATTGAAAAATCAAAAAAATAATCACAGCAATAAAAAAAACTCAAAAGAACAAAACAAAGCAAAGATAGAGATTAAGAAAATACTAGGTAAAATTATTTTGGAACATTTTTGACAAGTTTTTAAGTCCTGAAATTTCATTTTAAGTATACAACGCTTATTTAAACAAACTAGTTGCATAACTAATAAGTATACAAAAAGTGTATTCATTTCTAATCAGACACCTTTTGTAAGTAAACTTCTAACTCTTGGTTTCTAAGAAGATTCAAGCTTTTTAAGCTTCATAATGTATCCTGATTTTAAAATAATTTATTAACACTAATTTTATTAATTCGGTTCCATGGCAATTTAATGGGATATCTTCATATATATTGGTCCTCAAACCAGTCCAGTAAGAGTAGATGGCAAGGTTTTAAAAGTATTTATAAGCAAATATACCATTCAGTTTTCAGAAGTGTGTTTATAATTCGCGCACAAGCGACTGGACTGGACTCGTCAGGCGGTAGAACTCGTGTAGACGAAAATATCAATTATGCTAGATTAGTTTAATTTTTGATTAGCAGATATAATAAACTTGTAAAGTGTTATTAGAAGCTAATTGTCATCTACTTGTACTTGAACTAGAAACACATGCATTATTGCTTTGTATGGTCCTCGAGGGACGGCAATGACATGACATTTAATACTCACCGATGACACAAAAGTTTTGGAAAATTCCGACTTGTTTTCTTGCAAACTCTGCAATGATGAACCATGATAAAGTATTAAACACTGATTTGCCTCAAAAAATCTTACAAAGCACTAAAGAATACCACCCGATAGTAATAGATTCAAAACATGCCGTTTTACTACGACTAATACGCTATGTTGTTATTCGGCCGGAATCGGCCGAAAGTAGTCGAGACGTAGCCGAAGTAGAGGAGGCAGCCACGCGGCATTGCCACTTTTATTTATAGAAATTCTTCGCATGCTTGATGATAATATTTAAAATTCTAAAGTAGGTAATTACGTATGTTTTTTTGTTAACTAGCGTAGATTTAAATTAGGTATTTATATAACAAAAGTAACATGGTTCAATAAATTTAAAATAGTAAGTGCTATTTACAAATTAAATATACCTACTTGAAAGTTAAATTCACTGATTAATAAGGAAATCTGGCAAACATGCTCTTGTACCACAGTGTGTGTTAGAATGCGATCTAATTTGTGGTACATACAAAAAGTAAATAAATGTATCTTTATTACTTTATTTCATCTAATGTCTAAATAATATATTACGATAGTACAATTTTCATTATGTTCATGCTAATATTAATGAAAAGTACAGTAGCTTTGTTGCTAACATACTAAATGCTTTGGATATAGTGGCTCCATTGAGACGAGTTAAAATTTATCCAAGATATAAGATATGGTGGAACAATACTGTTGAAAGTGCCACTAGAGAAAGAGATTTGTGCTATAAAGAATATAAAATTAACAAAACTATAGGAAACCTAAATGAATATAAACAAAAAGAAATAAAGCAGTCAGAATAATAAGGGATGAAAAGCGAAAATACTATGAATGGAAAATTTATGGAAACAAAAGCAATCCAAGGGAAAACATTGCAGGAATTTATACCTAAAAATAAGCAGACAGTGAATATGGATGAAGTGGAAATCGAAGGTTTACGTGTAAATACGGAGAATAATCTTCCTAATAAATTAAATCCTTTTTATAGAGAGTATACATGAAATACTACTAGATATAGATAAAAGTGATATTGCAGAGCACCTACCTCCCCAACATGACATGCAAACTAGTTTTACTGGGTATAATCTAATTGATTATAATGATTGGTATAGCTAATATAAGGCAAGTCCGGATGATATAAACATTAACATAATTAGGAACAATTTGAATCCATCAAGGAGCCCTTGTTGAACCTGATAAATTCTTCTCTTGAGACTGATGAGATTCCGGATCTACTTAAAATTTCAACAATCACTCCCATACCAAAAATAAATAAATCCAAAATGGCCAGTGACTTAAGACCAATAAATATACTGTGTACAGTAGATAAAATTTTAGAAAAAGTTGTTTATAAACAGCTTGTTAAGTACCTTAATGAGAATGGAATGATCAGTGATTTTCAATCGGGCTAAACAAAGGTTTAACTGTGAGACTGCCGTGCAGGGTGTGTTGGGTGACTGGAAGCAGAATGTCGATAGGAATTTAGCTATTGGATCTAAGAAGAGCTTTTGAGACTGTGAATCGAAACCGCCTAATATTGAAATTGAGAGGTGTAGGACTAGATGGGATAGTCTTAAAGTGGTTTATTAATTAAGTACTTGAAAGATAGAAAACAAGTACTAAAAATTAATGAAGTTTTATCAGAACCCATAACAAGTGAATATGGTGTCCCACTAGGTAGTGTTTTGGGTCCTTTGTTATTTATTGTATATATAAATGACCTAATACAGTATGTTAAAAACTGCACACTTTCGCAGATGATGCACTTTTTATTTTGCAACACACTTGCACTTCAAACAAGATTAAATGAAATAATGAACCCAGTTTATAACTGGTGTAATGTAAATGATTTAAAAATAAATATTACAAAGACAAAATACATGATAATAGCAAAGGAATCTTTTTATAGACAGCTGCCAGCAGACTTAAACATAAAGGTGGGAGAAAACTGTATAGAGGGTGTATCTAAAGTAAAATACCTAGGCATTTGGATAGATAGAGAGTTACATTTTAAAGCCCATGCACTGGAAATGGATCAATTGTATATAAAATACATTATCTATCTAGATGCTCACCTTACCTAAGTGCTTGGACAAGAAAGACTATATTATATAATGTAGTCATACTTCCCCATTTTAATTATTATTGTTCAAGTATCTTGTTCCTTTTAAGACAGAATGAAAGGTCTAGACTGCAGAAGCTGCAAAACAGGGCCATGAGAGTGATACTCGGAAAACCAAGACTGACTCCAACTAAGGACATGTTACAAACTTTAGAGTGGTTGCCAGTGAGGGAGCACTTACTACTTAACACACTGACTTTTATCCATAAAATTAGAATCGGTCAAGCACCGCAGTGTCTGTTAAGCAAAGTCTCATACGGTGCAGATATTCATGAGCATAATACACGGAATAGGAATAAGTTTTACATCCCAAGAGTTTCTCAAGAACGTGCCCAAAATTCCTTGTTTTTTAGCGGTTTAAATAAATATAACATATTGCCGAATCATATTAAAGCAATAGAAAAGGTTGACTCCTTTAAAATAGTTTTATGGAAACATTTATTTATTGGCCTTGTTTAATGATTATTGTCTTCTTACTACTATTGATTTTATTTTGTTGATGGCATGCCAGTTGTTTGCTGAATATATATAATGGTTGTAAATATTGTGGAAGTGTTAAACTCTATGTCATAATCAGTCTTTTATTTGTATACTTGTTGTTTGTTTTTTTATGGCTTATTATTTTATTTTTGTTTTTGTGTTTAAAAATGTATTATTAGTCTTGACTAAATAAACGACTTAAACAAACATAAACGAATAAAATCGGCTCTAACAAATAATGAAATCATTAAGGAACAAAAGCTAATTGATTAAAATGTAGGTATTTATGCAAATGGCAGGGTTCCTGGAGTACCCACCTAATAATATATTTTCGACAGGAGGGTATTCATTATCTTCACAAAGCAATCGAAAGGTGCTAAACTAGCATCCAACATCGTTTAGAATTATCGACACTTGACTTTGGCCTAAACCGAGGCATTAGAAACTGTATTTAAATTATTTGCTCGACTTGGTTTCGGCAATAAGTGAGTTCAACCCGGTGTCGGGATCGGATTAAATTTCTGTGAAATTGTTTCGCATTGTGGGACCACCCACGAAATACTTAGTTGAAATGGTGCTCGTGTTTGGTAAACCGTAAATAATCTCATTTGTGGTCCGAAGAGATTTGTTTGAGCATCTTAAATTGGTTTAATAAGAGCCTTTTCGGATTATAGATATACTTTGAAGAAATTCGTTTAAGTGCTGTTAGGAAAGTTAAAGGATACTTTGCAATTTGTAAACGATACCTGCATTGACAATACCATACATAACAAGATTATGAAACAATTGCAGACGTTCCCCGAAATTGGTTGCCGTAAGACACCACTTCTTATGGGATGAAGGACTTGCCGCCTGTGACTTATGGAGTCGAATGCATTGTTAAAATTGAGAATCACGCGATTATAATGCAACACGATTTTCTAATTAATTAAAGCGAACCTAACACCGGGGGGCTTCTGGTGTGGAGTTCGTGAGCGCCACCAGTTCTGCCAGCTAAATTGGAAAAGCTCCGCTGGTGTTACGCGGGGTTGTTAGGCACATTCTACTAAGCAAGAAACACAACCTTAATTTACGGTTCAATCTATTGGCTTCTTGATTTTTTTTTAATAACAACAAACCGGAATTGTCACTTCAATCTGACATGACAACCAGGAGCAACGGGAGTGTCTATGGGAGCTCAAGCCGGGGCTGTAGAGTGGAGTGGAGTGGAGATCTATCAGGATCAAACATCGTGATTTGACATGGTGAGCTGTCGGTGTTAGACGGTCCCATCGAATGTGTTCTCTGAAATTGTCACGAAAAATTTGAGGGTCAGCTTCCATGTTTTCTGACATAAAAAATTTCCCTGGAACTCGGAGAGGTCTTCCAAAAACTAACTCAGCTGGTGAGGCTTGATGATCTCCCGTGAGACAAGTACGCACAGTTGGTAAAATGTCACATTAGTGACCGATGTCATCGCTCAACTATGCCATTAGACTGGGGGTGATATGGCGTTGTGTGGATGGTCTTGGCACCAATCAGTCGAGCGAAGATAGTGAACAATGCACCCTGATCGGTAGTGATGTACAGTAGAGTACCGAATTAGCAAATCCAATGTTCATAGCAGGTAGTTGCTACTGTTTTGGCTTCTATGTTCTGCAAGGGAACAGCTATAGGCCATCTGGAGAACCTGTCAATAATAGTTAAATAGTATTTAAAGTTCTTGACTGGAGGAAGGTAGATCAAGTCCATGTGGATATGTCTCTGAATCTTGGAGCTCTGATAGGGTAGGCACTGGCGATTCCAACTTACTGCATCTTTCCTAATGCTAGGTCAGATAAACCTCTTCCGTAGTTCTCTTGTTATGGCGCGTCCGCTTGGATGGGCATGACAAAGTTGCTGAAGATTGAGTGAACTATTTTCACGGATCGATTGTAACTCATCATCATCTTCTTGTGCAGCATAGATAGCCACAGAAGTGAGAGAATGGATAGCATAGAGATTACACCTATCCTGGAGGGCATCTGCTACAACATTGTCTGCTCCATTGACATGAAATCCAATTGGGGTAGCTGTCTGGGAGATGCTCGGTCTGCTCGTTGGGAAAAGGCATAGACAAGAGGTCGGTGATCAGTCTTTACAAGGAATTGTCGGTCTTCAAGTTGATGCTTGAAAAACTGGATTGCAGCAAAAATGGCTAGAAGTTCACGATCATACGTACTCCAATCTCGTTCTGCTGCACTGAGCTTGCGAGAGAAGAAGCCCACTGTTGTGCATTTGTCATTGACCAGCTGCTCAAGAGCTGCACCAATGGCAGTGTCAGAGGCGTCAGTGAGGAGAGCTAGATGAGCTGTTGTGGAGATAAAGGATGTGCGGGTAGCTGAGATCCAGTCAATCTTCCTTTTATTTTTCTTCTTGACTCCCTTGAGTGGTGATTGATGTTGGGCAGCATGAGGGATGCAGCATCTGTAATAATTGAGCATGCCAAGGAAGCGGCAAAGGTTAGACACAGTTTCTGGCTTTGGGTAATTGGTAATGGCCTGGACCTTGTCTGGAGGTAGTAAGTAGTCCTGTTGATTGATGGTGAAATCTAAGTATAGAACTTTATCTTGACCAAATCGGCATTTGTCAACATTTATTGTGAGTTTGTGATCTTGTAGAACCTTGAAGATGCACCAGATATGTTGGATGTGTTCCACATGAGAGCTGGAGAAAACGATGATGTCATCGGTAGCAAAATCAATGTTGCGCAGGATGTTGTCTATGTGGCGCTGGAATGTTTGAGTAGCATTTCGAAGCCCAGGTGGCATACCAAGGGATTCAAAAAGGCCAAATGGGGTTATCACTGCAGTTTTCGGAACATCTTCTGAAGCTACTAGAACCTGGTGATAGGCACAAACGAGGTCTATTGTTGAAAAAAATCTTCTTCCTTTCAAGGCGCTGGAAAATGTCCTCAACATGAGGAATTGGGTAGCGATCAGGTATTGTCTGAATTGAGCTTGCGATAGTCACCTGTTGTGCACCAGCCGCCCATCTTCTTCTGTACCATGTGGATTGGATTAGCCCACTGGCTACTGGAAGGGCGAATGAGTCCAATGTAGCAGCAGTTTGAAATTTTGCTTGGCAATGGCAAGTTTACCAGAATTTAGTGGACATGGGTGTTCACAGATAGGAGGGCCTGTTGTTATAATATGATATTGGATTGAGCCTGGGCCTTCAACCTTTGGTACAGTGTTTGGCAGAGTGATGTCTATAAACTCATGAAGAAGCTTAGCATAGCTACCATGCATCGTTTCAGGCAGGCAGGAGCTGTCCACACTGCAGAGATGCTGAAAACTGTTGTCTCACAGAGTTCTGCAGGTACTTGCAGAGTTGTGAGTGGGTCCACGAGGCGATCATGTGCCAGCAGGCAGTAAAAAAAATAAAATAATTCCAGAGTAAAAAATCTTACCTCGTGCAGTACAAATATCCCGATAAATCGGTCGTGTCAAGCACTAATTATGGACTCAATCCCAAATTCCCTAGAAGGGTAGTATTAAACATAATACAAAAAGGTTCTTCCCAGTAGGGATTCATAAATGACTGCGGAAGCAACAACTAATGAGCTAAAATTAAAATTTTCAATAAACAATAGGAAATATTCCTAAACGAAAATATAAATCTGTAAAAATCCCAATCGACAGCAACAATTAAGTGAAAAGAGCCCATTACTAATATTCAAGACTGCTAATCGAATATTACAAAAGTTATATCATGACACGTGAAAAGATAAATATAAAGTAGAAATATCAAAGTCCACAACTGTCGGTAAGAGAGTGGAACTACAAAAGAACCACTAAAATATCCACTAAAATATAAAAGGAAAACAAACATTGACAATTGAAAGAAAAATAGTGAGGGATAGGCCCTATATCCCTAAAGCACTATGAGGAGAACAAGCAATCCATACAGAAATCAACAAATCCTAGAAGAAAATAAGCAACAGGTACTAGTTTTCACTATTGAAGAGAACGAAATATGTAATAACTAACAATTATTCTCGAATTAATTGGTAAACAAGTAGCAGTATCTCAAATTTTCAAACCACATCCAAGATCAAGACAAGTTAAAGCCATATTAGCCTGAGATTACAAGAGAAATATTCAAACCGAAAGTAGTATATAAATTTGACCGATCTAACGAGGATCAAAGGTAGGTTGTTAACTCAGTTCCTAAATACAGAACTGCAAGCAAATATAATTATTGTAAAATAAATAAGTAAAGTTAAGCTAATATCACAATAATTCTTATTTTAGTTATTTGATAAACCTACGTGCTGGAGGACAACATAAGAAAAAGGATGATCATAATAGCCAATAGCCACATACAGCCATAACAGTGTTTTAAAAGCTAATACATATTAGGTATTATTAATCGTATGTATAACTAATTAATATGGATAAATGCTGCAACTGGAAGTCCATTAAACTTATACAAATCAAATAAATAAATTTATAATTAATTAACCGAAGAGGTTAATACTCAATAATTCTTACCAAAAATTATAGAATTTTTTGTTGCTAAATGCAGCATAATATAATTTATAATTTTTTATAGTGGCAAAATCATAACTTTTCAATTTAGAAACGAAATACTTGGTACCAACGCAAATAGGTACATATACCACAACGGTCATCAATTAATGAATTATGGACCGTAAAATATTGAACGATTTAAAAATCGCGTATTTTAAGGCTTGATATTCGTCCGAAATAATTTATAAATTCCGAAAGAGAGATATGAGCGCGGCCCTCGTTACGAACGCAACAGAGATAGAAATCTGAAAGAATGCCAATGATGTATCGACGAAAAAGGCCGATGTTCGGTTGTTTAAAGTGTTTTTTGTTTAGTTGCGTTGTGTTTTGTTTCGACACGAACAAATGAATGCTACACTTCTCGCTTCTCGCACTCCCGATGTTCGCTTGTTTTATGGCTTTGCTCTTTGGGTGTTTTTCAAATTTGATGGGCTGTTTAGGCGATTTCAAGGAATTAACAGGTTTATGGGGAAATTATAAATCACTTATCTAATGACCCGTTGTCGATCGGCTACTCTTGGGAATGGATTCAGATTGATTAGTGTAATATAATAATTGTGAAATAAATGCCTTATATGGCCGGGGATTTACTCAGATCAGTTTCTCTGATAAATCAATTTGAATTAATAGGATTCCAAAAACGTCAGTGGAACAGCAGTCCCAAATAAATTTAATTCGTTAATTAAAAAAAAACAATGTTGCAGGATGATATGGATGTACTTTATCTACAAAAAAAATTGAGCCAGTCTGCTAGTACTTGAGACACTGCTGTGTAAACATATCCTATATCGACATCATCGACTTGAAAATCTAATGCCACCTTAGGCCATGTGAAGTCTGCATATAGGCAACCACTTATTTGGAATTGGTTGCCTATATTCTGGCGTTAGAAAGAACATGCTTTACACTAACGATTACAGACATCAGCCTGCAAAACACACAAGAGTCTGGGTAGACCGGAATTGATTTCATGATTGTATTATTCATTGACATATTGCGACACTTCACACATTTATATCATATGATTTCTATGAAGCGTTGATTATTATTTCACTTCATGCATGGCCCTCCGCTGGCTTTGCTCACTCCGGGGCGCAACCAAATAAAACTAACCTAAATTAACCCAAAGCGTATCCAAAATCAAGAACTTTAAAAAGGAACAAACATAACCTTAAAAATTAATAAAACATCTGTCGGCACTGATAGGAATTGAACCCACGCCGTCATATCACAAGATTCACAAGCCCAGCCATCTAACCACTAGACCGTGCGTGCCAAAAACTTTACACTCATTACGCATGCCCATGCGTGAAGTGTCGCAATATGTTAGTGAATCATGAAATCCATTCCGGTGCACCCAGACGCTTATGCAAAACACATTACCGTCACAGTTACCGCCTGAGGTGCGTTGTTTAATGTTTACATAATTGTTTGTCTAATATTACACTTCATGTATATCTTACGTTCGTTCGTTGCGCCCCTGTAGCGAGCTCCGCTCGCTACAGGGGCGCAACGAACAAAAACTAACCCAAACTAACCCAAAGCATGCGCAAAATCAAGAAAAAACGTTTGGCAAATAACTTCAAGAAAATAAAAACAACACCATCGACAATCGAACCCGGGCCGCCAAACCAGAGGTCTAGCATCTTAACTACTGAACCACCAGAGAACTTGTAAGCAATTCATTGCATCGTAAAGATATAGGTAAAATAGGAACGCAATCTAACGAAAACACCCGATGTCTTCCGACAAATCGGGAATGTAGTTTGCAAGCTGTCTTTATACGCTAGTCGTTTTACAAGGAAGCGCTGAAGTAGACTGGCGTATGGTTATGATGTCACATCCTGGTTTCATACTTCCGTCCATTTTCCCGAGATTTACCCTCATACCGCCGCGTAAGATATTTACACATCAAAAAACGGAATTTATAAATTATGAGGTATTTAGGAATATGTTAAAAAACACACAGCAAGATGTTTTAAACGAAAAAATCCCAAAAAATATATCGGTTACAGAGAGATTCTAATCAAAATGTAGTGACTATGGCCAAGATTATTTAATTATTTTACAATGGACATTCGTGCTCGCCTCGCCAATGTTCGAATTGGGCGAAAAGGCAAATCTTTCGCTGTTAATCGCCTCGACTGAATTATTGTTAATTGACATCGTCGCCTGTCAAAACGCGCCCTTAATTTATTTTTCTTGATACGGTGCTCCGTCGTTACGGATCAGTAATTAAACAAATAAATTACTAAACGGCCGGTTATTAATGGTGCCCTAACAGTTGCTGGCTCTCCGAACGTAGTTATTATGTAATTATCAGTTAGTTTTAATCTTGGGTTAAGCAAACGTTTCAGAACCGCCAACAAATTACTCCGGCAAGACACACCTCTAGAATGGGCCGAGTCGGACTTATCTCTACCTGCTTTATAAATTACCCCACTAATTCTCCCGTGGCTGATTTAACTGCCTGTAATCGTTTTAAAATATTTCAATTTTTATCGAACACCGAGTTGCTTTCCTCTTTTAAAAACACAGGTTTGGTACTTACGCGCACCACCGTGTGTAGTGATTTTAAAAGGTGTCTTCTACCAAAGTTTACAGAATTAAATTCCTTTGCTTCTACAGTTCATTCATAATAATATATATCTACAATTAACATATTATGCTATGTCACAATATGCACCACTACTTTGAATTCCGATTAATTACTGCTAAATTATTAGCGTTTTAAGATCCTTTGCAGCTCTACGGTACTATGCTGTATTAGCTAGCCACTTCTGAGTGGTGGAAATGAAATGAAATGAAATGAAATGAAATGAAATGAAATGAAATGA
>MU182405.1:256899-286954 GCA_016904865.1 Pissodes strobi | reverse complement strand
ATGAAATGAAATGAAATGAAATGAAATGAAATGAAATGAAATGAAATTTAATGAAATGAAATGAAATGAAATGGTTTATTCAAATAGATGTCCTACTAACAATGAATCTTAACTTACTAGCTAAACATTTATCATAAAAAATCCCAATAATTAACAAATAGTTAATGTAAAACTTTAAAATTCTAAAATGTATTTCTTTAATATTTTCTTAAAATTTATTACTGACACAGCATTTTTGATATGTGAGGGAAGGCTGTTAAATTCACTCATATACTTAAAAAACAATGACAACATTTTACTATGCTTGTTAGTTTTTTGGATGTTAAAATCATTAATATTTCGTGTAGCATAGTTGTGAATTTGACCCCTCAGTAAAACAGTTTCATCAAAATATGCTGGCAGCATACCTATTTTTAATTTGTAAATAAAAACCATTGTGAGGTAGTATAATCTTTCTCTTACTTAAAACCATCCTAATGTAGTCTGCATAATTTCAATAGGAGTGTATCGTTGCATCTAAGAATTGTTCTCATGCCTCTATTATACAGAATTCGTAAGGATTGAATTGAGCCAGCATCACCCAAGTATAAGACACTTGAACAATAATCAAAGTGGGGTTGTATTATACTAGTAAACACAGTCATTCTTGCAAATAAAGATAAATGCTTACTAATTCTGTTAAAGAAAAACAATTTTTTACATATTTTTTTTTTGAATATACTCAAAAAATGGTTTTAAGGAAAGTGTGTTATCTAACACAAATCCAAGATATTTTATTTTATTGACCCACTCAATGTCTTCATTATCCATTTGTAATTTAATATTATGAATGTATAAATTTTTTATTTTATGACAAGTAGAGATTATCATTGCTTGTGTTTTACTGGCGTTAAGTTTTAATTTATTAACTTTTAAAAACAACTCAATTTTTTGCAGCAACATCTGATTCCTCCCAATAACTTCAAAAATATCTTCACCACTGCATACAATTAGTGTGTCATCTGCAAACAAGTTAATAAATTCCAGCCCTTCAACATAATTGATATCATTCAAAAAGATTATAAATAATATGGCACCAAGGATACCATCCGGTGGTACCCCAAATATATTATTTAGTTCTGACGATTTAGTTTGACCTAATTGAACAAATTGACACCTATTTTCTGTTAAATATTCTTTAAACCATTTTATAACATCCTTCTCAAAACCGCAGTAAATAAGTTTTTTAATTAGCAAGGCCCTATCTATGGTTTCGAAGGCCCGTCTCAGATCTAGAAATACTGCAACAACATATTTCTCATTATCAATATTTTGTTTCCACTTCGTTATTGTAAGGTGAATAGCAGTTTCACATGAGTGACCCTTTCGGAACCCAGATTAATTTCCCAGAAAAAGATTATGTTTATTGAAATATGCAATAATCTGGTTGTAAACAGCTTTCTCAATTACCTTTTCAATGCAGGGAAGTGTGTTAATTGATCTATATGAAGAGGCTTCTGATTTACTTTGGCTCTTTGGGACAGGTGTAATCGAGCTTGTTGTTAGATCTTTAGGAAAAGATCCACTTTTTATTGAAGTATTTACAAAATTAAGAATTGAATATCCAGTTGTATCAAAAGTGTTCTTTAGAAATTGAGAATTGAGTACATAATTTACATTTTTACATGTTTTTAATGAGAATATTATTTGTTTTAATCCATCTGTTGTTAAGGGCTCAAATTCTCCTAAGCATGATGCAACTACTGGTAAATTACTGCCAGACCATTCATAAAAATTATTAAAACTAGATGCTATCTCCTCAATACTCTTTGTAAAATATGAATTAAACAAACATGCAGCTTCCCTTTCATTCTTTGCAGCTACTCTACATTCATGCGTTCCAAAGTTTATTATCTTATAATTTATAGATTGGCCATTACTTTTTATTATTCTCTTTAGACATTTCCACATCTCCCTTTGATCATTTTTGTTATCATCCCTTAAATTTTCATAGTATTTAGTCTTTTTCTGTTTCAACAAATTAACTACTAAATTTCTTTTCATTTTGTAATCATTCCACAAGATTTGATTATTACTATCATCACTAAAGTTAACAAAACAATTATATGCCCTATCACGTTCATAGGCTTTCTCCCTATCTTCAATATCATACCAAGGAACATTTTCAGTCATAACCTTGATTTCTTTTATTGGACATTGGCTATTTATCACAGATTTACATTTATTAATTAGATCATTATATATCACATTTATATCATTAAAATCAAAATTGCAATCACAACCTATAAGCTCCATATTTATTTGATAAAATGACTGATCATTCATACACCTAGTTAATATTGTTTTCATACCACTACCTAAATTATCAATATTTTCTAATCTAACCCCTATAATTAAATGATCACTGATCTTTGGTGTTTTGAAAACTTTATGTTTTAAAGTATTATTATTTGTTAAGATATAATCAATAAGAGAGCTAGAACTTTGTGAATATCTTGTACTTTCATTAACAATAATCAATATTAAAATCTCCTACCAATATACATTTTCTATCCATAATCATATTTTCTTCAATAATGCACTCTAGTTTCGTTAAAAAAGATGATAAACTACCACTGGGCGATCTGTATAGACACCCAATAGATCATTCTATGTTATTAATTTTTACATGCATAAAAGAACACCAATAATTACCATCTTCAGAGTAGGATAGACCATTTTCAAACACTAAGTCTTTTCTTACATAAATCAATACTCCTCCTGTATGTCTATTTGGGGCATCACAACGGATTACAGAATAACCAGTCACATTAAGTTCGCTGTCCTCAATATCACTTGTAGTTCTTGTTTCTGATAGAGCTACAATACATGGTTCCTCGCTAAATATTTCAGCTATTATTTCGTCTTTATGGGGGAGAAAGCTTTGAACATTAAAATAGACAAGATGACATAGACTTATTGCCTCCAGCGGTTCAAGTGGTTTCTAAGAAAAAAATTTCTTCTATGCACCAAATTTCCATTTCCATTAAAAAACTTGTTTGAATTTTGTACAGCTGCATGACGAAAAACAAAATTTTTGCAGGTTGCAAATGGCAGCCAGAAGTCATCACTTTCTAAATTTCTTGCATATTTACTGTCAATTCCAATTTTAAAAGACTTGGTGTTTCCCTTTTGCGATAGTTGAGATACAATCACCGGCTCATTTAAATGCATATTGATCTTGTCTTTGATATATTTAATGACAGCTTGGTTAGAAGAGCTACTTGACACCTACCCGACATAATATCACTTTTTATTTGGAACTCCGCTGAGCTGGTCAGATAATACTATATCATCAGGATTTTGTTGCACCCCTGAGAATTTTTAGTTAATGATCCCATGTGAAACAAATTGTTTATGTTTTGGTCCATAGCAGAGGTCACAGCTCTTCGTACTTGGCTGAGGGTAAATTCATTACTGTCACCAATGCTTTCAACTCTGGCTGAGTCCTTGCCAGGATTAGTTTTGTCATCTTTACTTGCCTTTAAAGAGGTTACTTTACTTTGGTGCAAACTTGGTATCACCAATTCATTGTTACTATTGTCAGATATAGATTTGCGAGTAGATTTTTCCACTTTCAGATTTAATTAAGTTTACAGTCTTATTTATTGCATTAATCTGCTTTAAGATCTTATCACTTTTATCATATTTGAATAGCTCAGCCTTCATATTATCTTGCCCCTTTTGCATCATCCTAATAAGAGTTGATTCGAGATTTTTCAAAAATATCACTTTGTTCCCCACATTTCGACCCTTCAATTGCTTTAAAGGAAACTCAATCAGAAAATCAGACCAAAAATTGCATTTGTTATTGTTGACATAACCTCACAATCACAAGGTTATGTGGGTTAACGTCACTTTCACTTTATCTATGGTCAAGTGAATTTATTCCAACAGGTGGCAAGATTCTGTGTTTGTGATACAGACGACGCGGTTCCCGTCGGTGGCAAGGTTTTTCTGTTTTGTAATGTTTTTTTTTTTGGTTAAATTTGACTTATTTTGAGTTAGTTTTGATTGGTTGCGCCCCGGAACGAGCGGAGAGCCATGCGTGAAGAGTCACCAGTACTCTAAAGGACATCAATCAAAATCTGCGAATATAGCATAGTGCCTAGGCCTGTAAAGGATCTTATCAGTGTTTTGAATATCACGCATCTACTAATGTCATACTGACATTGACACATTCAAAACACTGATTAATTTAACGAGTGTTTAAAGTGCAAGACGTTGCCCGGACCACATCAAAGTGATTCAGAGTTTAGCGCGCATCACATTGTTGATTAATACATGAATGTAGATTTATATTTTTCACTTCACGCATGGTCCTCCCCTCGCTTCGTTCGCTCCGGGGCGCGACCAAACAAAATTAACCCAAACTAACCCAAATTTAAAAAAGAAACCAACATAACTTTGAAAAAAATAAAAGAAACATCGACCATAATTATGGTATATGTCCATAATTTGGTCCGTGTTGATGTTTCTGTACCATGTAACTGCAACACCTATAATGGTACGTCTGTTGTACCAAAATTCTTTCCAAGTCAAGTTTACATATAGTTTTCATTTAACGGTTGACAAAATCCAGTAATTGGTGCTTTGAACGCTGCCATTATTTCACCAACTATTCAGAGATGGAATGATTTTCCTTTCTTTGATCGTACAATACAAACCACACTAAAGAGATATAGAGAATTTGACGCCTAGCCCGACGAACAAATGAAGGTTAGCCGTCAAACTCTTAAAGCTGACATGGCGTATTATTACAAGCAAGACGGAGATGGAAAAAACAGCAAGACTTTCTTGCGAGAGTACATCCACCCCACAGTTCCGTTCTTAATTAAACCAATAGGAATGCAAAAAAGTGACGGTTGTTGGGCGGATCTAGATAAGTCTAGGAAAACGCATGGTCCTCTACTCGCTTCGCTCCCTTTGGTAGCGCAATCAACTAAAACTAACCCAAGGCATGCCCAAAATCAACTCTAATCTAAGAGTAAAAGTTACTCGGTTTTTACATTTTTCAAATTTCATAATTTGCATCTAGCTCCACCCATTAACTGTCACTTCTGTGCATTCGGATTCCTATTGGTTTAATTAAGAGTTAAGACCCATAACGGAACTGTTGGGTGGATGTACTTTCGCGACCTTCTCAGTCTGTCTGGATTAATTATATTTGATCTATACATACATATAAAGGTGATTCTACTGGAAAGTAGAAGTTAGATTCAGGTTACTGGTTAGAACACCACACCCGCGAAAGTTTTCAATTGCAGTGGATAAATGCAGGTAGTGAAGGCTAAGTTATCAGTATACTGCTGAGCATAATTGTTTTTCTGTGATAACCTTCTCATAAGATCGTTGCAGAACTAGGTATCTTTTGTCGATATAGTTAAGCATGGAACACACCCATTTTATTGGATTAACTATGAATTTTCATGGTTGGTAAGTCAAATCTCTTCACGGAGGAGCGGGCTTTTCACCCCTTAGGTATTGCTGTGAAGGAATGTCTATTCTACAAGAGCTTTTTGTCAAAGTCCTCCAGATTCTGCTGCTAGATAAATAGTCTTCATTGTTGCACGAGATAAAAGGGACATTTGTAAGCTTAAAATAAATTCAGCGGTAATTTCAGTAGTAGGTACTCGTATAACAAAAGCATTATATTCCATATAATTAAATTGAATTTATTGTAATGATCTTGACGTCCGCCTTGTAATGCAACTTTTAGCAAACCGTTGGAAAGTGAACCCATTTTGAGGCAAAAGTAAAAGCTGAAAACCAATTTCCTCTTGTGCGTCGATCGTCGGTTTAGTTCGGACGTATTGTTTTCTTGAAAATTGATCGGATGCGACAAAAATAAGGTTTAAATCGGTGGATTTATTTTAAAGACATAAACCGAAACCCCGGGGAGCCGTTCGGTTGATAGAAAATCGTTTTTTTTTTGGAAAAAAGACGGTCGCTCTATTGAAAATAATTGTCGCCGCCGTGTTTTCTCTGTTATTTCGAAAATACGCAGATGGCTCCCGGGCCGCTCGTTTCACCGATGCTTTCAATTTATACCCTTCAATTTTGCGCCAGTATTGTTTTGGGACAGATAAAACAGGATTTGTTGTTTGCCTATGCGTTTTATGTAAAATTTTACTAGTCCGCCTTTTCTTAGCCTGAAATATGATACGACCCCTCTCTCTATATATATAGATTACCGTAATTTTTTATACCGTCAATATAAAGCGGTTTCGTATTTCGATTAGTTCCTGCCGATATACACTTGACTGTCGATGTCACACTTTTGAGCATAATATTAATTAGTTTGTCTCATTCACACAAAAAACACACAGTTTAAAGCGAACTTGAAATTGTTAGATAAACAGTTATTCTATCTTTTTAAACTGATAGTTCAATAATCAAAAAAGAGGCTTGCCTGGAAAAAAGACCGGAAGATTTGAAACTTTCCAAATTTGTAGGTTTCGAGGTCCCTAACTAAAATCCATAAAATGCACAATTCGACACTTGCCGCTGGCGCCGCCATCTTGCCGAGATGGCGGCCAAAATCGGTATTTTGCAAATATCTCGAAAACTATACATCTTTCGAAAAAATATGTAGAGAGCAAAATTAAAGAAGATAAAATTTCCTACAAAAAAGGTTTTATAAAAATTTTCGCTAAAGTTAACCGTTTAGACATAAGAGTTCAATTTATGACAACATATTTCGTTAACTTCTATAAACTGCTTTATCTATCTATATATAATTATATTTGTCATCAATTCTCGTAATATTTTGAGCTTATGATGAACCGGACCGACACATGCAGAGCGAATTGGGAAAGTTGGAATAAATAATATGATTGAGAAAAACTTTGGTGATGTGGTTCTGAAACGCAAAGACAAAGTACTGCCCCTGAGAGCAGTGAACTCGAGTATTCGTATTGATGATAAAGTGGTGCCCATTGACCCTCTACTCATTTTCCAGAGACTTTGTGTTGCAAAACAGAGAGATGAAGAACTTGAACAGCATCTGCAGTATGAGTTGGCTCCGTACCCATTGTCCTTGTTTTCTGGAGCCGGAATGCGAAAAACAGCGAAATCCCTGCTATACAAAGCTTTTTCGCCAGTTGCAGACATTGACTTTGGACCTAACAAAGCACGAAAAGCGCAGACCGACAGCAAAGATCACAAAAAAAAAGTACAGCAGAGTTTTGTTTGATGAGCCCATGATCCCCACAGTCTCACAGACAAGGTGGCTTTATATCCATCTTGAAGCGGAAATTTGAAGAAGTGCACTTCACAGTGATCCAGGCTACAAAAAACGCAGACACCTTGATAATAAATACGGCAATTGAGATGTCATCATATGAAAACATTGTTGTTGTTGGAGAGGATGTCGACCTCATTGTTCTGTTGACAGCACAGTGCAACGCTCACCATAATGTATACCTCCTGAAGCATGGAAGAGAAAAAACAGTCGACAGCATCTATTCGTCGCAGAGTTTAAATGGCGTCGAAGCGGTGAAGGACAACATCTTGTTCCTCCACGCAATAAGTGGGTGTGATACAACGTCGGCCTTATTCAACCAAGGGAAGCTGAAAACTTTAACAACTCTTGAAAAACGTAGAGACTTACAAGCTTCTATAGAAGCATTTCAAAACAAGCATGCCATCGCCGACGAAGTTGCTATTGCAGGTGAGAAATTTCTTCTTGCTCTCTATCGATGCGAAGACAGGGAGAACATATATCTGGATAAATATCGATACCACTGTTTTGTGAAATCGGTAACAAAAAGTAAATTTAATTTGGCATCTTTACCACCTACGAGAGCAGCAGCACGACAGCATTCATTGCGACCTTACCACCAGGTTCAGCAATGGTATGTTTGTACCAAAGACGCCGAAGAATGGGGTTGGAAGAAAACAAGATCATGCATTATTCCAGTAACAACGTTGAAAGTACCAGCTCCAAAGTCCCTATTGGCATTTTATCCTGTAAATGCAAGACAAACAACTGTGGTAAAGCCTGCGGATGCAGAAAAGCAGTGTTAAAATGTTCAATAATTTGTGAATACTGCAATGGAAAATCCTGATGAAGAGGCGTTAGATTTGTCTGTGGGGATATCCACTGGTGACTGAAGATGAGTAGTTCGACGAATTGAAAGACCATCCTGAGCCCAGCATAGCAGACACAATCGACTTTGACATCAATGAGCCAGGTCCGTCGGGCTTGTGCAGATAAGTTTAGGGTTTTTATTTACCTAGTGAATTAGGCCCCCAGGGGAAACCACGTTAAAAAAAACGCGCCATGTACTTTACCTCTTGGGTGATGTGGAAACAAGTACAGCATTTTCAATAATTAAAATTAATTATTCATAAATTAATAACATGAGCTAATTAATGATACGCCACTGTTTCATGACAAAATTGTAGAAAGCCTCAAAAAATAGTTTTAGTGAACCATACTAGACATTTGATTTCGAAATATCGGATATATATGATACTTTACGCAAATTTGTAAAATTTCCAGGGATTTTGTGCCTAAACAGTTACTTTTACGAAATTTTCATAAAAGCTTTTTTGTAGGAAATTTTATCTTCTTTAATTCTGCTCTCTACATATTTTTTCGGCAAATGCATAGTTTTCAAAATATTTGCAAAATACCGATTTTGACCGCCATCTTGGCAAGATGGCGGCGCCGGCGGCAAGTGTCGAATTGCGCATTTTACGGATTTTAGTTAGGGACCCCGAAACCTACAAACCTGGAAATTTTCAAAACTTCCCGATTTTTTTCCAGGTAAAATTTCCCTATGACTGAATTATAAAACCTTTTGATGATTTTGACAAACTATCAAGATAACAATAACACAATTTAATACAAAAGGTGACTCAGAGTACACTAGCACAGATAATTTGGTTTCCAGAGCAATTACCTTTAGGACCAAGCCATTTTGACTGTCCTAACCTTACTCTTATTCGCCCTGCCCAATTATTTTTACGGAAAAGTGCCCATAGCAGTCCTAATCTAAAGCTAAACTGATTTCTACTATGCATGACTGTTACATTTGCACAAAAGCCATTCTGGATTATTATACGCTAAACCTACAATATTTTACTGAAATAAGATTATATCCAGAATGGAAATAATGAAAAAGTATTATTTATAGGCAAGCAGAAATGATAATTTGAAGTTTCAGTAAACAAAAATCTTACAGAAGCTCTAAATAGGCAAACCAGTGACCTTGCAATCCAGCTTGGAAGTCTTATAGAAGGTGTAAAGCAGAATAGCTTGGAACTGAAAAAATCACTATTGGAAAAACTTAATCTGGCTGTAGAATTGAATTCCCAGAGTCATTTGAACATTGTCAATGGCACTATTTCACAAAAACCTGAAATATCAACACATAATGTTAATCATGCTTTATTGCAAGCCTCAACCCAACAAACCCTCAGCAAATATATCAATTTAGCTGACGACGAAGCTGGAAGGATTCCTCGAACCACCCTTACCTCAGATGGAGTTGCAAACCAAGCTAACTCTATAGTTGGCCAGAAAAGATCTGAGAATAATCCTGGAAGTCTGGTGGCATCCAGTCCAATGACTTCAATATCAGTTTCAAAAGTCTCACTTGACATTGGTGAGTCTGATCTTCTGAAATATCTGAAAGCTAACTTTGGACAGGACATTAGATTTAACATTGAGAGTACAGATGTCAAGTCTGGGGAATATAAGGCTTTCAAGGTCAAGGCACCCAAAGAAATTGAGGCAAATCTGCTACAGCCTCAAAACTGGCCAGAAGGAATAGTTGTAAAAAAATTTACATTTTTTTGTTCCCATAACCAAAGATCTACATCCAGTTACAAAAACAACGGCTATTCGGAAAAGCCCAGAAGAAAATGATATCATGAAAGGAGTGAGGATTGTTAATCTAAATGCTAGAAGCATTCGACTTAAGTCCGCTGACTTGGAACTCTTCTTACATTCAAATGCCTATCCTGAAATTGTCTGCATCACAGAAACTTGGTTGTCAACTATGGAGATTACATGTTTCAAACTTAATCATTATGAGGTCGCGTCATACTTTTGTAGGGACTCATGTAGTGGTGGTGTGGCAATATTTGTCAGATCTGACTTCAGTACCTATAAACATGTAGAGAATAATGAAGTTTCATTGTCTAACAATTTTAAATTTGCTGCTGCTCTTTTCCAGACTGTGAGTAGTGTAAAACTTTTAGTTTGTTGTCTGTATCGTCCTCCTAGCTCTGATTTTAAAACTTTTAGTATATACTTTGAGAAACTGATAAAGCTTTTATGCAAACATAATATTATTATATAATTTTATCTCCAGATGCAGGGAAGCAGTATATATTGTGGAGGCATTTAGCTCATATGGTCTTACACAAGCTTTTTCTGAACCTTCTAGGACTCGGGGCTCATCCTGTACTTTGATTGATAATGCATTTATTAACACTGCACTGCTTTCAACTGAAACCTTTGATTTGGCGTTTTCAGATCATTGTGCTCAAATTCTAAGTATTGACTTGGGAGACTCAATCACCCCTGATTTAGGTAAATTTTCTATGGTGAGTTCTAGATCTTTTTCTGATGAAAACATACATTTCTTTAACCACTTGCTGTCTAAAGAAAATTGGCTGTCAGACCTTGAGATGCTGGATTTAGAAAGTAAATTTTCTTACTTTTTTGACACTTTCTCCAGTTTGTTTAATATGAGCTTTCCTTATATTAACAAACACAAGCCCAACCACAGAAAGTCTAATCAGTGGATAACACCATTAATAATTAATGAGGGTAAACAGTTGAGACTGCTTCATACTCAACTAAAATCCACTCACAACCAGGAGTTACTATCATCTTATAGAACTAGTTTAAAGGTGCATAGAGAAAATATCATAAATGCTAAAAAAGCCTATAATTCAAACAAGTTTGTTACTTCTAGCAATATAACTCGAGCCTCATGGAAAATCATTAACTCCACTGCCAACTTCTCAAGTCACAAAACAAGGTGTGTTCCTAATGTGGTTAATGATAATGGAAAGACGGTTACGGGTAGTCTTAATATTGCTAATACCTTTAATACTTTTTTTGTGGACTCAGTGCGAAAGATCACGGATAATTTTCAGACACCCATAAGTATGAATATGCCTTCCAGCGGTGTATCTCAATCTCTTTTTTTATCCCCTCTTACTGACGGTGAAACCCTTGAAATTATACAATATTCTTCAAAGAAAAAGTCATCCGGTGTAGATGAGATACCTTATTACTGACTGCTGTCATGTGCTGATCATATTATTTCTCCACCCACCTATCTTCTGAATTTATCATTTCAGTTTGGATATTTTCCTAAAGAGCTGAAAGCAGCTGTTGTCGTACCTCTTCATAAAAAGGGAGAGGCAGCAGAAGTGAGTAACTATAGGCCTATTGCTCTCCTGTCTATTTTCTCAAAGATCTTCGAAAAATGCTTTAAAAAAAAGACTTGTTGCGTTTTTGGATTCTTTCGGTATCCTGTCATGTCATTAGTTTGGATTCAGAGCTGGACTCTCTACATCTGATGCTATAATATCCCTTTATACAACTATTTTAAATAATTTTGAATCAAAGCTGAAATCTGTTGGTGTCCTTTTTGATTTTACAAGGGCGTTTGTTACCGTTAATCATGCTTTACAACTAAATAAGGTCTTCCATTATGGCCTAAGAGGTCCAGCTTACAAGTGGCTTGAATCATATTTGGCAGGTAGAACCCAGGCTGCTAAACTGGAAGTTGGTGGTCAGGTGGCGGTGCCTGATTGGGCAGCTGTGGTCACTGGGGTTCCACAGGGAAGTGTTCTTGGGCCCATTTTGTTTTTACTTTTTGTTAATGATTTACCTTTCCTAATTAATGACAGCTATATAACACTTTTTGCAGATGATACACCAGCAGTCGTCTCGGATACTGACTATCAGACTCTCCACTTCAAAGCCACCAAGTGTATAGCTGATATTGCGGGCTGGTGCCAGCAAAATGGTCTTTGTCTGAATAGTTTGAAAACCAACTTCCTTGTTTTTACACCAGTTCGAGCTGTTCAGGACAGGTGCTTACTCCTCAGGAAGGGGTCCTCAAGCAGCCTCATCCAAGTTTTTGGGGATTGTGCTTGATCGACATTTGTCATGGGATCCTCAGGTGGAATCTGTGTGCAATAGGTTGTCACGCAGCAATTATGCCATCTTGCAGCTTCGGGACTATGTAGATATGTATACACTTAAAAGCTCTTATTCTGCCTCAGTGCATTCTACTCTATCTTATGCCTTGTTAGCTTGGGGTAATTCTTGCAGCATTGAGAGAGTGCTAATAAGTCAAAAGCGCATCATACGTACCATGTTTAGACTTTCCTTCAGAGAAACATGCCGTGCAACTTTTAAAAAGGAGAAAATCCTAACTATAATAAACATGTATATCCTGCAGTGTACATGTCAAATATATAAAAATCTTTCGAACCACGCATGAGATCAGGAGATTTCAATTTTTATAAAACCCGAAATGTAGATACATTATACATCCCCTTTACACGATTGTCACAGGTACAGGATGGTCCAGAAATTACTTCTCTTAAAATTTTTAATCATCTACCATGTAGAATCAGGAGTGCTAAGACTTTGTCAATTTTTAAGAAGACCTTTAAGACCATGTTAGCTGACTGTCCATTTTACTCGTTGACAGAGTTTTTTAACTGTAACTTTGACTAGATTTAGTTTCTTTTTATATTTTAGTAATTTTACACTATTTGTACTTTGTATTTTTTAATTGACAATTCCTATACATTGTTTTATGATGTCGATGGAAATAAACCATTTGAATTTGAATTTGAATTTGAACTATAAAGAAAGTTAAAATGCTACTGGGTGTATCGAGCGTCCAATAAACCGCTTTTTATAGCGTGACTGTAACATAAATGGTAGCTAAGATAACCCCCCCCCCCCCCGTTGCCTTTCTCCAAATATTTGAGCGCTTCATGCATGACCCTCCGCTCGCTTCGCGCGTGCAACAAAACCAAAATTAATCCAAAATATGAAAAGCCTCCACATTTATATTATAGTCGTATGCTGGATACAAATAAGTCAAAATCGTTTAATTTTCCTTCTGGGTGACTCCCATTTGAAAGATCTAAAATTCATTTTAGTTTAAATGTAAACACTTTTGCACGTAACATGTTTGTGCTATGTTCTTATGTTATTAATTTGGTGTTTCAAACACAACTCCTTTTCGGAATGTCTATAGATTATTATAAACCAATATATTACATATTATATGATTTTTAATACCATATTACAGAATCTTGCCGTCGGGGCCGGGGTGATTTCTGTAAGAAAAAATCAAGTTCGTCTCGATAAACTATATGTATTATATTTTGATAAATGGATTGGTATTTAGATACATGGTGTTCCAAAAAAGAATCAACTTTCGATCTTTATAGCAATCAGTTTAACCACTGTTCAAGCATTTTCATTCGAGCCTTTGCAAATAGCGCTATTTTATTTTTAATTTTGCTATATTTCAGGAATGTTGTCAAATATAGCTCTAACATAAGGCTCAAAAACATCAGGTATGTGCCAAATTTGATTGATTCTTGAAATTACTAACCGACAGCCGCGATTTTGGTCTGCGAACTATCATTAATGAACTATACTGTATATTACTTTATGACCATTCATTATAACCAACCTGCGTTGCTTTTTCTTACTATAATCGAACCTTATTAACAGACCGGGCACGTCGATGTTTATTTGTTCACACGGTTCAAGTACAATACACTTGTCAAGCATCGAATGGATGGATAACTAACAGGGGACAAGCAATTTAACAAGCTGGAGATTAGGTTACAAATAAAAGGTGCCCCAATCGCCTTAATTTATGCCCCGCCCGGGCCTTTAAGGTGTCGCTGCTGCCCGTAATCCGATCGATACCGACTCGTTCGTTGCTTCCCCTCTTTGTGAGTTTTCGCCTGAGTTTCGAAAAGACCAATTTATGAATTTTCAATTATTAACATATTTAGCGAATGTATACCTACACAGAGACAAGACTGAAGTTTGCAGAAGTGGAGTCCAAAAAAACTCATTAATTTTGCTCTATATTCTATATGAATATAGAATACCTAAAATTTTCATTCAATTGATTCTTGACATTTTTTTTTTATATTTTAATAATTTCACAAGCCACACAGATCATAAAGAGGGAATAAGCCGATATTACCAATAATAACAATATTGGCGAATTTTTTGATACCTAGGATCAACATTTTGCCAATTGCTCTACCTAAGCGTCCTGCTATTTTCGGAAATCTCGAACATTTCTAACATTATTATTATTTTTTGTCATGCCCTATGCGTGTCAGAAACAAATTAATATTTCAATACTGGTCGGTATAAACAATTATTTCTTAAATCATTTATGACCACAAAGGTGGGAGTGGTAATTAACATTATAATAAACCAATTTAATTAGTGGACTGTATTAAAATAGGGTGGTGGGGGTTTCATTCATAGGGTGTGAATTGAAACATTTATTTTAAGTATTTTTGCTTTAATAATGCAAGAATTAATTTGCGTTAAATATAATAAATACTTATATTCAAAAAATTAACGAGTCTGCAAATACTCGAGCGAGACACTGATGTGTAAACATATCCTATATCGACATGCACAAATATTTAAGCAACCCTCATAAAATCACTGCGCATGGTTATGATGTCACAGCCGCTAGCGAAGCCGCGGGTAAAAGCTAAAAGTGTCCTATGACGTTTACTATACTCTTGAAAATATCTGTCCAAAATTTCATGATGATCGGTTGAGTAGTTTATGCGTGAAAGCGTAAGAAACAAGCAAATAAACACTCTCGCATTTATAATATTAATTAGGATTCTTTAATAATACTTACTAGCAGCTTCAATCGGAATGGATTAATTCACTGCACAAATACGACACGAAAATCCAATTCCTCCAGGAATAACATCAACCTATTGACACAGCTTATTCACTGCCAGCTAGTCATCTTGGGCTGACATTCTTTTATTTGGGAAAGTCAATAACCAAATTTTGCAAATTCTAGAAGAGGGCCATGACTCAATATTGTTATAAACGTCTGGGCATCTGAATAATATTTTTGACAGTTCGTTTAATTTAAAATAATGCTTTTTTATCGTCTAAAATCCGTTTAAAAACGATTTTATATGGCAAAATTGTATAAAGATCCGATTTTTTTTTTACATTTTTAGGGCAATAGCCTAAGTTTTGGACGAATTTATCGTCGATTTTGAAGCAAAAATTCATTTTAGATACCGCCCTAGCGAGCGGCTAGCTTTTTAGAAGCACCATTTGAGTCGTTGCAATCGCGGCCGTCCTGGATTAGCTTGCTCCTCAATGCGCACGGGTCATAATGTCACATCGGTTTACACATTCCGTCCCCACATTTACGTCCCATGTGCCGAGATTTACCCTCATAGCGCCGCGTAAGATGTTTAGACATCAATAATTTCTAACTAATTTCAAGGATTCATCCTTTCATACATAAAACTAAATAGGTAATGTATGGTTAACTATTATTAAATATCTAACAAAACTTCTTGATTATTTAAATCTAAAATTCTGTTTCAACTAACTGCCTTTCCGTTCACACAAAATACCTTGTACTTTCTGTCTTCTTCGATTCTCTAAATTTAACTTTATCATCAGGGATATGAGACTTCGAACATTTGATTTGAATCTTAAGTACCGGATTGGATTTTCCACCCGCCATTTTACCTTCTTCTATCTTCAAAAGGAGACGCTACGCTACGACTCGTATTGTTTTTGAAAAATGCGTTAAAACGCCCAAAGGAATTCTGTATCCAAGCTTGGACAAAAGAATAGAGTTACAGCAAATATTTTCTAAAACAATATGAGAAAATGGGCCAAAAGATTTTGGCGCCAACGGAGCTACAACTTTCTAACTGCTTTTCGAGTGAACGATTTTACTGCACCAAACTCAACTTCAACTTTGACTTACTTGTGGAGGCTACTTATGCGGTGGGGATTTTAACACTATATGTTTTAACACTATAGGTTACATTCGTGATTTCACTTCTTTCATTAATCAGGATGAAAATACAAAATATGATTCGATACCGTATAATCCTCAGTATACTAGAGGACTCCAAAAAGTTTTTAAGGAAGTAGGTTTAATAGTTATTTGTGTATTTAGAGCGCAAAGTAACGGATTGCCGCTTAAGAAAGAATGTTACTGCGCGACGCGTAGCGGAGCGCAGTAATCTTTCGAAAACGGCAATCTTACTTTGCGCTCGAAAAACACACAGAACTTTTGCTACAGCCACATTTTTAAAAATCAAATCCACATTTTTCTCTATACTTATTCTGAAATTTGCAAATGACTGTCAGTTTTGACATATTATATTCGGGCTTCGAGCTAGAACAGGATTGCCAGCAACAAACTGTAACAAACGCACGACTGTCATTTATTTATCTTCGGTTTCCATGACCATTCATAGCACACTCGACGGAAAAGTGAGATTTTTCTTTTCCATGTTCGCGCTAGAGCGCAAAATAAGGATCCACGGCATTCGTCGATTTTGCGATTTCATTTCAATTTAGTAATTAGTTATTTTGCGCGCGGCTGTAGAAAAAATTAGTATACCAGACTTAGTTTAACATTAAGAAACTATTGGGTGGTCCAAAGGACAATATTGAAATGTTAGAAAGAAGTGGAATATATGAAATTGGATGTATGGATTGTAACCAAGAAAATGTTGGGCAACTAGACGATCTATACATACGAGATTCAAAGAACATATAGCTCATTTAAAGTATGGTAGAATAGAAAAATCAAGTGTTGCCGAGCATGTTTTTGATAATAATCATAGAATAATAATAAAAAATTTAAAAATAATTCATAATATATCTGATAGGAGATTATTAGATGCATATGAAAGTATGGAAATTATTAAATGTAAGAATAGTTTTAATATTCCGTATAGTCCATTGTATTGGTTAATCCAACGTGACTAGTGGGATTCCAGGATTGGTTCTTTTTAGTTCCACTTGATTGAGCAAACAATAGTATAAAAGGGAGTTAGGTATAGATTTTAATTTTAGTCTTAATCATCCCCCGATGATGTTAACATGGTTAGCGAAAGGCGCGTCGAGTGCAAAAATTCTGTTTCGGTATTGTGGATAAAACTCTGTTTTAGGACTATAGATTACTATACACGATGCAAAAGAAAGACTTGTATCTGCTAGGACAGCTGCGCCCGACGAAAGGTTAATAACTTAATCGTCCCGGTTGGAGTATTGTCAGACGACAAGAAATAGTGTCATTTTTGTAGTGCTCGATTGTTTTTTTTTCTCCACGCCTTGCCGGCATGGCCAACTAATAACAAAACTTAAAAGTCGTATAGCATTTTTACAATAGATAAATGTTAAATTATCAATGTTTCAAAAACTACAAGTTTTTCGAATAGAAAACCTTATACAAAGTCGCCCTTAATAAGATAAAATTATAAAAACATGGAGTTTCCATTTGAAAAAAACGACTTTTAACGATTTTTTTATATATTTTTGTAATGCTAGTTATTGATGAACCTCACAACCTGTATTTATTACTGGATTTGGAACGTGAGAATACAGGTAATCAAACACATTATACTGAAAATTACTTTGTATTTTTGTACTCTTTACAAGCCTTAACTACTAATTTTATTTATAATAGGTGGTTCGCTTATCTCTAACGCCATCACGAGTCCGGTTCATGATGGGTTTAACAATTGTTTTATAATGACAATTTAGAAACTTGTTTAAAGAATGCGCCACTTATCAAATATATATTTATTTATTTATATTATTTATTTTTGATGCCATATAAAATTGCGAAAGTAAGCATTTCGTTATTTGGAATTGTTTTTATTTGTAGGTAAAACAATACTCTTAGGAGATGCTTGGTGTATTCAGTTAAGGACGTGAAGGAACAAACAAACACATTGCGCTTAATGAGATGACGCCGACTGGGTTAAACGCGAAAGACGACACTCGTTATAAAACGGCATTTAAATGCTGTAAAAACAGATCCCCAAGTGTAGTGGCGTGTGTAAAGTATGGTAGTTTGTTCCCCAATTCATGTGCAATTCGAGATTGGGACGGAAAGGTAGTTTTTTTTGGAAAAGGCTGCGTCTCCTGCTGTGACATGGATATTCAGAACTTTGAGGTTAATGAACAACAGGACAACAAAAAACCATCAGCAGAGGTATTTATATACCTAAAACAATTAGTGGAAGAACTGAAGGATAAAATTCGGATTCTGCAACAGAATGCCACTATGTGGAAGGAAAAATATGAAAAATGTTGCAAAGGAAAAACGAATTTTTCCGCCAAAACAAAAGTAAACAATCTGCCTCCCCTTCCCCGCCTTTGCTACCAACCGACAGTACCGACACTTCTAAAACCGGTCAACATCAGCCCAGTAACAATGACGTCATCATTGTCGACCCAAAACCATCCTAATCGGATCACTCCGAAATCCAAAATGGTCGTGAAAAAAATCAGGAGTTGGTAGCACTGCCAAGGCATGGCAATGTCGTAAGAAAACTGACATTGACAGAAGAAGATGACAGTGATCTTTCTGGCCAAAAAGAAGAAGAGAGAAAGAGAGTAATTTTTCAAAGTTGACGTTAACAGTGTTGACATCCACAGCAACAACAACAAAAAAAACGAAAGCAAATGAAGTCACCAAAATTCAAGAAAAAAATTAAAATATTTAAGCTCCAAACATCCAGCAAGCAACTCTGACTGATACTAACAATCCAAATACAGAATGGACTACCGTCGTGAGGAAAAAGCGTTCAACCGCAAATGGCCGACCACCTCCAATCAGAGGCGCAGCAACTAATGTCAGGCTCAGGGTGGCCGAGGCACCTACTTTGAAAACATGGTTTTTTGTTACCGGTTTCCATCCTTCAGTAGAGGCTGCAGTCTGCAGCCATAAAGGGATTCTTAGAGGATCACGGGGTAACCAAATTAAATTGTATATGCGTATATTGTATAAATGAACAGAGATGCTCTTTTAGGTTTGGTGTTCCATCGAATCAGGCAGAGAAGATATCTGATGCAGCAGTGTGGCCTGTTGGGATTTCCATAAACCATTTTCTCAATCTTCAGAACCGTCAGGGGCAACAGAAAGTTATCCAGAAACATTGATCAAAAAGCTGACAGATTTCCATAAAAATATATGCTCAATCCGGAACAAGGTTGAAAAACTGGAGGTGTTCCTGGCAGGTGAAGAAGGGAGAGACTTTGTTTGCCTCACAGAACACTTTTTGCATGAGGATGAATTAGATTCTTTTGCTTCCTAAGATACACTTGTGTATCTAGCTATGCGAGGACAACCCGGCAACATGGAGGAGCATTAATCCTAATGAGGTCAGACATTAATGGTTATGAAAGGATGGACCTGGTGCGCCTGTCTGTTGAGATGAACTGTGAGGTGGCTGCGGTTGAGGTAAAAGAACAAAATTTTATTGTTGTTGTTATGTATCGCCCATCGGGGGGAGATTTTCAGATTTTTTTACATGTTTTAACTAGTCTTTTAGAAATTTTATCAATCACTTTTAAATATGTGTGTATTGTTGGAGATTTTAATATTAATTTTCATGAACAAACAAGTCGCATTGAGAATTTCACTGACATTGTGCAGTCATATGGGTTTTCATGGAAAATTTTTCTAAACACAAGGCAAACAAACTGCATTGACAATATTTTCATAAATTTTAGAGGAATTTTAAATATTAAAACTGGTGTTTCTGGAGGGTTGTTGTCGGATCATAAAGCAGTCCATATTGATCTAGAGTGCCCAGTGATAGAAATAAAGTTTTGTTGCACAGATCCATCACACAAAGAGGTATTCGACATCTGATTTTTACTCTAGAGTCCTTGGACTGGTCCTTTTCAGGATCACAAATTGCCGTTGACAGTAAAGCTACAAATTTTATGAATTTAAAAACTAAAGCCATGGAAACATCATTCCCTTTCAAAAAAAGAACTATAACCGAGAATAAGAGTGTTTCATGGTTTAATAATAACCTAAAACAAATGCGTGAAATCTTAAATTGTATTCATTGTATTTACAGTCCAGATCTATGGAATTTGCAGAACAATTTAAAATTTTCAGATGTAGGTATAGAGAGCAAATCAGAGACACTAAAAGGCAGGCAACCTCAAACTTTATTTTACAGGCTGACAATCAGGCAAGAGCAGCTTGGCAGGTGGTAATTCAACACAGAAAGTCAGGTACAAAAAGGGCTACCCCGCCAGGCAGTACTGCTTCAGATTTCAATGACTTTTTCTTGAGTATTGCTGAAAAGACAATCAGGGGAATCCCAGTCAACAGAGAGGGCCCAAAGGTGTTTCTATTGCAATCTAATAGGCCTGGGGGTTGCTTTTCTTTTGGAGAAGTTACTTATATCCAAGTCCGTGACACTGTGAAGTCCCTAAAAGGTAAGCATTCCTTGGACATCTATGGATTAAATGTACCACTCCTAAAATAAATTGTAGGGTATCTCTTCTATTGATTGACCAAACTTTTTAACTTGTGCATAAGGGAAGGAACATACCCAACCTGTTTCAAAATTCAAAAGGTTATACCCATCTAATGGAAAAAAGGTGATAAAATGATGTAAATAACTATAGGCCCATTTCTTATATTCCAATTTTCGAAAAATTGCTAAAGGAAAAACTCTATAATTATCTTGAAGAGAACAATATTCTAAAAAACTTTCAGTTTGGTTTTAGAAAGAACAAATCCACCACAGGCGCAATATTGGAACTACTGGAGCATGTAATCGAGGGCTTTGAAATGGGGGCCCACGTGGGAGCAACTTTCTGTGACCTCTCAAAGGCCTTCGACTGCATTTCCCATGAGTTTCTCCTTCAAAAACTCCAATTTCATGGGTTGGATCACAAAAGCCTTTCACTGCTCCGTATATATCTGATGGGACGTACTCAAAGACTTATGTGGATGGAATCTGGTCTGAAGAGGGCCAAATCAATCATAGAATACCACAGGGGTCTGTCCTGGGGCCGCTTCCTTTCATCATTTATGCTAATGATATTTCGCAGTCAGTAGACTGCAAAGTTGTCTTATTTGCTGATGACACTACTGCTCTCTGCAGAAGTAGTAGCTTACTCGATTTGGAAGGAATGATGGCTGGAGAGGTTTTGGGCTTGGAACACTGGTTTGCCGTAAAGAAGTTGAAACTTAATGTGGAGAAGACCAAAGATTTGTTTTTCTCTTTAAGGAACACTGAAGGGCTGACGTCATGGTAATTGACTCAGTTAAATTCCTAGGGAATCATCTGGATCATGCTTTAACCTTTGAAAAACACTTTGATGCCGTGGCAAGTAAGGTAGCTAAAGCAATTTATCTTCTCAAAAGCCTCACGAAGGTTGTTGATAAAGGGGTTTTGCTGATGGTTTTCCATTCTCTAATACAGTCTAGCTGTAACTACGGTCTTCTGACATGGGGTCATGCTCCTCAGGCTGTAAGAATTTTTAAATTGCAGAGACGAGCTTTAAAGGTTGTAGAGGATCTCGGGTATAAGGAAGATGTTAAGGAGTCTTTTAGGCACGTTACATTTTAGAATACTCTATGCAAAAAAAAAATCTGCACCAATATAATCAAGTAGCAGACATGCACAATCACAATACGAGACAGGCTCTCAATGAGCATATACCCTTCTTTAGGCTCAAAAAATCCCATATATCAACTCTCTACTATGCTCCTTTATTCTTCAATAAATTGCCAAATGCAGAAAAATGTTTTGCATCCACAGTGAAAAAATGGTTGCGTGATAGGGCATTTTATGATGTCAGTGAATTTTTTGCATGCAAATTGCCAAATATTATCTCTTTTTTAACATACAAAAGTCTGTGATCTTAGAGAGTAGGTACTTTAAAATCTCCAACCAATTTTATTATATTATACTGACTATAGTAACTGTTGTTTCCTTCTATGTATTTTAAATTATTATGGTTAAGCTTTTGTGTATGAGAACTGTATTTGTATTGTTTCCTTTTAACACTGTGTTTCTAATATGTATCCAGTAGAATTAGTAACTTTTTTTAGAAAGTTTTTAGTATTTACCAAATTTCAACAATGTATGACGAATGTAAAATTTTATATTATTGGCATGAAATATACTTTACTTTACTTTACTCTAATGAGACTCATTCGGAGAGATTTATTTTAATTGATCACTATAGCATATTTAAGCATATAGGCATTTATTTGTAGCAAGGGTTTACGTTAACACAAGATTGCAATGTATATTCTTACAAATAGGGGAGAGTGTTTTAATATTACCCTGGTTAATATTTCTAATAATAACGATGTTAGGACATCACTACTATCTCTTAAAATGTCGCCACTAGTGCGGTTCATGTTAGAACATGTGGTGAAAAATTTGAGAAAAATATTTTTGGTTTTTCTGGCTTTGTCAAACCTGCCCATTTACCAAATAATATATTCGTATATATTTGAAGTAAAAATATTCCGTTATTTGATTTTTATCTCAGTTCACTAAAAGTATATAAGTACTCTTAAACAAATGTTACTAGTGATGGGCTTATTCGAATGAAAAATAACCTGTTATCCGGTTATTAAAATAACCTGTATTATTCGGTTTTCATTCCACAAGTATTCGAATGAAAAATAACCTGAACCTGATACCTACGTACGAATTCAAATACGAACACGCTGTCGCCTCGCGTCGATCCGTCGAATGATCAACGAGCAAGCAAGGAGCAGTTTTAATATAGTTATGAGTTATGAAGCAACTTTCGATGTTTTAACTCGAATAAAAGATGAGTTTTAAAATTTCAAATGTACCAGTAGGATGTGGAATTGTGGAATGTGGAAGCCGAACTTGGGGGTTGAAAACTAGCGAATATTAAGTTAAGATTACATAATTTACTTTATTGCGTACCTAACATAAAAAAATTTAATTTTCGGCGCCTGAACGCCTAAAAAGTGCAAATACAGCAATTTGTTGACATCCTCAAAGAATTAAGATAAAAGGCGGTCGCTTTTGATCCGGCCGGCCGATATTTTTTGTTGCGATTAACAGCCCCACATATTTCTTATTTCTTTCATGCACTTCTTCGTAATGAATACGGCCTGCTTTCCAATACATAACACCAATTATCAGCTAATGTTTGTTTAATTTTTAGGTTATATATTGAAATTTAGAATATAGGAGCATACATAAGTCGTAATATAACTATAACAATATAATATGTACTATTAATTATTAATATTATTATAGTACTATAAATAAATCGCCAGAGAGAAATACCTTTTTGCAAAGTAGATTTTTAATAATTATGTTCATTACATGTAATCAACACATCCAAGAATCATATTTTGGAGTTTAAGTATTTTTGATTGAAAAACGTAAAATGCTGTTTTTATTATATTTTGTTCAATAATATTGCGTAATCAAATATTTACTCGTATTCTATTGTCATTTACTTATTTATTAAGCCATGCTTAATAAGACAATTACAGCAGCTACGAGTTACGAATAAGATGCCGATAACGCTGAACCTCCTTCCTAACCGGCTGCGATCGCTAACCTGAATTTATTCGAATGATTATTCAAATAATCATTCGGTTATTAATATTATTTGAATACAAATAATTCGGTTATCAAAATAATTCGGTTATGCCCATCACTAAATGTTACCTTGTTCATTAGAGATGATTATTATTCGACGCCCCATTCGGTAGAATGATCCTTTTGCAAACCGTCCATTTTTTATAATAATAAAAATAATATTTTCTTTGAAGAAAACCTTGCACAACGATTTATAATGCAATTACAACAATATGAATCCTTTAAGAACAGTATTCGTTCCGAGGGGTAAACCGCAGTGGAAATGTAGTGTACAAACAAGTGGAAATTAGTGGAAATGTGTGGAAATATGTGGAATTTAGGTGGAAATTAGTGGAAATATGTGGAATTTAGGTGGAAATTAGTGGAAATATGTGGAATTTAGGTGGAAATTAGTGGAAATATGTGGAATTTAGGTGAAAATTAGTGGAATTCATGTGGAATTTAGGTGGAAATTAATGGACATTATGTGGAAATACGTGGAAATGATTGGAAGCATATGGATCATTCCAAA
Organism: Pissodes strobi; assembly: GCA_016904865.1. NCBI lineage: Eukaryota > Metazoa > Arthropoda > Insecta > Coleoptera > Curculionidae > Pissodes > Pissodes strobi. The sequence goes on along the minus strand of MU182405.1, from coordinate 262,722 downwards.
AGTAGATTTCTTAAATTTGTGACTACCTACATCGAGGGGCCATGAACCGCTGATGGTATATTGGTGTACACTGGCTTGGTATTTTTGGAATTATTTCGGTATTTTTTGGTAATATTTGGTATTATCTGGTAATATTTGGTATTATATGGTATTTTGTTGGGTATTATTGGTATTTTGATGGTATTTCTTGTACAATTATCTAATATGAGCATGCGCAATAACTATGCATAATTCACAAGGCACATATCGCAATGTTGCAACTCCCTGTTCGATGTCCTAAACAGTGTTGCCAAATGCCCGATAATTATCGGAATCTATCATAATTTTTGCTTGATCCTGATAATCGATAATTGCCCACTATCCAATGCTCAATCAACCATAATTTTTAAATAGAAGAAGCTATATTCGGAAAAAAATTCCAATGGTAATAACAATAATAATGAGCTCTTTATTTCCAACAGGCAAACGCCCAATTACAGGAAATTCACATACAAATTAAGAGCAAGTAATTCACAAAAAATATTCTTATACAAAGAAAAATAATAAAATATAAAATAAATAATAGTTATAATTGAAATAAACTAGCAAATTAAACTAAGACTAAATATAAGGTAGGTAGAGGAACTTTGAGAGGAACGAAATCGATAAAGAACTTTACGAATAACGCAAAGTAAGTTAGGGAAACTAAAAAAACAAAATAAGCCAAAATATGAAGTGACAAACAAGAAAGAAATGAAAACAAGGGAAATACAGATGAACAATGAAGATGAAGAATGCGGAGATACAGTTAAGGTGGGAAACCCGAGGCGAAACCAGACGCCTCACGCAGATGTTTCAGGACCTTAGACAAGTTGCTGGTATGTATATGAGAGGCGTTTGATACAAGATTGAAATTTTTGCACATGTTGTGAATGGGGCACTGGTATAGAATATTAGATCTCGCCAAGGATCTCGCCAATCTCAGACTGAACGCGGGTTGTTGTTTAGCTGCTAAACGATGTACATGAAATGCTATACTTTCCAAAAGAAAGGGACATTTGATCACATCATGGAGAAGCGTATAAAGGAATGTCAACGAATCGTATCTGCGTGCAGACGCAGACAGCTACAGTTTCCTGAATCTAGACAACAAAAGGTTATGATCAAACCATCGGTCTGGGTAAATACTGTCCTCTCTGAACATAAGATACTTGAGAAATGGCCTCTGCACAGCCTCCAACGAATCAATGTGGCAATCATACCACGGACACCATACAAGTGACCCATAATCCAGCCTTGGTCTAACGAAGGAGTAATAAAGCAGTTTGATAACAAAGATGTTGGTAAAATTTGTGCAGGAAAATCTCGAATATTTTGGATAAGTTATATGGAGATAGGACGATAATTCTCAATAACTATTGGATTCGTAGGACAGACTATTGCAACCTTCCAGGTTTCAGATAACATGCCTAGTTCCAGGATCAGATTGAAGATATGACACAGGGGCTCGCACAAAACGATGGAACAGTCTCTAATAATGAAGTGGGATGCCGTCTGGGCCAGGGGTGATTTTGTTTTAAAGTTATTTGCTTGCTACAACTATATCATCAGTAGTTATTGACGGAACGTCGATGCTATCGGAATACTGAATTAACGGATCAATCTTTGCAGGCTGGTGGGAATATTTGTACACACTTTGAAAATAGTTGGAAAACGCCGACACATTGGGGTCCGTGGCAAGAGTGATTAGTGTCTTTCATAGTGGCTGGAATGCGGGATTGAGCTATTTTGCATTGAATAAAAGACCAGAAGTTTGATGGATCAGAAGCTATGATTGTTTCGGCATGCCGGATATATTCCCTGTATCTTGTCGGGGCTCGATTTAATTAAGCTGCGCAAAGATTTGTATCTGGCGAGGTAAAATGGAGGTTTATGGGTTTTAAAGTCACGATAGGCCTTTTCTGTTTTGAATACATTGTCAATGAGTTCCTTCTCCTCATAAAGACTCTGACATGAGTTACCGACATCTGTGCCATTGAGAATAGGCGACCAGTCAGTGTTCGACATTAGCTCATAATAGCTATGAAATTGACTTTTCTGAAATTGTTAAGGGGTAGATCGTCATTGTTTACAGGAAAGTTGCCTATGTGAGGGAGGACCGCTTGAAAATTGATCAGTAAGGATGGATGATACGGATCTTCATTAACAAGTGGTACGTCGTCTTTTTGCAGGAAAGTTTTAAAGTTGGCAAAAACTAGATCCCAACAGCGGTGGCTAATGTTAGGTGTATTATTATATTGGCGAAGGTTAAGTATTTCACTGGATTCAGTCAAAAGTCTGTGTTTAGCATTGGGAGGAAGGTTTGTAGTGTAAGAAAGAATATTGAAGTCTCCCAGAATTATTATATTTTTGCTCAACATTATATCTATTGACGAAAGAGCCTCCAGGAAAATTTCTACCTGAATATCGTTAGTAGAAGGAGGTATGTAAACAATAAATATATATAATATAAAATAATTAATAGTTAGCTTACAACCTAAAATGTCAATGAGTCGCGCTCCTTCGCAAACATTTGAAGGATCCAGCTGTTCAGAAGCAAATTTGTCGGAAGAGTTCAGTGCTCAAAATATCGGGTTGGAGCCCTGATTCTGTAACAGCAACAATATCGTAGGTATAAGCAGCAACGGCACTATAAAAATCGTTTGCTTTGCTAGGGAGGCCGCGTACATTCTGGTAACAGCATGTGACGTCATTGGGAGAAGTACAGAAGGAACTACTACCAAAGGTCAATATTTTATAAAAGTAGGTAGCAGCTAAAAGAATTAGGGATTAATAGTTTAGGTATCTCTCGTAGTATCTGTTTAGGAAATCTAATAATAACTAACGTGTACGTATTTGTTTATATTAATGTTTACATGTTTTGTTTGGAATATTAGTATAATTTTTAACCAAAAAATACCGTTATGAAAATAACAGGACAATAAACAATAAAAATGTTATCCACTTTCAATCATTAAGCTGAATTTCTAATTTTTTTTTATGATAGTGACACACACACTAAAGGGAGATCCTATGGCGCTCGACGAGCGGTGTGTGTGCGAAGGTATCGATTGACACGGTTCTTGAATCGTTGTAGGTTGTAAATATTTAAAGGTCATCGATTCTAATTTCACGCTCTAAATTCAATTTGTTTAAAATCGCATTGTTCAGCAAAGCAAATTTTATTTCCCATCGAGTCGGACCAAACAACTTCAAGCGACGCAGTGCACTACGAGGGCATTTCACAAATAAATATACCCAATCGTACTCGAAACGCTGAAAGGCGGCAGCGATTTTTTGTATCTTATCTTTATCTCCAGAATCCACCACTTAATTAGTTACCATCAGTCCTGGGACATACCCTGTATGTATATGACAAAGGAATAAAACCTCTTTTTCTAAATTGTGCTACGTTTTGACATTTATTTATCTACCCTATAAATAATAATATCGAATTAAGCTAATTTAACGTTTCAGCTGGAAAAACTCGATAACTTTTTGATTGACTCGAAAGGTCGGTAAATTGAAAAATAAAGAAGTTTGATTCATTAGTCCAACACCCGCTAAATTATTTTATAGTTATTTTATAGGTATAAGTTATACCTACATACATGTTGCGTTTTACGCTATTTTTATAAATAAATATTGTCTGGCAAATGTGTTTGTTTTAACCTCGGATTTACTTTTCACCAGATATTATTTGTTAATGTAAATCATCATATAAATAATGAAAAAGTGGAAATAAAGTGGAAATTAGTGGAAATGTATGGAAATATGTGGAAATTATATGGAAATATGAGGAATTTATATGGAAATACGTGGAAATGTGTGGAATTCATGTGGAAATATGTGGAATTCATGTGGAAATATGTGGAAATATGTGGAAATATATGGAATTCATGTGGAAATATGTGTAATTCATGTGGAAATATGTGGAAATATTATGAAAAATGGAAATATAGTGTACAAATTTTCAGATGCGGTTTACCCCTCGATTCGTTCTTTTACGACAATTTTAGTCTTAGGAGGGAATATTTTGCGCCACTCTCCCCTAACTTTTTTTAACTTTAACGTCTCCTCAATCGTTCAAGAAATGCAGGATAAAAGCTAAATAAAAAACATTGGCTAATTTCAAACAACCATTTTGTATTGCAATGTAAAACATTTTATTTCAAATAAAATTAAATGTATGCAATACATTTGAATAGTGAACAACTCATTATTAACACATCACTGGATTTACTTGTATATTATTATCACCTCAAACCTAAAACTCGGCAGTATTTTAAAATTTAAAGTATTTTTTCTCATCTTTACTTACCGTGTTACAGAGTTAAGGGGATAATAAACACGGAATAAACCTATTCTAATAAATATGAGGTAAAACCTTTCTATGAACGTTGATAGTGAAATTGTTTAATAGAAGAAAAGTTTACAAAATCAAATAATAAGTGTAATTTAATTGTTTCGGTTCAGTTTTCGAAACAAATTCTTAATTAGATGAATAATTATATCTTCATCAGCAAAGGAAAAATAATTGCTTTTATTCCCAATACAAAGAAAATGTATATTATTTTCTTTGATACAAGCCCTTAGAAACAATATAGATACTAACACTTGCTGCAGGAAGTGTTTACCCGAACTAAGTTGATGCGCAGCATCGTGAAGAAAATGATACTTTCCGCACTTGCCCTATTAGATATAATTAAAAATACATATTCGCCTACAATGTAGCAAAAAAGTCTGGGAACACCGAAATATATACCAAACGCAATATTTCCGCGAAAATGCTTTATAAATACTAAATATTCGAATATCTTGTAGACATTTTTCATATTAATGCGACCTACACAAGGTATTTCAAAAAATAACGGTCTAATTTTAAAGCAAGACTCCTTGGTAAAGCTTTATAAAGATCACATATCAATCGGCCTGAATAATGCTTTACTCAATTATTATATTAAACATTTTAGTTCAGGGGTTAGCCACTGCTTTATTTATACACTTATGTCATACATGACTTCGTTTATAAGATATATAAATAATTCAACTATTTACATTTTTGTAACTTTAAATCCTTGTAAAATAGAAACGGTTTGACTTAGAACCAAACGGTTTACTTGCCTTAGGTTTATCTACTATCCAGTCCAACTATAAAACGATTAAGTCTGGCTAAATCAGAGGCTGCATTTAGAGTCCATCAAAGAAAATGCAAACGCCTTCCTATCATTTCAATGCGTTTCGATTCTACAGCCGTTTAAAGCCACAAAAACATCATTTCTCATATACAGATAAATTTAGGCAAGCAATATGAAATATGTTAAAGGGGAGCATAGGCTCTTCTATTTAAAAAAACAAGGTTGACTAATTTGAGCATATTTATTAAAAAATTAAAAACCTACGCAACGTGGATCAGCACTGTTATTTGTGGAAATGTTCGGTTTTGTATATTTTGGTGTTTTCATATTTTTTTTTGCCTCATTCGCAGTATATAAGCCAACGTTCATAAAAAGATTTTTGTTTTTAACTAACCGAATATTTCGCGAATTAATTATTGTAAAATTAAGGGTTCACATTTACAACTATACATATAATACAAAAGATATGTTCACATACATACAAAAAATTAACAAAAAAAAAATATGTACAATCATCACAGAAATAAATAATTATGCTTCGCTACAAAACGATAAAAAAAATAATCTAAAATCGTACTAGTTCAATATTTGAACAAATAAAAGCAATACGAGAGTTAAAAAAGAATCAGTTTTGTTACTAAATTTATGTCTCTTCAAAATTCAGATC
>MU182405.1:219870-242067 GCA_016904865.1 Pissodes strobi | reverse complement strand
CCCATGATGAACCTGACTCGTGATGGCGTTAGAGATAAGCGAACCACCTATTATAAATAAAGTTAGTTGTTAAGGCTTGTGAAGAGTACAAAAATACAAAATAATTTTCAGTATAATGTGTTTTATTTCCTGTATTCTCACGTTCCAAATCTACTAATAAATACAGGTTAATCAAAAACTAACATTCATTCAAAACAGTAATTTTTTTCAAATGGAAACTCCATATTTTTATAATTTTATCTTATTTAGCATTTAAAATAAGGGCGACTTTGTACAAGGTTTTCTATTCGAAAAACTTGTAATTTTTGAAATATTGATAATTTAACATTTCTCTATTGTAAAAATGCTATACGACTTTTAAGTATTGTTATTTGTGGCAAAAAAAAACAATCGAGCACTAGAGAAATGACACTATTTCTTGTCGTCTGACAACACACCTACTTATTACCCCAACCGGGAGATGATTAAGAGTAAAATTAAAATCTACCTAACTGCCTTTTATATATTATTTGCTCAATTAAGGAATCAAGCGGAACTAAAAAGAACCAATCCTGAAATGCCACCAGTCACGCTGGATTAACCAATACAATGTACCATACGGAATAGGCCCTCTACCTCTATTTAAACTATTCTTACATTTAATAATATCCATACTTTCATGTGCCTCTAATAATCTCCTATCAGTTACCTATATTATGAATTAATTTTAATTTTTGTATTGTTATTCTATGATTATTATCAGAAACATGCTCGGCAACAGTTGATTTTTCTATTCTACCATACTTTAAATGAGCGATATATTCTTTGAATCTCGTTTGTATAGATCATCTAGTTGCCCAACATTTTTGGTTACAATCCATACATCCAATTTCATATATTCCACTTCTTTCTAACATTTCAATTTTGCCCTTTGGACTACCCAATAGTTTCTTAATGTTAAACTATATACGGTATCGCATCATATTTTGTAATTTCTGATTAACGAAAGAAATTAAATCACGAATGTAACCTATAGTGTTCAAACATATAGTGTTAAAATCCCCACCGCATAAGTAGTCTCCACAAGTAAGTCAAAGTTGAAGTTGAGTTTGGTGCAGTACAATCGTTCACTCGAAAAGCAGTTAGGAAGTTGTAGCTCCGCTGGCGCCAAAATCTTTTGGGCCATTTTTTCATACTGTTTTAGAAAATATTTGCTGTAACTCTATTCTTTTTGTCCAAGCTTGGATACAGAATTCTTTTGGGCGTTTTAACGGATTTTTCAAAAACAATACGAGTCGTAGCGTAGCGTCTCTTTTTGAAGATAGAAGAAGGTAAAATGGCGGATGCAAAATCCAATCCGGTACTTAAGATTCAAATCAAATGTTCGAAGTCTCATATCCCTGATGATAAAGTTAAATTTAGAAAATCGAAGAAGTCAGAAAGTACAAGGTATTTTGTGTGAACGAAAAGGCAGTTAGTTAAAACAGAATTTTAGATTTAAATAAGCAAGAAGTTTTGTTAGATATTGAATAATAGCTAACCATACATTACCTATTTAGTTTTATGTATGAAAGGATGAATGCTTGAAATTAGTTAGAAATTATTGATGTGTAAACATCTTACGCGGCGGTATGAGGGCCAATGGGACAGACATGTGGGGACGGAATGTGTAAACCGATGTGACATTATGACCCGTGGGCATTGAGGAGCAAGCTAATCCAGGACGGCCGCGATTGTAACGACTAGTGCTTCTAAAAAGCTAGCCGCTAGGGCGGTAAGTAAAATGAATTTTTGCTTCAAAATCGACGATAAATTCGTCCAAAGTTTAGGCTATAGCCCTAAAAATGTAAAAAAATCGGATCTTTATACAATTTTGTCATATAAAATCGTTTTTAAACGGATTTTAGACGATAAAAAACATTATTTTTAATTAAACGAACTGTCAAAGATATTATTCAGATACCCAGACGTTTAAAACAATATTGAGTCATGGCCCTCTTCTAAAATTTGCAATGGTTATTAGCTTTCTCAAATAAAAGGATGTCGGCCCAAGATGACTAGCTGGTAGTGAATAAGCTGTGTCCATAGATTGATGTTATTCCTGGTGGAATTAGATTTTCGTGTCGAATTTGTGCAGTGAATTAATCCATTCTAATTGAAGCTGCCAGTAATGTATTATTAAAGAATCCTAACTAATATTATAAATGCGAAAGTGTTTGTTTCTTTGTTTCTTACGCTTTCACGCATAAACTACTCAAACTGATCATCATGAAATTTTGGACAGATATTTTCAAGAGTATAGTAAAGGACCTAGGACACTTTTAGCTTTTACCCGCGGCTTCGCTAGCGGCTGTGACATCATAACCATGCGCAGTGATTTTATGAGGGTTGCTTAAATATTTGTGCATGTCGATATAGGATATGTTTACACATCAGTGTCTCGCTCGAGTATTTGCAGACTCGCTAATTTTTTGTATATAAGTATTTATTATATTAAACGCAAATGAATTCTTGCATTATTAAAGCAAAAATACTTAAAATAAATCTTTCAATTCACACCCTATGAATGAAACCCCCACCACCCTATTTTAATACAGTCCACTAATTAAATTGGTATATTATAATGTTAATTAAGAAATAATTTTTTATACCGAGCAGTATTGAAATATTAATTTGTTTCTGACACGCATGGGGCATGACTAAAAATAATAATAATGCTAGAAATGTTCAAGATTTCCGAAAATAGCAGGACGTTGAGGGCAATTGGCAAAATGTTGATCCTAGGTATAAAAAATTTGCCAATATTGTTATTATTGGTAATATCGGCTTATTCCCTTTCTGTGATCCGTGTGGCTTGTGAAATTATTAAAATATGAAAAAAATATTCTCAAGAATCAAACACTCAAAATAGTACTATGTAGCGGATCTCTACTATACAGAGAATCACAACAAAGTTACTATAATAAAAATGTCTACAATTCTAGTACCCTCATTGCTGATAGCCATTCTAATGAAAATTTTAGGTATTCTATATTCATAGAGCAAAATTAATGAGTTTTTTTGGACTCCAATTCTGCAAACTTCTGTCTTGTCTCTGTGTAGATATACATTCGCTAAATATGTTAATAATTGAAAATTCATAAATTGGTCTTTTCGAAACTTAAACGAAAACTCACAAAGAGGGGAACGAGTCGGTATCGATCGGATTACGGGCAGCAGCGACACCTTAAAGGCCCGGGCGGGGCATAAATTAAGGCGATTGGGGCACCTTTTATTTGTAACCTAATCTCCAGCTTGTTAAATTGCTTGTCCCCTGTTAGTTATCCATCCATTCGATGCTTGACAAGTGTATTGTACTTGAACCGTGTGAACAAATAAACATCGACGTGCTCGGTCTGTTAATAAGGTTCGATTATAGTAAGAAAAAGCAACGCAGGTTGGTTATAATGGTCATAAAATAATATACAGTATTACAGTATAGTTCATTAGTGATAGTTCGCGGACCAAAATCACCGCTGTCGGTTAGTAATTTCAAGAATCAATTAAATTTGGCACATATGAGCCTTATATTAGAGCTATATTTGACAACATTCCTGAAATATGCCAAAATTAAAAATAAAATAGCGCTATTTGCAAAGGTTCGAATGAAAATGCTTGAACAGTGGTTAAACTGATTGCTATAAAGATCGAAAGTTGATTCTTTTTTGGGTCACCATGTATCTAAACACCAATCCGTTTATCAAAATATAATACATATAGTTTATCGAGATGAAGTTGTTTTTTTCTTACAGAAATCATCCGGTCACGCCGCCGGCAAAATTCTGTAATATGGTATTAAAAATCATATAATATGTAATCTATAGACATTCCGAAAATGAGTTGAAACACCAAATTAATATAATAAGAAAAGAGTTTCGTTATAGTTCGACGGCACTATGCTAAATTAGCCGCTTCTGATTGGTGGGTTAACGTCACTTTCACTCTTAGACTATACCATAGTCTAAGCTTTCACTACTCACAAAGTCCGGCGAATTTAATACGACAGGTTTAGTAGTGCAATGGTCAGATTCTCTGTTTGTGATACGGAAGGCCCGCGTTCGGTTCTCGTCAGTGGCAAGGCTTTTTTATTTTGTTTTTTAAGGTTATGTTTGTGTCTTGTTGTAAATTTGGGTTAGTTTGAGTTAGTGTTGGTTGGTTGCGCCCCGGAGCGAGCGAAGTGACAGTTAACAGTTATCTAAAGTGACGTTAATCCATAGATCAGAAGCGACTAATATAGCATAGTGGCGCAGGACTGTAAAGGATCAACTGAGCGAATATTTAGGTTAACTTTGAACTTAAATATTTTGCAAACCACTAAATACAGGGTTTTTAAAAAAGACGTGGCAATATTTAAGGAGGTTATTTCTCAGGTCATTTTATGAAAAAAAAAATCCCATAAACATAGTTCCGGAAATGCATTGTTGCCAAGATACAAGTTTTTTTAAGATCTTTTTTTTAATAATTCAAATATCTTCTCACCGATTTTTTTGAAATTTGGCAGCGTTGTTTCTGTTCACTAGATCAAAATTATTAAGTCCAGTGGCGTGAGGGGGCAATTTAGTAAAAGTTATTAGCAAAAAATGTACGCCATTGACTTAATTTCCAATTAATATATTACAATTATTACATAGACTGACAAGATTATATGTAAATTAGACTTTAAATGTCTTGTTACTGACTGTTGAGAAGTTTTCACTTTATATAATTTTATAAAAATTTGAAAATTATCATTTCTGCTTGCCTATAAATAATACTTTTTCATTATTTCCATTCTGGATATAATCTTATTTCAGTAAAATATTGTAGATTTAGCGTATAATAATCCAGAATGGCTTTCCTCTAAATGTAACAGTCCTGCATAGTTGAAATCAGTTTAGCTTTAGATTAGGACAGCTATGGGCACTTTTCTATAAAAATAATTGGGCAGGGCGAATGAAAGTAAGGTTAGGACAGTCAAAGGGGCTTGGTTCTAAAGGTAATTGCTCTGGAAACCAAATCATCTGTGCTAGTGTACTTTGAATAACCTTTTGTATTAAATTGTGTTATTGTTATCTTGATAGTTTGTCAAAATCATCAAAAGGTTTTATAATTCAGTCATAGGGGATTTCTACCTGGAAAAAAGTCGGGAAGGTTTGAAAATTTCCAGGTTTGTAGGTTTCGGGGTCCCTAACTAAAATCCGTAAAATGCGCAATTCGACTCTTGCCGCCGGCCAAAATCGGTATTTTGCAAATATCTCGAAAATTATGCATTTATCGAAAAAATATGTAGAGAGCGAAATTAAAGAAGATAAAATTTCCTACAATAAAGGTAAAATGAAAATTTTCGCTAAAGGTATCTGTTTAGGCACAAAATCCCTGGAAATTTTTCAAATTTCCGTAAAGTATCATATATATCCGATTTTTCGAAATCAAATGTCTAGTATGGTTCACTAAAACTATTTTTTTGAGGCTTTCTACAATTTTGTCATGAAACAGTGGCGTATCATTAATTAGCTCAAATTATTAATTTATGAATAATTAATTTTAATTATTGAAAATGCTGTACTTGTTTCCACATGACCCAAGAGGTAAAGTATATGGCGAGTTTTTTTTAACGTGGTTTCCCCTGGGGGCCTAATTCACTAGGTAAATAAAAACCCTAAACTTATCTGCACAAGCCAGACGGACCTGGCTCATTGATGTCAAAGTCGATTGTGTCTGCTATGCTGGGTACAGGATGGTCTTTCAATTCGTCGAACTATTCATCTTCAGTCACCAGTGGATATCCCCACAGACAAATCTAAGTCCTCTTCATCAGGATTTTCCATTGCAGTATTCACAAATTATTGAACATTTTAATCCTGCTTTTCTGCATCCGCAGGCTTTACCACAGTTGTTTGTCTTGCATTTACAGGATAAAATGCCAATAGGACTTTGGAGCTGGTTCTTTCAACGTTGTTACTGGAATAATGCATGATCTTGTTTTCTTCCAATCCCATTCTTCGGCGTCTTTGGTACAAACATACCATTGCTGAACCTGGTGGTAAGGTCGCAATGAATGCTGTCGTGCTGCTGCTCTCGTAGGTGGTAAAGATGCCAAATTAAATTTACTTTTTGTTACCGATTTCACAAAACAGTGGTATCGATATTTATCCAGATTTATGTTCTCTCTGTCTCAGCATCCATAGAAAGCAAGAAGAAATTTCTTACCTGCAGTAGCAACTTCGTCAGCGGTAACATGCTTGTTTTCTATAGAAGCTTGTAAGTCTCTACGTTTTTCAAGAGTTGTTAAAGTTTTCAGTTTCCCTTGGTTGAATAAGGCCGACGTCGTATCACACCCACTTATTGCGTGGAGGAACAAGATGTTGTCCTTCACCGCTTCGACGCCATTTAAACTCTGTGACGAATAGATGCTGTCGACTGTTTTTCCTCTTCCAGGCTTCAGGAGGTATACATTATGGTGAGCCTTGCACAGTGCTGTCAACAGAACAATGAGGTCGACATCCTCTCCAACAACAACAATATTTTCATATGAACATGACATCTCGATTGCCGTATTTATTATCAAGGTGTCTGCGTCTTCTGTATCACTGTGAAGTGCACTTCTTCAAATTTCCGTTTCAAGATGGATATAGAGCGACCGTTTGATAGGAAATTTGTCTGTGAGACTATGGGGAACATGGACTCATCAAACAAAACATCTGCTGTAATTTTTTTTGTGATCTTCGCTGTCGTTCTGCGCTTTTCGTGCTCCCTTTCTGCAGCATCTGTAGAGTAGCCATCGAAAACAACAACCGCATTTGACTGATAGTGTCTTTGTACATAATTTACGTAACTGTTGAAACCAAATGTTTCATTTCGGCTCCAAACAACTCGATGCAACAATAAGTATCCACCGTCAATTATGTACACTTTGTTAGGTCCAAAGTCAATGTCTGTAACTGGCGAAAAAGCTTTGTATAGCAGGCATTTCGCTGTTTTTCGCATTCCGGCTCCAGAAAACAAGGACAATGGGTACGGAGCCAACTCATACTGCAGATGCTGTTCAAGTTCTTCATCTCTCTGTTTTGCAACACAAAGTCTCTGGAAAATGAGTAGAGGGTCAATGGGCACCACTTTATCAACAATACGAATACTCGAGTTCACCGCTCTCAGGGGCAGTACTTTGTCTTTGCGTTTCAGAACCACATCACCAAAGTTTTTCTCAATCATATGATTTATTCCAACTTTCCCAATTCGCTCTGCATGTGTTGGTCCGGTTCATCATAAGCTCAAAATATTACGAGAATTCATGACAAATATAATTATATATAGATAGATAAAGCAGTTTATAGAAGTTAACGAAATATGTTGTCATAAATTGAACTCTTATGTCTAAACGGTTAACTTTAGCGAAAATTTTTATAAAACCTTTTTTGTAGGAAATTTTATCTTCTTTAATTTTGCTCTCTACATATTTTTTCGAAAGATGCATAGTTTTCGAGATATTTGCAAAATACCGATTTTGGCCGCCATCTCGGCAAGATGGCGGCGCCAGCGGCATGTGTCGAATTGTGCATTTTATGGATTTTAGTTAGGGACCTCGAAACCTACAAATTTGGAAAGTTTCAAATCTTCCGGTCTTTTTTCCAGGCAAGCCTCTTTTTTGATTACTGAACTATTAGTTTAAAAAGATAGAATAACTGTTTATCTAACAATTTCAAGTTCGCTTTAAACTGTGTGAATGAGACAAACTAATTAATATTATGCTCAAAAGTGTGACATCGACAGTCAAGTGCATATCGGCAGGAACTAATCGAAATACGAAACCGCTTTATATTGACGGTATAAAAAATTACGGTAATCTATATATATATATAGAGAGAGAGGGGTCGTATCATATTTCAGGCTAAGAAAAGGCGGACTAGTAAAATTTTACATAAAACGCATAGGCAAACAACAAATCCTGTTTTATCTGTCCCAAAACAATACTGGCGCAAAATTGAAGGGTATAAATTGAAAGCATCGGTGGAACGAGCGGCCCGGGAGCCATCTGCGTATTTTCGAAATAACAGAGAAAACACGGCGGCGACAATTATTTTCAATAGAGCGACCGTCTTTTTTCGAAAAAACAACGATTTTCTATCAACCGAACGGCTCCCCGGGGTTTCGGTTTATGTCTTTAAAATAAATCCACCGATTTTAAACCTTATTTTTGTCGCATCCGATCAATTTTCGAGAAAACAATACGTCCGAACTAAACCGACGATCGACGCACCAGAGGAAATTGGTTTTCAGCTTTTACTTTTGCCTCAAAATGGGTTCACTTTCCAACGATTTGCTTAAAATTGTATTACACGGACGTCAAAATCATTACAATAAATTCAATTTAACTATATGTTTTAACCTACTACTGAAATTGGCGTTGAATTTATTTTAAACTTACAAATGTCCCTCTTATCTCGTGCAACAATAAAGACTACTTAGTCAGTAGCAGAATCTGGAGGACTTTGACAAAAAGCTTTTAATAATAATATTAATAATAATAATAAGCCTTTATTTCCAACAGGTTAAATACCCAATTACAGGAAATTCAAAGTATATATAAGAAGAAGTTAGAAGTTATATAAAGAAAAAGAAGTTATCGTATATCTTAAGTAAATTACAAAACCACAATAGAAGACTACACACAAAATATACAATATAGAAAACAATGAAGAAAGATCAATTTAGCGATGTTCAACATTTAATCTCCGGCATCGACCGTGCGCATGTGATTTAAAATAAAAGTTAAATTATCGTTGTGAATGTCACACGTGTCACCAATGGTATTAAAGTTCTTACACATAAAGTAAATTGGACTATGATATAGTATGTTGGATCGGGCGGTGTCCAAGTTGAAGGCAAGTCGCTGTCTGGATTCAGGGCGTGGTACACGAAAGGAAATTCTTTGTAAAAGAGAAGGACAATCGATAATGTTGTTCAGTAACTTAAATAGAAATTTTACGGATTGCATCTCTCTCCTTTTCGCAAGAGGCAATTCATCATACTTCGTGAGCAGTGTATAATGGTCGAAACCCCTTGCAAGGTAGACACCATCATCCTTTAGCGCCTGGCACTTAAGGAATCGCCGCTGAACTGATTCCAGTAGTTGAGTGTGGCAGTCGTAGATCGGGAACCAGACAAGGGAACCATAGTCCATCCTGGACCTGACAAAGGCGTAATAAAGAATTTTGGCAGTTGCGGTCCTTATAAACAGTTTGCAGTTTCGAAGCACAAAACCCAGCATCCGTGATGCTTTTGAGACAGCGTCATCAATGTGAGGAATAAAGCAAAATTTTTCATCAAAGTTGACTCCGAGATCTTTAAAGCTGCTAGTCCTGGCAAGAGTTGTCCCATTAGCTAAGTAATTGACGATATGTGGATTATTAATGCGAAAGTAGCTGGTAACATTACACTTAGCGACATTTAGATTAAGTCTGTTCAGACTGCTCCAATGGCTTACAATATCAATATTCGACTGCAACAGAGCGCAATCGGCAGCGGAATTTATACAGGAAAATAGCTTTAGGTCATCTGCATATGCTAACCTTTGGCAGGTGAGCATAATGTTAAGGTCGTTAATGTAAATGTTAAATAGAAGGGGACCCAGATTAGAACCTTGAGGAACTCCCGAGGTGGAGGTAAAGCAAGCAGATTTAAAGCCCTCAACCGACACATACTGGGAATGGTCAGTCAGGTAGGAGCCGAAAAGCTTTACTAAGCGACGGAGAAACCAAACTGACGCTCAAGTTTATTTAATAAGATGAAATGATCAATCTGATCAAATGACTTCTGAAAGTCTGTATAAACCACGTCAACCTGACCTCTATCATTAAGGACTTCGCACACAAATTGAGAAAACGATGCCAGGTTTGTAGTGCATGATCTACCGGAAACAAAGCCGTGCTGCTCATCGGAAAGCAGTGGTTTAACCTTTGGAAAAATCAATTTGTAAAGCGCCAGTTCAAATAACTTTGAGAAGTTACATAGGATAGATATAGGGCGGTAATTTTCTACCACGCCAGCGTCGCCCTTCTTAAAGATGGGACATACTTTTGCTTGCTTCCAGATATCGGGAAAAACGCCGGTGTTTAGGATAAGAATAAAAATATGAAGCAGAGGGTCCAATAAGGCAACAGAGCAATCTTTAACTAGAAAGCTAGGAATCAGATCAGGGCCGGAGGTAATTTTATTCTTAAGACACTTGCTTGCTGCCAAGATATCGCTGGCCGTGAACGCTGCTACATCAATATAAGTTGAGGAAGCTTCAGACACAAAAGGATGCTCACTATGGGCTGAGTTTGTATAAACGCTTTTGAAATATTCACCAAAAGCTGAGACAATACTGTAAGGGGTGTCATAAGATCTGTTGGAGAATTTCATTGGGCGAGGAATTTGGGACTGGTTTTGTTTGCTTTGAATAAAGGACCAAAAATTACTAGGATCTGACGTTATTTTGTTTTCCAGACCCAGGACGTAGCTTCTGTAGGCTCTTGCGGTCTGCGCTTTAATGTCTTTGCGCAAGGACCTGAAACGCACTAAGTAGTTATTAGACTTGAGGGTTTTAAAGTCACGTAGTGCTTTTTCCTTTTTATAGATATTACGTATAATGTCAGCTGAGAACCATGAAGGAAAGCGTCTTTTACGTTTTACTTTTAAAGGTACTGCTTCGCGAAATATATTGTTTAATATGTCATAAAACACATTGCATGCAGAGTTGACGTCCTGCTGAACTATAATAGCTGACCAATCAGCATTAACTAATAGATGATACAAGAGCGCAAAGTTTGCCTTCCTGAAGTTGTATTCCCTTGTGTCGTCCTTGTTAACTGGTAAGCTATTGTGAGAGGATAGGCTTGCGTGAAATTCAAAGGACAATGAAGGATGATGGTTATCTTCCGGAACAAGAGGTGCACCGCTGTTCAATACAGCGACATCAAAGTTTGCAAAGATCAGATCCAAACAGCGAGAGTTGCCATTAACGACATTGTTGAACTGCTTACAGTTAAGAAACTCAAAAAAGTTAGTTAAAAGTGTATGTTTGCCATTGGGACACGCGTGGTTTTCATTGATAGTTGGTATGTTAAAATCACCTAAAATAATTACATGTTTACTGTAAATTGCATCAACTGTTGAAAGAACCTCGAAAAAGTATTCCAATTGCGCAGAATCGATGGTGGGAGGAATATACAGTACAAAAGTATACAGGAAGAAATGGTTAAATTGAATTTTACACCCCACCAAGTCAATCTTCGGCACCTCATTGTGGACCACTGAAAGGTTGATAGTCTCTGAGTGAAAATGGTTAAGCACTCCCAACAAAACTCCACCGCCCCTAGATGCAGCTACGAGATCAGTTCCTCTGTCCGAGCGGTACATTACATATGAACTAGGAAGGATTTCGCTATCAAATATATCATTTTGAAGCCAAGATTCAATGACGAATATAATATCATAGCCGGAAGTGGACGCAGCACTGAAAAAGATATGTGTCTTGGGACGTAGGCCGCGGACATTCTAGTAGTAACATGTAATTACGCTATCTAAGGAGAGTGAGGAGGCTGCGCCCGCGTCTGGTTTTTTGTTGCTATTGAGGGACTACCATTAATGTATTTAATGAAAAGATTATCCTCACCATTGTCCCTGCATGTCCTTAACTCTTCCTTGACTTCATTAAGTTGGTTCAACTGAGTCGGAGGTAGGTCAGACTCGATGTATACCTTCCTTCCTGAGAACTTGCTCCTGTTCTTCAGCAGAAACTCCACATCCCGACAGTCATCCAAAATGATCCGGACTGGCCTGCAGCCATTACGGTTGGGCTTTCCGACTCTAGATGCCTTTCTCACAGGGATGTTACGATTCAACACTTCATTTAGCAAGGTAGAGAGCTCTTGTAGAATAGATATCTCCCACAGCAATACCTAAGGGGTAAAGATCCCGTTCCACCGTGAAGAGTTTTAACTTACCAACTATCAAAATTCATAGTTAATGTTTTTGAATCCAATAAAATGGGTGTGTTCCGTGCTTAACTATATCGACAAAAGATACCTAGTTCTACAACGATCTTAAGAGAAGATTATCACAGAAAAACATACAGACAGAAATACTGATAACTTAGATTTCATTACCTCCATTTATCCACCGCATCAATTGAAAACTTTCGGATATAGTGTTCTAACCAATAAACTAAATTTAACTTCTACCTTCCAGTGGAATCGCCTTTATGGGACGGCTCCCTGAAAAGTGCTGTAAATATGACGATTTTCAAATTGTTTCTAAAGCGAGGCATCTGACATCTAAAGCGTTAACAAACAATAAAAAAATGTTCTGAAACACAAAAAATCCGCACACTTACATGGCACCATTCTGGAAACTTTCTGTATACAGAAAATTTTCTCATGATTTTCAAGACGTAGATATCTAAATCTACAGCGATAAAATATCAGGTCTAAACCGGCAAAGAAGCAATAAAAAAAAAAGAAACGGTGTGTACTTAAGACCGACAACAGGAGTGATAATTTCAACAAAAAAAAAAAATCTTTAAGGAAAGCGTGGGGCATCGATTCCAATACCTCTCGCACGCTAAGCGACCACCCTCTCTCTGAACTATCTCACTTGAACGCCTTCGTCAAAAACGAGTATAAGTATACGAACCAGCATAATACATATTCAATAGTTGATAATTATGTTTTTATGTTTGTTTGAATTTGGCAGTATTCAAAAATATATATTACAGACTGACAAGATGTAAAGGGTGATCCAAATAAAAATAAAAATAAATAAAATAATCTTTATTATAAACCATACAATAATATGTTTATAAAGGTAGAAAGTACCATCAAAGGATGTATTTTCATAGCTACCAATAGCATATTGCACAAAAGAGAAAAAAGCTAATTTAAACAAGTTAATACTAAAAAAACACAGTTATACTAAATTGCTAAAGAATTATCACTAACATATTTTAATCTTACTCTTAAAAACAGGTATACTTAAAACTTTAAAACTCTATTTCGAAATGGTGCGGAGTAATAAAACCTACTTATAAATGCAAAACGCTAACAGAGTGGTCAAATAAATTTTTGTGATTTCTAAATATTTAGTCACAGCTGTTATAGCCTGCTGTATTATATTTTAACCATTCCACCCTGTTTTGTATGGCAATCCCGCTGCAAACAATAGGCTTTATTAGCAAAGGGGCCATTTTCTACCTGCAGTAGCGTACGTTTGGGTATTTAATTTAAAATACCTGTTTTACCTAAGTACTTTTATTTATTCACTTATTTATGTATATTCAAAAACAGTTAGTATTACTGTAACATTTTATCACATATAATATTTATATAATAAGGTATAAGAATTGCGATTTTGTGTAAACAGTTATGTAGAGAACTATGGTATATCATTTTCGTCGTCAGAAAAATCCGTCGAATCTTCGTCATGTTCCAAGGATATAATTAAAAGCTCTACAATTAGGTCAATTAAATGGTCTAGTTTCCACATGTTTTCTTCTTCTTTTATAACATGCTCAATACACTTATGCCATTTTTCAGAATCGACATTTTTTTAAAGATTCCTCAAAGATAATTTTAACATCTTTCATTTTAAACGTCGTGTTTCTTCTTGCTACATAACTTTTTACTTGGGCCCAAACAAGTTCAATGGGATTTAATTCGCAATGATACGGAGGCAGACGAAGAATAGTAATATTTCGTTTCTGTGCAATTTTGTCAACTACATACTCGGTGAAACGAGCTTTATTTGAGGACACTATGGACAACAGTTCCTTTTTCACCATACTTTCATCAAATGGTATGTTATTCTGTCTAAACCACTGAATAATATCCGCTTTTCTCCATGAATTAGTTGGTATTCTGTCAACTTTTCTGGAATGATAACTCGCATTGTCCATCACTAGCACAGAATTAGGTGGAATGAGATCTAACATTTGTTCAAAATATTCTTCGAACACATCGCCATTCATGTCTTCATGGTAATCGCCAGAATGATTTGACTCAAACATTAACAAACCGCCCTCAACAAAACCATCAACAGTTCCAAGGTGTGTAATAATCAGTCACTTTCCTTTCCCAGATGGTGGTGTTAGTCCGGTGGACCAGCCTTCTAAGAATGCTTGACGAAAACTTGAAATATTTTTGTCTTGCCAAATCTTCCCAACCGTATATCCTTCATTAAGCCATGTTTCGTCCAGATAACAAATCTTTCTATTCTCACTTCGAAACTGCTTTATCTGTCTTAAGTAATGTCTCCTCCAGCAAATAATTTCATCTTTTTCGATTAGGAGCGATTTTCTGCTTTGTTTTTCCCAGCTGAAATTCATTTGTTTTAAAGTTGTCCAAAATTTCTTCCTGCTTATCGTTGTAGACATATTTTGGTCTTGCTTCAAGGCTCCTAAAATTTTGTCGATGGTTGGTATTTCCTTATTAAAATAAAAGGAATGTACTGTTCTTCTAATTATAAGTTTGTAGTCTTCATCGATAGGCACCGTCTTTCTTCCTGAAGATGGTATAGGTGGTTTTACAGCTCCACTTTTTCGTTCACACCTTAATTTATATATCGACGTTTTTGAAACACCCGTCATTTGCGAACACATTTCGACCACAGTATCAACGCTATACAGAGGATTTTGATGTTTGAGGGCGTCATATACATTAAGAATAATATTCTTTTCGTTAACAGAAAATGGACATTTGTTCGCTCGTTTCACTGGAGAGAAAACTGAATTAGCCATTTTAATTGAAACTATGAAATGAAACAAACACACTGTGTCTTCTTCGGAAGAACAAATATAACTGAAAAATTACAATTACTTAAACTTTAGGGTATGCATACAAAAAATCGTCAAATTTGAATGTTTACAATAGTAATAAAAAAACCTAAGTGTGATAAATATAATGCTGGGAAAGTCCGAGTATTAGGACAGGTAAACGTTTAAAATATGTACGTATATGTACGTAATTATGTACGCCTATGTATCAGCCATCAGAAAATGATTTATTACTTCGCATCATTTCGAAGTAGGTATTGAATTACATATATTTGCTAGTAGGTACAAAAAACACGACTTGAATTCATTTTTATGAGTTCATGCACATAACCTATCTCCGAAACGAATATTAACAGAGTGCACATCATCCCGCCTCACAACTAACTCATGCAGGTACAGAGGTTCTTTAATTTTTATTATTTTACTAGCTGACCCGACAGACGTTGTCCTGTCTTAGCTATGAATATTCAATTCGAACTGGAATAAATAATACCAAAAAAATTATTTCAAAAACATAGTTTATTATAATGCTTTTTGATACACAACACTTTTAATTCTTCGACACGGGAACATGGATTTTCAAGATTGATGCCACAAACACTTAACGACTGCCATTGCGATTTATTTATCGACATTGTAAATGCAAGCCGCACTGGAATGCAAGCAACACTGGACATTGTAGCCGTTTATAGGCATGTCGTTCGGAATCATAGGGATGCATGGAATCAAAACATCTTCGCCTTTGTACTTTCCTTTCAATTGTGGCTTCGATGACATTTTTCATTAATTTCCTCACCGCAAGCCGGGTGCCATTATAAAGACGTGGCTGGTTTATGTTCGGCAACATAATTATTACCGATCCAACTTTTAATTGCAGATTATGAGGTAACAATCCGAGCAATTCCAGCGAATTTAAAAATTCCGTTGGATAGTTGACAACATCATCTTGGTTAGTATCAACCGATTTGTATGTCATCAATTCGTCCGCTATTTATTTTGAATCTGAAAATTTATTTCGTTGACATCAAGGTTTTTTGCAGCCAATATAACACGTTCGCTCAACCAAACATGATTTTTGTAATTTTGAGTAATATTTGGGAACGCCATCTCGATGAGTTCGGTCTTTGATTCAGTAAAGTGACAAAAATTTGCAGGGAATGTATTGTATCCAGATGATGTGTTAACGGAAATTTTGCCATTACCACTGTCGAGCAATTGTTTGGAAAAAACTTCTCCAGATCGGTCGTTCTGCAATTCGACTCGCATGTTGATATTTAATTTAAGTGTTTTGACGTATTTCCATAAAATTGACGACTTCAAACATGCATTAAGTTTGTCTGCTGGCGTTGGTCGTGGAATCACTGGCAATGTTTGTCGAAAATCACCTGCCAATAGAATCATTGCACCACCAAATTGCTTTTGGTTGTTTCTTAAATCTTGCATCGTGTGGTCTAATGCCTCTAAATATTTTTTATGTGCCATCGTGTATTCATCCCAAACGATCAATTTGCTTTGCTGGAACACTTTGGCCATCGCAGAATTCCTCGAAAGGTTGCAAGTTGGAGTTTCATTAGTTTGCATGTTCAATGGCAACTTAAGTGCTGAATGAGCTGTTCGACCGCCTCCAATAACGTAGCAGAAATACCTGATGAGGCAAGTGCGAGTGCAATTCCATTTTGCGATCGAATCGTTGCCAATATCAATGATATTAAACGTTTTTCCAGTTCCACTGGGAGCATCTAAGAAAAAAAATCCGCCAGTTCCATAGTTCACTACTTTCATGAACGTATCGTAGGCATATTTTTGGTCCTGATTTAAAAGGGGAACGTTTCTTTGAACGGTTTCTCTCAATGCCTCGGAATCGCATTGGGTTTCGCGTCTCAACTCTTGATTAAATTCGTCGTGCATTGGGCAGTTGGGCGTTGTCATTCCCAATAGTATTAATCTTTTGTTGGTAAGCATCAAGCACATGTCCCCAATTATAATTATTAATGCTTCATTGTGAATTTCTTCGTTCATTTGCAAATCTACATTTGATGTTCTGAGACGCATCTGATGCAATATATCTTCGACAATAGGATCTTTATATTTGTTCCATAAATCAAGCGGTGTTGATAGGAAGCATGTAGATAAAATTATAGAAAACAATGTTCGTATTTGTTTAGTGATAAACAAACACATCTCAAAAAACTCACTGAACAAACTGAAAACTGGATAAACGTTCCGATCGAATCGACTGTGCAGTATGCACTAAGAAATGAATAAAGGGATTTTTTGATTAATAGCTACTGACCCATGATACAATAAACGTAATGCTACTGACCAATGCATATGTTAAATGACATTTACGTTGCGCAAACTATCAAACGCTATGAGTGTCAATGTTGCAGACATCTGTCAATTTTTATTTCTTCTGAAATTATCCAATTTTCTGCGCAATTTTCTTAATTTTTCTTTCCGTAAGAACCTTCTACAGAGTATTAGAAAACTTATAAAAAAAAAGATGAACGAAATCCGTATAGTCGTTCTCAAGTTATGGCGTGACCAAGGGAAACAGGGATTCATTTTTATATATATAGATATATAACACAACTTAAATGTACATATCTTTTTTCAGCCATATTACATTGAAACAATTCCCTAACATGGCCACTAATGTGTTCTCTCAATGAAACTTTATTTACATATCTAGCACAAGCATTCTGAATTTTCTGTATGCGATATATATTATGTGCTGTAAGATAAGGACCATATACTATGTCCAGATAAGTAGGGATTGAGAGAATTAAAGCTCCAGTAAGAAGTTTTTTTACTGAGGTTGGTAGGATATCTCTGAATTCATAAATCAATTTTAATTTGAATAATGCCCTTTGACAAATTGTATTTATATGTGAATTAAAACTTAGTTTTCTATCCAGTATCAACCCCAGATTTCTCACTTCCTGAGACCATAAAATTGTGGTATTATCAAGCCTAATCTGGACATTAGATAAATCAAAATCTGTGCGTGAGTAGAAAATTGCTTGTGTCTTTAACGGATTAATAAGCAACGGATTTTCAACTGCCCACTTCGAAATACTGCTTAAGTCAACATTTATTTTATTAATGCTGTCAGAGAGACCTGGTGCATGGCGATGGCATATAAATTTGCAGATCATCTGCATACATATTATGATACTTACAATACTTAATGTTATTGACAATGTCTGCTGTAAATATAGTGAAGAGAAAAGGTCCAAGGATTGAACCCCGAGGAACTTCCCTCTCAACCCTTTTCCAACTTGATAATAATACATCACCATCACCCTTCGATATCCTAACTGCCTGCTGCCTATTTGATAAATAACTCCGAAACCAGCCCCTTGAACTCATATTATAGTGTTCTAATTTGGCCAGCAAAAGATCCATATTTAAAGAGTCAAACGCCTTTGTCATGTCAATCATTACAGATGGACATGACCAACCCTTGTCAAGAGCACTGGCAATTTCACTGGTATTCATAAGCAAAGCAGTGGCACAACCTGACTGAAATTTAGGAATTAGGTTTTTATCCTGAAGAAAATCGCGTATTTGGCGTGCGACTACTTTTTCTAGGATCTTCGATGCCGCAGGAAGTATACTTATGGGTCGTAACTCATTTAAGCTTGTTGGGGTACAAAATTTAGGCAGAGGAGTGCCTAATGCCATTTTCCACAAATGTGGCACAGTGCCAGTTTCCAAAGAAGCATTTATGATATTAACCAATGGTTTCACATAGTAAGGCAGAGTATATTTTAGCATTTTTATGGATATTCCATCAGCACCTATAGCACTGCTCTTGATACCTTCATCCCATGATATTCATTACATCTTCCTCATTAATGAGCTGAAACCGGATATTATCCCAGTTGGGCACAGAACTCAGAAAAGCATGCAACAGCCCTGGCTCAATAGTAAGTGTGGGTATATATTCAATTAGAAGATCATTTATTTGAATTGGTTATTTTAGAGTGTTCGGTAGTGAGTTTACAGCTTTGTTAACTATTTTCCAGTGTGATATTTTATTCCATATATCTTTACTTTTATTAGCACCCTTGCAATTTTGAATTTGTGTAGAGAAATTGCCTGCAATTTACTGCAAAAGAAACATACTTTTTTAACCCTATGTAATACATTTTGCTTTCCTGGGTTCGTAGACTTTGAAATTTGCGAAATGCGTTATGTTTTAGTTCTGTCATTTTTTTTTAGATTATATGTTAACCAGGGTGGTTTTGAATTTCTAAGATTTACCTTTCTTTTAGAAGCAAATTGGTCAAAAAGACCTACAATTTTATTGTTAAAAATGTTTACTTTGGTGTCTATTACATTTGAGGTATAGAGATCATGCGAATCAATTTCTTCAAGACTTTGTTGAAACTCAATAGAAGGTACCATTCCGAAATTTCTTCTCTTAACTGTGACATTGGATAATTTGTGTGTATCGCATTTCAGAGTACAGAAAATCGCTTCATGATCAGCATCAATTGGCGTACATGGAAAAACTCCAGTAATTCTAGTGGAACTTGTTATTAATTGACATACATTAAAAGAGTTAAAACATCAGAAAAAAAAATACAAATTCCGGAGAGGTAGGCTTCAAAAAATCAACATTAAAATCACCCGTACAAACAAATATGTCAGCCTCATTCATTTATCTTCAGTTTTGCTAAAAACTCTCGTCTAGAAAAGCCGGTTTATATATCTTCTCCTCTTTAGCACCTTGATATTGATTTAAAAATAAAATTCTCTTCAATCCAATTCTAGGAATTTCCAATAAATGTTTTCTTCCATCCTGCTTTTTGAAGCTAAATGCCATTTTTTAAATTCACAAATAAAAAGAACTTTTTAAGATGGTAATTTCTGATGATTTTTCAATAAATTATCGGTAAATAGTTTCTAAAGTAATACCTATATTTGTTTCGGGCATATATTTTCTAAATTACTGCACCTATACACTGCAGACTATTCTTCGTAATTCGAATTTTGCATCCGGACACGTTTGCAGATATATTTCTTCTAAATTCGAAATTCGTTCCTCTGTTTGGATCTTCTAAGTTGTATAATGTGCTTTGTGGAACTTTTAGGGCTTCAGACGCTTTTTGAGTTGCCTTAAATCGAGATTCTAAATCATTTTGAAAATAACTTACTACGTCAAGCATACTTTGTTTTTGGATTCATCGAAATATTGGTAGTGTATTTTTGCATTATTTATTGACATTAACTTTTGACGTAATGTCTAATTAGTAATCGACGTTCATTTTTCTTGGTAATTTTTTGTTTCATCTGATTAATGATTGATAAATAAGAATGGAGTTATTTCAAATCGGTATTAAAATACTATAAGCATATGATGTTTGCAAGGCGAATGAAAAATATCGAAAGCTACGTTTCCACTGGAGGAACATTGAGCAACTCTTGTGTTTCTGTTGCTTTTTCCAAAAATGTTTCCAAAGTTGCTAAAAGTTGCTCTATGTTTCGGAAACAAATAGCGGTTGTTGCTTCTGGTCGCCAGTTTTCAATTTGGGTTGTAAATTGCATGCACTTCAAAATTTCATAAAACAAATTTTCTCTTTATTTTTCCTCATCAAAATGGATCTTTGACAAAATAAAAAAAACAGGTTTGTATCAATTATTGATATACAGGGTTGTTCGAAAATATCATTTTTCTGTAAGTGGAGTGTTAAGGTGACATTCTATATATGAATGAGACAATGATGTGTAATCTAACTTATGATTATTAATTATGACGTTAACAATAATAACATGCAGCATCCATGATGAATACTTCAGGATATAATAGAAGTTAAATATAAATTACGACATTCCAAGTGTATTTTTTCAATATAGTTTGACACAGAGCGTATTTCGAATTATATCAGATCAGACCTAAAATGCACCAAATTTAATAAAAGTTTTTTTTTATTATTATTTTTATTTTTTTTTATATTTTGCAACGGGCTATTGCCCAACATAAAGGAAATTTACAAAGAATTTAAAACTTGATCCTAAATCCTAACCTAAGTATCACAAACTTAACTTTTTCTTAAATTACTCAGATAGTTAACAAACAGTAAACGCGGACTACACGTAGTACAAGTCTAAAAATAACAACTCAAATATATCGGGACTCAAGATTCTTAAGTCAAGAAGTAACATAGTAGTAGCAAAAAGGAAAGTCCACCTTGTTACAGACAGTCTTTTAGTTCTTTCTTAAATTTTAGAAGCAGTCTAATTGGGCCGAATAATTATTTGCTAGTCTAGCTGATCTAGTCGAAAACGAATTATGTCCATAGTTAGTGCGATGAGAATTAACTTGAAAAGAATGGTTCAGTATGGTTTGGCGAGAGGGGACATGCAGCCCAGGGCTATGAGAATTAGAGTGCAATAAATTATAGAACATAGTGAGATCTCTGTGCATACGACGAATCTGAAGGGATGTAATCTGAAGAGAATTTTCTAATTCTGAGTAAATAATGTTTTCAACTCTATGCTATTCCCTAAACGCTGTGTCCCTCAAAAACTTATGCTGCACTCTTTCAAGGGCCAGTATGTCGATATTATAAGACAGCGACCAAACACAAGAACAATAATCCAAATGTGGTCGCACCAGGAAACAGAACAGTAGTTTGAGGTAATGAACATTTAGAAAATCCAACATTTCTGACCATGTTTACCTGGTTGGAGCATAGATGAGATAGCACCTGAATGGATTCAATTTTATTTTGTGTGTATTCTGATCGATAGTTTATTGACAGAGCGTTTGCTTTTGACTCTAAATGGTTCTTAGAACATTGCAACATTCTGGAATTTGGGAGTTAAGAACAAATATCGTAAACCCCCACAAAATAGGACGCGATTTATTCGCATTTAAAAATATATTAATAATTTATTTTGAATCGATGAGAAACGGAATATTACCAAAAAAAGAACATGTCGGATCGGCATTATTCATGCAATTAAGCTCGGTAAGAGTGCATTCGCTGTCGGTGAAACTCGTTGCCGAAAAACGTAAAGAAATCGTTAAAACATCGGACCATTAAGTCCCGCGAGATATTTCAAGATACAATTGCCAGATTGTGCGAAAGTGTCTTATTTACATTCCGAATATAAATTCTAAAGGTTTTTTGCTGTGTCGCCGCGCGATTTTGTCGGAATGTGTCCGAGGTTTTGAGCAACAAAGGGCCCAGACGACTTTTCGACATCGGCGGATTTCTGTCAATCCTTCGCGCGACCGGACATAAATTTCTGTCAGCCCGAATGTCCCGATAAAAAACAATTTATTTCGTAAAATCCGCCAAAAGTGGAATAGAATGTCAACAGGTATTTTGCTACAAGGGACGAGCCAATAGTTTTAATATGTTCATATATATATA
>MU182405.1:155994-199870 GCA_016904865.1 Pissodes strobi | reverse complement strand
TAAAGGAAGCATTCCTAGAAGCACAAGAATCCTGCTTTACGAAAACCGAAAAAATGAGTAAAAATCTTAAAATGTTAGATTTTTTCTAACATCGATAGTTCTCGCGGGTTAAAAAATAATACATTTGAAGGTTCGTGTAATTTAAAATATACTTTTTTATCGTCTAAAATCCATTTAAAACGATTTTAAATGTCAAAATTGTATATAATACCGCCCTAGCGGCTAGAATTGGTTTGCGCATTTCCGTCTCATTTGCCGAGATATATCCTCATATCGCCGCGTAAGATGTTTACACATCAAAAATAGATTTTTTCTATATCATTTTTTAGTATTATCAAATAAATTTAAAAAAATATATGTAAGTAACATTGTAATCTTCCAGGGGTAAAAGTGGTCTACCACCTTTCAGATGTGAAATAATGCACTAATTTTAAAATTAAAGCTTGCTCTTTCTCACTGAACCGGTGGGGCATCTCAAAACGATTTTTATTAGCAACTAGCTGACGCGACAGACGTTGTTCTGTCTTAGCTATGAATATTCAATCCGAACAATAGAATCATCGCAACACCAAACTGCTTTTGGTTGTTTTTTAAATCTTGCATCGTGCGGTCTAATGCCTCTAAATATTTTTTGTGTGCCATCGTGCATTCATCCCAAATGATCAATTTGCTTTGCTGCAACACTTTGGCCATCGCAGAATTCCTCGAAAGATTGCAAGTTGGAGTTTCATTAGTTTGCATGTTCAACGGCAACTTAAGTGCTGAATGAGCTGTTCGACCGCCTTCCAACAACGTAGCAGAAATACCTGATGAGGCAAGTGCGAGTGCAATTCCATTTTGCGTTCGAATCGTTGCCAATATCAATGATATTAAACGTTTTTCCAGTTTCACCGGGAGCATCTAAGAAAAAAAATCCAGTTCCATAGTTCACTACTTTCATGAGCATATCGTAGGCATATTTTTGGTCCTGATTTAAAAGGGGAACGGTTTCTCTCAATGCCTGGAAATCGTATTGGATTTTGCGTCTCAACTCTTGATTAAATTCGTCGTGCAGTGGGCGGTTGGACGTTGTCATTCCTAATAGTATTAATCTTTTGTTGGTAAGCATCAAGCACATGTTCTCAATTATAATTATTAATGCTTCATTGTGAATTTCTTCGTTCATTTGCAAATCTACATTTGATGTTCTAAGACGCATCTGATGCAATATATCGTCGGCAACAGGTTCTTTATATTTGTTACATAAATCAAGCGGTGTCGATAGGAAGCATGTAGATAAAATTATAGAAAACAATGTTCGTATTTGTTTAGTGATAAACAAACACTTCTCAAAAAACTCACTGAACAAACTGAAAACTGGATAAACGTTCCGCTCGAATCGACTGTGCAGTATGCACTAAGAAATGAATAAATGATTTTTTTGATTAATAGATACTGACCGATGCATATGTTAAACGACATTTACGTCGCGCAAACTGTCAAACGCTATGAGTGTCAATGTTGCAGACATCTGTCAATTTTTATTTCTTCTGAAATTATCCAATTTTCTGCGCAATTTTCTTAATTTTTCTTTCCGTAAGAACCTTCTACAGAGTATTAGAAAACTTATAAAAAAAAGATGAACGAAATCCGTAAAGTCGTTCTTAAGTTATGGCGTGACCAAGGGAAACAGGGATTCATTTTTATATATATAGATTATTAACGTAAAACACAAACCAACTACCAATAAATAAATGAATTAAATCTGTTATTTTCGTTATGATATTTTGACATTGATGCCAATCGATGTCAAAGATTTGACGGGCCAATTTAGTACATACGTTCATTGCATAAAGAAAGATGGAATGATATGACGTAACAGCGCAATAGACTTGAACGGACTATAGGTATATTGTCAAACGACAAGAAATAGTGTCATTTCTGTAATGCTCAATTTTTTTTTCGCCACGCCTCGCCGTCATAGCCAAATAATTAACAAGAACTTAAATGCCCTATAGCATTTTTACTGTTAAATCGCCAATATTTCAAGAACTACGCATTTTTGGAATAGATAACCTTATACAAAGTCACCCTTATTTTTAATGCTGAATAAGATAAAATTATAAAACTAGGGGGTTTCCATTTGAAAAAAATTACTTTTAACGATTTTTTTCATTTCGTTTTTAATCTCAGTTTTTGATCACCCTGAATTTATTTCTTATCAAAATGTCAACACAGACCACTAAAGTATATCCTCTTCTACAAGGAAGCCAACTCCAATTAAATAATAAAGGCTTTCAAGGGGAGAAATTGATAGTTATATTTAGACCTGCAAAAGTCATTTTTGACATAAAGTTCAAAATATGTCATAAACGGTTATATTATATATAAAACATATCTAGAATTTTCCTAGGAATTCAAAAATACCTTAATATACAGGGTATGCTATTTAAAATAAGGAACTTGATACTTGTTCACGGAACTACGAACAACTACGAACCCTTTTAAAATATGTTATTTTAAAAGTTTAGGGAAATCTAATCAACTTTTGTATTAAACTTTTTTTGCTACACACCATAGATTCTGAAATAGGGTATCATCCCATAATAAACGGGCCACCCTGCACCTAATCTTTATGTGTTCATACTTAAAAATCCATATCACATCTACACCAAGAACTGATACACAAAAGACACTTATTAGATGTTTCATTTAACTGTGGCATTAACGAAATAAAGCAGTAAATTATTTAATTACTTTTTATTTGCTCAAACCGAGACCGAGACCAAACCGAGACAAGACCGAGACCGAGACCGAGACCAAGGTAGTCTAGGTCTCGGTCTCGAGCTTCGAGACCCGAGACCGAGACCGAGACTTGCCAGGTCTCGGTCTCGGTCTCGGTCTCGCGAACCCCTACATATTAGTCATTACAAGAATATTTTGATCACTCTTTCAATTAAGTAATTCTAAAATTGAATATGGGTACTTTTACTTCTTTTTTTTTGTCCGGACCCTTGTACCATTTTGTTCAATATGTTTTATATACTGTATTAATTTAAATTAAGTAGTTTTATTTTATTGTTTTTCTTATATGTGTGAGAGAATTGAATGTGCTTTGTTTATTGATATACTTTAGAATGTAAGAATAAGATTACTAATAGTATTCGTGACCTGATGGATACAGAGTTTGACGTCAAATTGTCATTCTCTTCTCCGAAACATCGTTTCAAGAGCCTTGTAATGCTCATCTAGAAACTTTTCTATTAATACCCTTAAGATACTGGTACTGCTTTCTCGTTAAGTCTGTTCTGGAATATTGTTCTGCAATATGGTCGTCTAACTATAGGATTTATATGGATTATATTGAGAGAGTAGAGATCAAGTTTTTTCGGGTTGTCGGTTTTAGACTGGATCTTCTATACTTAATACCCCATCGACGAGTAATGAGAATGGTTTCTGGAGAAAATGAGCTAGCTGAAAGAACAGAAATTTAACGCAATGATTTAGCAATCATTTTTAGAGAAAGGGATCATCGATGCATGATAAAAAAGAATAACAGTGTGGTACACTAGTACGCATGAAAAACTAATTAATCAACCGAATAAGTTACACGGAAAAGCATGCAAGTAAATTTTGGAAAGTTAGGGCTGATTAAAAGCCTCTATACAAGCCCATTCAGAAAGCTGTCATGCTTTTGACTGCGTGTCATCGCAAAGGACCTCATAACACGAAAAGGGTTCCAGCAGAGCTTAATCCCTCCTATGCTTAACGCATCTGAGATTAAGTGAATCTTCTTTTTTAAAGGGAGTGCGAATACCGAAATAATTATTTAGTTAATTAATGTAAACAGACAAATAAAATTATATTTTCATTATGACCACTCAGCCGGCTCTCATATATAATTCATAAAAAGACCGAAATTGAATTGAATTCTTGGAGGATTGCCATTTAAAAATTCAAAATCGACCTAATTCCAAGATATTTCAAAAATAAAATCGACAAGTCCGAGAGATTTGGCGCAAAACTAGGAGTTTCTAAAATATGGAATTTGATCCTTATTTTTTCAACCTCAGTATATGCAAAATTTACTCAATTCGGACTCTGGTATATGTACAGGATATAAAAGCAGATGATTGTCGAGGGTTGTTGGTATTTCCTAATCAGTTAAAAGCGTAAAAAGATATTTTATTTTATCGTTTATAGATTAGGGGCGTTTTGAACGTCTCACGAAACACGATTATAAAATTAGTTATTGGCGAAACCTTTTCGGTTTATGGGACCACACGTGTGAACACGTCTCCGATTTCGTCGTCTGCTTCGACCATTAAGTTATCGGAATTTATATTTTGCCCGCTTGCACCGTCGAAAATACACATCAAATTGTTCCTTCATATTTAATATTTAACTATTTTTGTGTACTCAAACAAGTGGCATTAGGGCTTTTACAGATCCAGCGTCGTTTCAAATGCGAAATTATTGAAGTGGAGTGAATATACAGAAGAATATACAGTTAAATTTTGGGAATGATATTTGGATGAAATTTGTAGAACTTTACCCAACAAGTATGATGTATACCTATCAATAAATAGTCATTCTCATCTGGCATATTTTAATTGTGTCGGTGCATACGGTCTCTGCGATCCTTTACACGACACCTCTAATTTATGGGCTAAACGATTTCTTACACAAACAGATGGCGCTCTATTTTTTTCCACAAAAAGCAGACGCGTGCTCCTCGATAACAAACAGTTGTTAAATTCGATACACTCTCCAAACCACTTTAACTGTGACGGATTATTTCGAAAATTGTGTTAATCTCGTTTTTTTCTCTACTGAGAGGGTGGGTGCTATTTTTACGACACTTAAGATGCCCATAACCAGATGTTCGAGGAGTGAGAACCGCGAT
The DNA here is from genome assembly GCA_016904865.1 of Pissodes strobi. NCBI lineage: Eukaryota > Metazoa > Arthropoda > Insecta > Coleoptera > Curculionidae > Pissodes > Pissodes strobi. The sequence continues at coordinate 194,985 of MU182405.1, read as the reverse complement.
TATACAAATAGATGTGATAATGAGACTGATCTAACATTGTTTTTTAGATAACAGAAGGATGGAAGCAATTATTATACGGGATAAAAATAGACAACCATATTTAATTTAGCGATCCTCACTGATCGACCAGTAAAGTCTGAGCTATTTGGCTCTGCATGTGACTGTTGTAGTGTACTGTAAGAAGTGTGCAGGAATTAATACATCTGAGGCACAAACTTTGGCTTCAGTTGAGAGAAACTTGCTTTTTATTGTTATTATTGCAAAGATAGTTATAAAAACCAATGCAATGAAGAAATATTAGAAAAACTGCATGCAGAAAATACAAGATTATAAAAGCTAATAACTTTCATGGAAGGTAATCATGAGGAAAACAAAACACATCTTGAGTTGCGAATTCAAGAACTACAGAAAGATATTGAGACGAAGAGTGTGACAGTTTCACGAATGAGGAGAAATACATTAGATTTTGAGGAAGAGGTATTTTCATCTGAGGAAACTACCCAACAAAAGTTAAAGGAGCAGTTCAAGAGAATTGCGAGTTTGGAAAAAGAGCTACAAAAAAACAATGCAAAAACTTGAACTTGAAAAAAAAAACGAAAAAGCTGAAATGGCACAAAAAAAAACCACAAATATGAAAAAGATATATTAAAATTAAAAAATAGCTCAAGAATAGGGACCAATACTCGAACCAATAGCACCAATAAAGAAAATGACAATAAAATAGACAAGAAACTGGTCGAGGAAGTTAATGAAAGGAAAATATATTTGGAAGAGAAAATAAATTTAGGAAGTTTAGAAGGGAAACAGAAGAAAACTATAACAAGGAACTAACAAATCTTAGGCAGAAGACTGAACAAACAATAAGAAAGCTACAATTACAAACCGAGCGGCTTAGTAAATAGAAAAAAGAAATTGAAGACTTAAAATCTACTAATGAAAATTTGATGGGAGTAATTAGAGCATTAGAGAATGATTTAAAAGAAAAGGAAATTGAAATGAAAGAGCTAAAAAATTCTCTAAATGTAGAGTTATTAACTACAAATCACAATAATAATGTTGGTGAGGCAAGTAAAGTAGCTGGTTCCCTATATAGTTGATTCAGTGGGCGTGGGAGATAGGGATGGTGCCTCGGATGGTGCGGACGCTGGAAGACTTTTGATACTGACTGATGAATATGGACGTTACCTTGACAGATTCTTTAGAGTGAAATGTCCCAATATGAAATGTCAAACCTTTATTAAACCAGAAGCATGTTTCTCTTCTATTATAGAAGATGTCATTGCTCTCTCTAAGGGATCCACTTAGAGAGATTATGTTCTGGTGATGGCTGGTTCAAATGATTTTAAAAGATCACAACTTCCATTTTTTCGCGAAATTAATAGTAAAATCAAACATTGCATACATACTAATATAGTATTTACCTCCATCCCTTATGCAAAATATAGAAATAATGGGTTCATGAATTTAATAATAAGTTGGAAAAGTATGTACAAAAATTAAACTATTATAGTGAAGGAAAAATCAGGTTTGGAAATAGAATCAGAAAGATGGAGGTTATTGTCCAAATTGGCATAGAGTTCTCTAAATGCATGTAGAGAGCATGTAGTTCAAACTTTGTATATGTTCACTCGTCTTTTAATTATGATGTTTCGGTCACGGGTGAGGTCTCTAGTGTTGAAAGTGAAGATCAGCAACAAATGGAGGAAATAAGTCAGAACAATGAACCGTTGTTGAGTGTCGATTCCACAGGCAATGATTTTTTAGACATATTTGTAAGCGAAATACCGGAGTCATGAATAAATCAAAAATTTTTGTATTGTATCTGAAATGTTCTAGTTTAACAGCGCATTTTGATGAAATGTCTCAATTGACCATTAAAAAATGTCCAGTGGTTGTCGCCTTGTCTGAGACTTGCTTAACAGAAAGTATTTCGGATGGGGAAATTAGTATTAGTGGGTATAGTCTATATAGGGTAGCCAGTGACAGTAGAAAGACTGGTGGAGCTATACTCTATGTTAGGGATGATGTAAGGATCCTAAGTTCTAAGTTCTATACGAGTTAGTGAACAAAGAAAGTATTGGATGGTTGCAATTGAAATGATGCATAATAATAAGAAATATTGTATAGTTTCACTTTACAGATCTCCTAATTCATCAAAAATAGGCTTTGAAGCTTTTTTCTCATCATGGTGTGAAGAAAAAATAAAAGATGTTCAATCATGTATAATAATGATTAGTGATTTTAATCTTGATTTTAGAACACAGGAGTCAGAAAACTTAAAAAATATCTTAATTAATATATAGGTTTAGATAATATTGTTTATGACACAACTCGGTCAGGTAGGGATAAAGACTCGATTATTGACCTTGTATTGACAAATCGTGAGAATGATTTTAGAACACGCGTTTTAGTTACTCCAAAGGTTACTGATCATTATATAATGATATTAACCCAAATGAGACCAAAATTCTACAAAGTAGAATATATTACGATAGTACAATTTTCATTATGTTCAAGCTAATATTAATGAAAAGTACAGTAGTTTTGTTGCTAACATACTAAATGCTTTGGATATAGTCGCTCCATGGAGACGAGTTAAAATGTATCCAAGATATAAGATATGGTGGAACAATACTGTTGAAAGTGCCACTAGAAAAAGAGATTTGTGGTATAAAGAATATAAAATTAACAAAACTATAGAAAACCTAAATGAATACTACTTAATACAACATGGCGTCGAATGAAGATTTGCCGTCAGTTGTGGAGAATAGGAAGTGCAAATACTGCAAATCTGGTGTTGAGAAACAAGGAGTAAAGTGCTCAGTTTGTGCGTCGTGCTATCATCAATCTTGTGCTTTAAGGATAACAGGGCTGCAGGTGGCAAGTGGTCGCAAATCGCTGATTTTGTGTGCCTCAAAAAAAGGACTGGAAGACGAGGTTAACAAAGCCGTCGCAGAGAAGATTGACGAAATTAATACCTTAAAACAGAAAATATCTAGTCTGGAGAGCGAAATCAACCACAGTCTTTTCGCGGAAGTCCACAAGAAGATCGAGGCTATGGAAAGTACAATCCTAGGGAAAATTTCATCAATCGAAAAAAAAGTAAACATAAACAAAAACGAAACATCAATGGAACTCGCAGCATTTCCACATCCGTCGGACGGATCTGTAGCGGCATCTATTGACATACGCCAGGAGCTACCCGAAGTTGCACCACTAAGCGAAACGAATGTGGTAAACGCAAAGTACGCCACTGTCGTCGCCCGCGAAGCTGTAGCAACAACAGCCAAAGGTGGTCAGGCCAGTCTGGCCAAGGCCGAAGATTTTCGCACGCAGAAGAAGAGAGGATGGAACCGAAACCCTAACCCTACTTCCAATTCCAGTTCGGAACAACAACAAAAACATCATGCATCAAAAAATTGGAATGCTTTTTTGAAACGGAAGAAACAGGAGAGAAGAGTTGGTACGAATAAAGACTTTGGTGATTTTGAGCCTGAGAAAGTGCCCAACCTGAAGAAGAAAATTTGGTTGTTCCTGACAAAGGTAAAAAGCACAATAACTGAAAAAGTAGTCATGACTTACGTTTTTACGAAAGCTAATTTAAAACTTGAGGACATTGAGGTAAAAAAATGTCAAACCAAAAACGAAAATGCCAGGTTTAATTCTTTTATGGTTGGTGTCAACCCTGACTCAAAAGATGTCGTTTATGGGGAATCATTCTGGCCCGCAGGGGTAGGTTTCCAAAGATTTGATTTTTCTTTAAAACGCAATTTTTTAGAAAAACGCTTGAACTAACAAAGAGTGACATCTTAATAGCGAGTACTTCCAAATCTTTGATAGTTGATAATTGTAACAAAATAAAACATTACCCAAATACAACGGAACTCACAATTTTACATTTAAATGTTAGAAGCATCAATATAAAGTCCTACCATTATCTGTTATGTTATCGGATGTAAAACCTCATATTTTCTTGGTGTCTGAGCATTGGATGCAAAATACAGATGTAACTGAGGTACATTTTACAGGATTCAACTTTATATGTCACTTTTCTAGGTCAACAGGTAAGGGTGGTGGAACAGCTATTTTTGCAAAAAATTTAATTAACATGAATGTCCTCTCTACAAAACCTCTCCCTATCGAGAGACACTGTGAATTTTGTGTTGCTGAAGTAAAACACGATAATTTGCATATAGCAATTAGTCTTTATAGACCACCTAATGGGGATTTTGATTTGTTCTTTTGTATAATATCTGATCTGCTAGAGGAACTTTATAGAGCAAATAGATATTTTATCATTGGGGGTGACTTCAACATAAATTTTGCAACGGATAATGCAAGGGCAAATTGCATCTCAAATCTAATGTCGAGCCACGGCACATATAACAACCAGCAATATTACTCGACCTGTCAGGCGAAATATTAAATTTGACCTTGCAAATGTCAGTTGGGTAGGAAAAGTCAGGGCTGGATTTGAAATATATAAGTATGATTTTCCTTTAACAGAGCCGTATTATAAAATTTCAAATATCAATGGGTTATGGAATATATGTATACCTTATTGTATGAGCAGGAAATCTTAAGAAATTCTTCTTGGAAGAATATCTCTGGTTTGTACAAGTTCATATTGCTTAAACACCATGGCTTTTTACATTACACAATGTCATAAACAACGTTCGTCTCTCACAATGTCAATTATTTGACAAATACACGCCTGTGGTTTCGATTTGACTCCAATAGCAATAAAATAAACCAGTCGCAAAAACACGACGCCGCTGGCGGCAGTTTGACGGATTTCCTACCAAGGAATATCTTGCGCGCGGACTTGCGCAGATGCGAAAAAAGAAGATGTGATATTGCTGGTTGTTATATATGCCGTGGTCGAGCTATGGCCTGTTTTCAATTGTTACAGGTACCACAAGATCTGGGCTACTGTCAAATACTCAGATTGATAATGTATTCACAAATGTTCCTAACAATGACATTTTCTTTCATTCTTACTTGACAGACCTATCTGATCACTGTGGGCAGATTGTTAAAATTGCTATACCAGAGATCATACCTAACAAATTTGTTCAAAAGAGATTTTTTACTGACAATAATATCCTTCAGTTTAAATTTTTCTTACAAAATGAATCATGGGAAAACATTTATAATGTTCAGGGGGTACAGGAAAAGTACTCTGCATTTGAACAAGTAATTTCATATTATTTTTGCATGGCTGTTCAAGTAGAATAAAATCTACTGATTGGGTGAGTAAAGAAGTGAAAGAATATGCTAGCTTCATAAAGGATCTATATGTAAACTATAAGATTTCAGGGTTAGAGGTTGATTTTAATAGGTTTAAGAATGAGAGAAAACACTATAAGAATTTCGTCTCAGAACACAAAAAAGCATTAATGATAACAAAATAATTACATAATTCAAAAAATAAAAATAAAACAATGTGGAACATTTTTAATACAGAAACCAACAAAAAAAACTCTTTACAAGATATATCAAATAAAGCACAAAATTATATTACAATTGAAGACCCTATAGTGATAGCAAATAGTTTTCTTAAACAGTTTTCTCTGCCATTACAAACTCATGCTGTTGCTGAATACAAGCCAAAAAATAAATTTCCTACCATTTTTTTAATGCCAGTGGAAGAAAGTGAGGTCTGCAGGATCATCCTTGATCTTCCTAACAAGTATTCAGCAGGGCTGGATGAACTTCCTGTGAACGTACTTAGAGCTGTAGCTGAACTGGTCTGTGCTCCCTTATGTCACATGATCAATGAAAGTTTTTTGTCAGGAGTCTTTCCAGACCAATTCAAAAGGGCAAAAATCATCCCAATTCATAAAAAGGGAGATAAACAGGATTGTAACAACTACAGACCTGTGTCTTTGCTCCCATCAGTGAGAGCGATATACAGTCGGCTATTAAATTTCTTAAATAAATATAACATTTTGGGTAAGCAACAATTTGGATTTAGGCCATCAAGCTCAACAGAACATGCTATTTTTAACTCCTTGAAATATATTTATGAGAATGTAGACAAAAATTGTCAGGTAGCCGGATTGTATTTTGACTTGTCAAAGGCCTTTGATACACTGAATCATGAACCATATGCATATGGTCTTAGGGGAATCTGTGGCAATTTGTTGCACTCTTACTTGACACACAGAACGCAAATGGTATCTGTGCTAAGGCAGGGTCGGTCATACTTTTCAGAGGAGACGAACATCATGCAGGGAGTGCCCCAGGATTCAATTCTGGGACCATTGCTTTTCATCTTGTATGCTAATGATTTGGAACTGAAAGGAGGAAATGGTCTAATGTGTCAATATGCCGACGATACTTCTTTAATGCTTGCTGGTCAGTCTCCACTGGAGTCGTCCATCAAATGCAGTCAAGCAGCAAGTGATGTGGCAGAATGGTGTCACAATAATTACCTTAAGTTGAATGTGAATAAAACTGGTTTATTATGCTTCTCCAAGGTGGGGGCGGGGACGGATCAGTCATCACTTTTAGTGAAGCTGAACCATAAGTCTGTTCCTAAAACTGATTCCCTAAAGTTCTTGGGAGTAAAGCTAGATTTATGTCTAAATTGGGAGATCCACGTAAATCAGCTACATGTAAAGCTAAGTAGTACATGTGCTGTTATAAGAAGACTGCGACATTGTTTATCCAGGGACTGCCTGCGGATGTACTACTTTGGCTATGTTCAGTCTCTCCTATTATATGGTATTGCCTTTTGGGGATCATCAAGGGATGCTGTACTAATTTTTAAAGCACAGAAAAGAATTGTTAGGTGTATTTTGGGCCTTGGGCATAGGGAGTCTTGCAGACCACACTTTCCTAATTTGAACATTCCTACAGTTCCATCGCTATATTTCATATCTTTAGTTACATTGGTTAGACGTAATCCGGGCTATTTTTACTTTAACTCTGAAAATTACAGTGACAGCATGCACATGACTACACGTAATCGGAATGAGTTGGCAATTCCAGCCCATGGTTCGGCATTTTATGAGAGAGGCTCTTATTATATGGCCATTAAGGCAGACAGTGAATATGGATGAAGTGGAAATCGATTATTTACGTGTAGATATGAAGCATAATCTTCCTAATAAACTATGTTTTTCTTTTATAGAGAGTATACATGAAATACTGCTAGATATAGATAAAAGTGATATTGCAGAGCACCTACCTCCCCAACATGGCATGCAAATTAGTTTTACTGGGTATAATGTAATCGATTATAATGATTGGTATGGTTAATAAGGCAAGTCCGGACGATATAAACATTAACATAATTAGGAACACTTTTGAATCGATTCAGTAGGCCTTGTTGAACCTGATAAATTGTTCTCTTAAGACTGGTGAGATTCCGGATCTTCTTAAAATTTCACCAATCATTCCCATACCAAAAATAAATAAATCTAAAATGGACAGTGACTTAAGACCAATAAATATACTGTGAACAGTAGATGAAAGTTTAGAAAAAGTTGTTTTTCTTCAAACGTCAGTAAATCCGTCATTACTCGACTGTGTAGGCGTCAGTGAAGTTTCGTTTTTCCTCCGCCGGAGCTTTACTTTTCACTTTTCCGCCGGCGGAGGTAAAAGTGTTGTCATATCAACATAGATACAATACAAACAAACATCAAAATAAGCGTCAACAACTCAAGAGTTATTAAACTAAAATTTGTATTTATCACTCAATTTGCGACTGCATTTCTAAAAATTATTAATTTAGGAACAAATTGGTTATTATTTAATCGAATTTACTCAATAACTGCTTATCAATGCGTAATTAAAACGCAATCGATGATGCAATTTTAAAAAAATAATTATTTTCTTCAAACGTCAGTAAATTCGTCATTACTCGACTGTGTAGGCGGCCGTGAAGTTTCATTTTTCCTCCGCCGGAGCTTTACTTTTCACTTTTCCGCCGGCGGAGGTAAAAGTGTTGTCATAACAACATAGATACAATACAAACACACAACAAAATAAGCGTCAACAACTCAAGATTTATTAAACTAAAATTTGTATTTATCACTCAATTTGTGCACTGCATTTCTAAAAATCACTAATTTAAGAACAAATTGGTTACTATTTAATTGAACTTACCCAATAACTGCTTATCAATACGGAAATAAAACGCAATCGGAGACGCAATTTTAATTCAAAAAATATGACAAGTGTCCACTGACAGCTTTATGTTACATTACTATAGCAACAACCTGTGCCTATTCACCGACACCGGTCTAAGCCCCCTTGCGAACCCACTTATCTTTAATAATAATTATTATTATTACTATTAAAAAGAGATGTTTTTGCATTAATTTGTCGACATTTGAAGAAAAAATAACATATTTTATTAGGAGGAAAAGTTACTTTTCATGGCTTGCTCTCTATTACCAGCCTCACTCCGTTCGGCTGCTAAACACGAGCGCGCCATGAAAAGTATCACTTTTCCTCCATATAAAATAATATACTATTGTTGACAGTGTCCACTGACAGCTTTATGTGACATTACTATAGCAACAAACTGAGCCTATTCACCGCCACCGCACCGGTCTAAGCCGCCTTGCGAACCCACTTATCTTTAATAATAATTATTATTACTATTAAAAAGAGACGTTTTTGCATTAATTTGTCGATATTTGAAGAAAAAACAGCATATTTTATTATGACACAACTCGGTCAGGTAGGGATAAAGACTCGATTATTGACCTTGTATTGACAAATCGTGAGAATGATTTTAGAACAGGCGATTTAGTTACTCCAAAGGTTACTGATCATTATATAATGATATTACCCCTACAAAGTAGAGGAAGAAATATTGATTTTGCAGATTTAAATAATATATTACGAGAGTACAATTTTCATTATGTTCATGCTAATATTAATGAAAAGTACAGTAGGTTTGTTGCTAACATACTAAATACTTTGGATATAGTGGCTCCATTGACACGAGTTACAATTTATCCAAGATATAAGATATGGTGAAACAATACTGTTGAAAATGCCACTAGAGAAAGAAATTTGTGTTATAAAGAATATAAAATTAACAAAACTATAGAAAACGTAAATGAATATAAAGAAAAAAGAAATGAAGCAGTTAGGATAATAAGGGATGAAAAGCGAAAATATTATGAACGGAAAATTTATGGAAACAACAACAATCCAAGGGAAAACATTGCAGGAATTTATACCTAAAAATAAGCAGACAATAAACTTGGTACAAGTGGAAATCGATGGTTTACGTGTAGATATGGAGAATATTCTTCCTAATAAATTAAATTCTTTTTTTATAGAGAGTATACATGAAATACTGCTAGATATAGATAAAAGTGATATTACAGAACACCTACCTCCCCAACTTGATATGCAAATTAGTTTTACTATAGGTATAATCTAATTGATTATAATGATTGGTATGGACATAGAATAGTATATGCTTAGAATATTATTTGGTATGGCTAATAAGGCAAGTCCGAATGATATAAACATTAACCTAATTAGGAACACTTTTGAATCCATCAAGGAGCCCTTGCTGAACCCAGAGCCGGATTTAGGGGGGTGCTAGTGGTACTAATAGCACCCGGCGGCAAATTTTGGGAGGCGGTAGGAGGCGGTGGGCGGCATTCAAACAAAAATTAAAGATTTATTTTTAGGTAAACATAAGTTGCAGAATTATAAAAACGCAGTTTCTTCGTAGAGATATAACCAAACCGATTGAACTAGCCTCTGATAATTAAACAAATTCAGCAGTCAAAATCTTTCCTTGATGGAGATCCATAACTAAGAACCACTTAAATAAGTAAACCACTTAAAGATTTCCACTAAGTTAGTGAAAATCTTTAAGTGGTTTACTTACTTAAGTGGTTCAAAATATTTTTCAGTTAGTGGAGATTCTACACCAGATATTACGCATAATGATCAACTCACTTTTATTAGGTACTGATCTGATAAAAGTGATAAAGGTATGCCTTCGGAACGTTTTATCACATTTTCGAAAAATGTTGGACACAAGAGCGAAGAGATAGAAACTGCTAACTTGGAAACAATGCGTATTAGTACTTCCTACTATGTGACAGCACGGTCATTGTGCTGAGGCGTAGTAGCAAAACTGAATATCATAGCATAGGAGGAATTTATGGTTAGATGTGTTCGCGATGCGATCAATTTGCAGCAAAAGCTCTCGTGGTCTAGAGGTCTAGATGGTTAGGTCCCAAATCGGCGGCTTTCGGTGGCCCGTGTTCAAACCCCGTTGTTGTTTTTTCTTTTCTTTTTAAGGTTAAGTTTCGAAACAGTTTTTTTTATTTATTTTGGATCTGTCTTGGGTTAGATTGGGTTAGCACCTGGTTAGTTTCCTTTTCTCTTTTTTCTTGATTTTGGATATGGCTTGGGTTAGTTTGGGTTAGCACCTGGTTAGTTTCCTTTTCTTGAGCCCTCGGAGCGAGCGGCGGGCCATGCGAAAAGTGAAATATTTTGTTTTCCTGTATTTTAACACAAATGTTGCAGCGCAGTATGAATTCATAATACACGTTCATAAATCCCTACGTGTTTTCTGTGCTGGCGCACGGTATTTTTACACTATCTTGACAAAAATGGTTCATTTAATTCCTCCTGTATTTTAACACGGTAGGAATTCATAATACGCGGAAACAATAGCTAAATTGTGTCTAAGTTTAAATGACTGCAGGGGTCAATCATATGACAATGCCAACAATATCTATGTCTGGCTCTTACAACGGCTTACAGGCAAGAATTAAATCAAGAATCAATTTAGCTATTTATGTTCCTTGTGCAGCGCATTTATTTATTTTTTTATGTTAATTTAAGATATATATGTATTTTTCTCTTCCTCAACCCATCGTTGGCAAATTTAAATAAATCCCTTGAAAATGTATCTGACAAAAAATACCTATACATTAAAACGTGCAAATATAACGAGATGGTTTTCTAGATTTGAATCCGTTAAAACATTTAGGCATTGTTATGAAGAAATTCAAGTTTCATTTGAGACTATTTATAGTACCTACTAATTTTGAGAATCCGGAGGTTCGTGCCAAAGCCCAGTCTCATCTAGTGACATTAGGTACCTTAGAATTTGGCTTTCAAGTAGCAGTTTGGTCTGATGTGTTAGAAAGAGCAGATAGTGTTAGCCAGTCTTTGCAGGCTGTAAATATAGATTTAACTATTTGCTTAAATCTTTATATTTCTTTAAAAGATTTTTATTTATCACTTCCAGATAAATTTGAATACTATGAAAAAGATGATTAAATCTTATCTCAAGAATCTAACTATAAATTAAATCAAAGACTACGGAAAAAATACAATTTGGGGAGACGGATAATGAAGTAGTACAAACTCCAAGAGACAAGATGCATGCCCAAGTATTTTATAGAATAATAGACCAAATTATTTGTGATCTGAAAAAAAAAGACAGGCTTATGAAATTGCAATAAAGCCATTCCTATTTTCATTAAAATTTCTCGAGGATGAAAACATATTAAATGCTACCAACAATTTAGCTCTAGTTTATCAACCTGACCTAGATCAACTATATTTTGGTAAGGAATGTGTCCAGTTAAAAAAATGTATAATTTTTCTTGACAAAGAATTTTCAATGTCAAATGCGAAAAATTTGATCCATTTATTGTATTCCAATAACATTGTTTCAACGTTTCCAAATGCTGAAATCATTTTAAGGATTTTCTTGACCCTTATAGTGACAAATGCAAGTGATGAAATGCCATTCTCGACTCGAAAAAGAGTTAAAACATATTTAAGGAACTCGCGTTCACAAGAAAGGCTTAACGCTCTTTCAGTATTATACATAAATTCCGACTTATTCAAATCTTTGGATTTTAGTGAAATATTAGACAAATTTGCCCATACTAAATCGCGAAAAGTCATATTTAAGTAAAGCAAAGTAATTTTAAGTTTATATATTATATTTTTTATATTTTATATGTAAAATATTTTAGACCATAGTTTGTTATACTTACCGTAAAACCAAGTTGTACGTGTTTTACACTTTTATAATAATAAATTTAAGGTTTTTTTAATCTTTTTTTTCGTATGCTTATAGTATGGTGCGTATGATAATAATGCAAGATTATGACGATCTTAAGCCTTAAAAAAATTAGTGTTTAAAAAGTTTCTGATAATAGGGAGGCGTTCTTTAAAATTAGCACCCGGCAGTAGCTAAGGTAAATCCGGGACTGGTTGAACCTGATAAATTGTTCTCTTGAGACTGGTGAGATTCGGGATCTACTTAAAATTTCAACAATCATATACCAAAAATCAATAAATCCAAAATGGCCAGTGACTTCTTAAGACCAATAAATATACTGTGCACAGTAGATAAAATTTTAGAAAACCAGTGATTTTCAATCGGGCTAAACAAAGGTTTAACTGTGAGACTGCCGTGCACGGTGTGTTGGATGACTGGAAGCGGAATGTTGATAGGAATTTAGCTATTGGTGCTGTCTTTTTGGATCTAAGAAGAGCTTTTGAGACTGTGAATCGAAACCGCCTAATATTGAAATTGAGAGGTGTAGAACTAGATGGGGTAGTCTTAAAGTGGTTTATTAATTACTTGAAAGATAGAAAACAAGTACTAAAAATTAATGAAGTTTTATCAGAACCCATAACAAATGAATATGGTGTCCCACTAGGTAGTGTTTTGGGTCCTTGGTTATTTATTGTATATATAAATGACCTAATACAGTATGTTAAAAACTGCACACTTTCGCAGATGATGCACTTTTTTATTTTGCAACACACTTTCACTTCAAACAAGATTAAATGAAATAATGAACTCAGTTTATAACTGGTGTAATGTAAATGATTTAAAGATAAATATTACAAAGACAAAATATATGATAATAGCAAAAGAATCGTTTTATAGACAGCTGTCAGCAGACTTAAACATAAAGGTAGGAGAAAACTGTATATAGAGGGTGTATCTAAAGGACAATACCTAGGCATTTGGACAGGTAAAGAGTTAAATTTTAAAGCCCATGCATTGAAAATCATCGAAAAAATTGCATATAAAATACATTATCGATCTAGATGCTCACCTTACCTAAGTGCTTGGACAAGAAAGACTATATATAATGTACTCATACTTCCCCATTTCAATTATTGTTCAAGTATCTTGTTCCTTTTAAGACAGACTGCAAAAGTTGCAAAATAGGGCCATGAGAATGATACTCGGAAAACCAAGAGTGACTCCAACTAAGGACATGTTACAAACTTTAGATTGGTTGCCAGTGAGGGAGCACTTACTACTTAACACACTGACTTTTATCCATACAATTAGGATCGGTCAAGCACCACAGTATCTGTTAAGCAAGGTCTCATACGGTGCAGATATTCATGAGCATAATACACGTAATAGAAATAACTTTTACATCCCAAGAGTTTCTCAAGAACGTGCCCCAAATTCCTTGTTTTTTAGCGGTTTAAATAAATATAACTTATTGCTGAATCATATGAAAGCAATAAAAAAGGTTGACTCCTTTAAAATAGTTTTAAAGAAACATTTATTTATTGGCCTTGTTTAATCATTATTGTCTTCTTACTACTATTGATTTTATTTTGTTGAATATAATAATTGTAAATGTTGTGGAATTGTTAAACTCTATGTCATAATCAGTCTTTTATTTGTATACTTGTTGTTTGTTTTTTTATGGCTTATTGTTTTATTTTGTTTTGTAATTATTTATATTATTTTTTCTGACATTGTATTATTGTTTTTTTTTTGTTTTTGTGATTAAAAATGTATTATTAGTCTTGACTTAAACAAACATAAAAGAATATAAAATCGGCTCTAAAAAATAATGAAATCATTAAGGAACAAAAGCTAATTGATTAAAACGTAGGTATTTATGTAAATGGCAGGGTTCCTGGAGTACCCACCTAATAATATATTTTCGACAAGAGGGTATTCATTATCTTCACAAAGCTATCGAAAGGTGCTAAACTAGCATCGAACATCGTTTAGAATTATCGACACTTGACTTTGGCCTAAACCGATGCATTAGAAAGTGTATTTAAATTATTTGCTCGACTTGGTTTCGGCAATAAGTGAGTTCAACCCGGTGTCGGGATCGGATTAAATTTCTGTGAAATTGTTTCGCATTGTGGGGACCACCCACAAAATCTTAGTTGAAATGGTGCTCGTGTTTGGGAAACCGTAAATAATCTCATTTGTGGTTCGAAGAGATTTATTTGAGCATCTTAAATTGGTTTAATAAGAGCCTTTTCGGATTATAGATATACTTTGAAGAAATTCGTTTAAGTGATGTTAGAAAAGTTAAAGGATACTTTGCAATTTGTAAACGATACCTGCATTGACAATACCAGACATAACAAGATTATGAAACAATTGCAGACGTTCCCCGAAATTGGTTGCCGTAAGACACCACTTCTTATGGAATGAAGGAGTTGCCGCCTGTGACTTATAGAGTCGAATGCATTGTTAAAATTAAGAATCACGCGATTATAATACAACACGATTCTCTTATTAATTAAAGCGAACCGGGGGGCTTCTGGTGTAGAGTTCGTGAGCACCACCAGTTCTGCCAGCTAAACTGGAAAAGCTTCGCTGGTGTTGAGCGGAGTTGTTAGGCACATTCTACTAAGCAAGAAACACAACCTTAATTTACGGTTCAATCTATTGGCTTCTTGATTTTTTTTTATAACAACAAACCGGAATTGTCACTTCAATCTGACATGACAACCGGAAGCAACGGGAGTGTCTATGGGAGCTCAGGACGGGGCTGTAGAGTGGAGTGGAGTGTAGATCTATCAGGATAAAACATCGTGATTTGACATGATGAGCTGAACGGTCTCATCGAATGTGTTCTCTGAAATTGTCACGAAAAATTTGAGGGTCAGCTTCCATGTTTTCTGACATAAAAATTTTCCCTGGAATTCGGAGAGGTCTTCCAAAAACCAACTCAGCTGGTGAGGCTTGATGACATCCTCAGGGAGATCCCTTGAGACAGGTACGCACAGTTGGTAAAATTTCATATTAGTGACCGATGTCATCACTCAACTATGCCTTTAGACTAAGGGTGATATGGCGTTGTGTGGATGGTCTTGGCACCAATCAGTCGAGCGAAGATAGTGAACAATGCACTGAAACTGAGCGCCCTGATCAGTAGTGATGTACAGTAGAGTACCGAATTAGCAAATCCAATGTTTATAGCAGGTAGTTGCTACTGTTTTGGCTTCTTTGTTCTGCAAGGGAACAGCTATAGGCTATCTGGAGAACCTGTCAATAATGGTTAAATATTATTTAAAGTTTTTGACTGGCGGAAGGTAGATCAAGTCCATGTGGATATGCTCAAAACGATTGTCAGGTACTTTGATGTGGTCAGGGTTGATGTGGATATGTCTCTGAATCTTGGAGCGCTGGCAGGGTAGGCACTGGCGAGTCCAACTTACTGCATCCTTCTTGATATTAGGTCAGACCTTTTCCGGAGTTTTCTTGTTGTGGCGCGTGCGCTTGGATGGGCAAGACTGTGGAGTACATCAAAGCCTGTTCGGGGAAGACTGACAGGTATGTATGGACCGACAACACCATTACTGACATCCCAGAAAATGCTAACATTGTCCATAAAGAGTCACTGAAGATTGAGTGAATTATTTTCACTCATCATCATCTTCTTGTGCAGCATAGATAGCCACAGAAGTGAGAATGGATGGCATAGAGATTACACCTATCCTGGAGGGCATCTGCTACAACATTGTCTGCTCCATTGACATGAAATCCAATTGGGGTAACTGTCTGGGAGATGTTCGGTCTGCTCGTTGGGATCGGTGATCAGTCTTTACAAGGAATTGTCGGCCTTCAAGTTGATGCTTGAAAAACTTGATTGCAGCAAAAATGGCTAGAAGTTCACGATCATACGTGATCCAATCTGGTTCTGCTGCACTGAGCTTGCGAGATAAGAAACCCACTGGTATGCATTTGTCATTGACCGGCTGCTCAAGAGCTGCACCAATGGCAGTCTCAGAGAGCTAGAGGAGCTATTGTGGAGATGAAGGATGTGCGGGTAGCTGAGATGATGCTGTTCTTGCACGCCTCAAATGATTCTTCAGCAGGCTGATTCCAGTCCATCTTTCTTCTTGGCTTCCTTAAGGTACTCATTCAGTGGTGATTGGAGCTGGACAGCAGGAGGGATGCAGCGTCTGTAATAATTGAGCATGCCAAGGAAGCGGCGAAGGTCAGACACAGTTTCTGGCTTTGGGTAATTGGTGATGGCCTGGACCTTGTCTGGAGGTAGCAAGTAGCCCTGTTGATTGATGGTGAATCCTAAGTATACAAATTCCTCTTGACCAAATCGGCATTTGTCAACATTTATTGCGAGTTTGTGATCTTGTAGGACCTTGAAGATGTACCAAAGATGTTGGATGTTGCGCAGGATGTTGTCCATGAGGCGCTGGAATATTTGAGTGACATTTTGAAGTCCAGGTGGCATACCAAGGACTTCAAAAAGGCCAAATGGGGTTGTCACTGTAGTTTTCGAAACATCTTCTGGAGCTACTGGAACGTGGTGAAATGCATCTTCTTCCTTTCAAGGCGCTGGAAAATGTCCTCAGCATAAGGAACTGGATAGCGATCAGGTATTGTCTGTGAATTGAGCTTGCGGTAGTCACCTGTTGTGCGGCAGCCGCCCATTTTCTTCTGTACCATGTGGATTGGACTAGCGCACTAGCTACTGGAAGAACGAATGAGTCCATGATGTAGCAGCAGATTGAAATTTTGCTTGGCAATGGCAAGTTTACCAGAATTTAGTGGACGTGGGTGTTCACAGATAGGAGGGCCTGTTGTTATAATATGATATTGGATTGAGCCTGGGCCTTCAACCTTTGGTACAGTATTTGGCAAAGTAAAGTCTATAAACTCATGAAGAAGCTTAGCATAGCTACCATGCATCGTTTCAGCTGTCCACACTGTAGAGATGCAGAAAACTGTTGTCTCACAGAGTTCTGCAGGCACTTGCAGAGTTGTGAGTGGGTCCACGAGGCGATCATGTGCTAGCAAGCAGTAAAAAAATAATTCCAGGATAAAAATCTTACCTCGTGTAGTACAAATATCCTGATAAATTGGTCGTGTCAAGCACTGATGATGGACTCAATCCCAGATTCCCTAGAAGGGTAGTATTAAACAAAATACGAAAAGGTTCTTTCCAGTAGGGATTAATAAATGACTGCGGAAGCAACAACTAATGAGCTAAAATTAAAATTTTCAATAAACAATAGGAAATATTCCTAAACGAAATAATAAATCTGTAAAAATCCCAATCGACAGCAACAATTAAGTGAAAAGAGCCCATTACTGATATTCAAGACTGCTAATCGAATATTACAAAAGTTATATTATGACACGTGAAAAGATAAATATAAAGTAGAAATCCCAAATATCAAAGTCCACAACTGTCGGTAAGAAAGTGGAACTATAAAATAACCTCAATATCCACTAAAATAAAGAAGGAAAACAAACATTGACAATTGAAAGAAAAATAGTGAGGGATAGGCCCTATATCCCTAAAGCACTATGAGGAGAGCAAGCAATCCATACAGAAATCAACAAGTCCTAGAAGAAAACAGGTACTAGTTTTTACTATTGAAGAGAAAGAAATATGTAATAACTAACAACTATTCTCGAATTAACAGGTAAACAAGAAAGCAGGTGCAGTATCTCAAACCACATCCAAGACCCCAACAAGTTAAAACCATATCAGCCTGAGATTACAAGAGAAATATTCAAACCGAAAGTACTATATGGATTTGACCGATCTAACGAGGATCAAAGGTAGATTGTTAACTCAGTTCCTAAATACAGAACTGCAAGCAAATATAATTATTGTAAAATAAATAAGCAAAGTTAAACTAATATAACAATTATTCTTATTTTAGTTCTTTGGTAAACCCAAGAAAATGGATGATCACAATAGCCACCTACAGCCACAACACTGTTTTCAAATCTAATACATATTAGGTATTATTAATCGTATGTATAATAATTAATTAATATGAGTAAATGCAGCAACTGGAAGTCCACTAAACGTATTGACAACAAATCAAATAAATGAATTTATATTTAAATAACCGAAGAGATTAATACTCACTAATTTTTACCACAAAATATAGAATGTTTTGTTTATTGTTTTTTATTAATTTACCTTTTTTTCTTAATTTAGTTTTATATGAAATAAAATTTATAATCTTTTATAGTGGCAAAATCATAACTTTTCAATTTAGAAACGAAATACTTGGTGTTAATGCAAATAGATATACCTACTACAACGATCATCAATTAATGAATTATGGGTCGTAAAATATTGAACGATTTAAAAATCGCGTATTTTAAGGCTTGATATTCGTCCGAAATAATTTATAAATTCCGAAAGAGAGATATGAGCGCGGCCCTCGTTACGAACGCAACAGAGATAGAAATCTGAAAGAATGCCAATGATGTATCGACGAAAAAGGCCGATGTTCGGTTGTTTAAAGTGTTTTTTGTTTAGTTGCGTTGTGTTTTGTTTCGACACGAACAAATGAATGCTACACTTCTCGCTTCTCGCACTCCCGATGTTCGCTTGTTTTATGGCTTTGCTCTTTGGGTGTTTTTCAAATTTGATGGGCTGTTTAGGCGATTTCAAGGAATTAACGGGTTTATGGGGAAATTATAAATCACTTACCTAATGATTCGTTGTCGATCGGCTACTCTTGGGAATGGATTCAGATTGATTAGTGTAATATAATAATTGTGAAATAAATGCTTTATATGGCCGGGGATTTACCCAGATCAGTTTCTCTGATAAATCAAATTGAATTAATAGGATTCCAGTGGAATGAGCAGTCTCAAATAAATTTAATTCGTTAATTAAAAAAAGAACAATGCCGCGGGATGTTTGAAGATGATATGGATGTACTTTATTGAGCCAGTCTGCTAGTACTCGAGACACTGCTGTGTAAACATATCCTATATCGACATCATTGACTTGAAAATCTAATGCCACCTTAGGTCGTGCGACGTTTGCATATAGGCAACCACTTATTTGGAATTGGTTGCCTATATTCTGGCGTTAGAAAGAATATGCTTTACACTAACGGTTACAGACATCAGCCTGCAAAACACACAAGAGTCTGGGTAGACCGGAATTGATTTCATGATTTTATTATTCATTGACATATTGCTATACTTCACACATTTATATCATATGATTGCTATGAAGCGTTGATTATTATTTCACTTCATGCATGGCCCTCCGCACGCTTTGCTCGCTCCGGGGCTCATCTAAACGAAACTAACCTAAATTAACCCAAAGCGCCCCCAAAATCAAGAACTTAAAAAAAGGAACAAACATAACCTTAAAAATTAATAAAACATCTGTCGGCACTGACAGGAATTCAACCCACGCCGTCATATCACAAGATTCACAAGCCCAGCGATCTAATCACTAGACCGTGCGTGCCAAAAACTTTACACTCATTACGCATGCCCATGCGTGAAGTGTCGCAATATGTCAGTGAATCATGAAATCCATTCCGGTGTACCCAGACGCTTATGCAAAACACATTACCGTCACAGTTACCGCCTGACGTGCGTTGTTTAATGTTTACATATTTTGTAACTATTAGACCTATTATGTCTAATATTACACTTCATGCATAGCCCTCCGCTCGCTTCGCTCGTTACAGGGGCGCAACGAACAAAAACTAACCCAAACTAACCCAAAGCATGCGCAAAATCAAGAAAAAACTTCAAGAAAATAAAAACAACACCATCGACAAGCGAACCCGGGCCGCTAAACCAGAGGTCTAGCATCTTAATTACTGAACCACCAGAGAACTTGTAAGCAACTCATTGCATCGTAAAGATGTAGGTAAAATAGGAACGCAATCTAACGAAAACACCCGATGTCTTCCGACAAGTCGGAAATGTAGTTTGCAAGCTGTCTTTATACGCTAGTCGTTTTACAAGGAAGCGCTGAAGTAGACTGGCGTATGGTTATGATGTCACATCCTGGTTTCATACTTCCGTCCATTTTCCCGAGATCTACCCTCATACCGCCGCGTAAGATATTTACACATCAAAAAACGGAATTTATAAATTATGAGGTATTTAGGAATATGTTAAAAAACACACAGCAAGATGTTTTAAACGAAAAAATCCCAAAAAATATATCGGTTACAGAGAGATTCTAATCAAAATGTAGTGACTATGGCCAAGATTATTTAATTATTTTACAATGGACATTCGTGTTCGCCTCGCCAATGTTCGAATTGGGCGAAAAGGCAAATCTTTCGCTGTTAATCGCCTCGACTGAATTATTGTTAATTGACATCGTCGCCTGTCAAAACGCGCCCTTAATTTATTTTTCTTGATACGGTGCTCCGTCGTTACGGATCAGTAATTAAACAAATAAATTACTAAACGGCCGGTTATTAATGGTGCCCTAACAGTTGCTGGCTCTCCGAACGTAGTTATTATGTAATTATCAGTTAGTTTTAATCTTGGGTTAAGCAAACGTTTCAGAACCGCCAACAAATTACTCCGGCAAGACACACCTCTAGAATGGGCCGAGTCGGACTTATCTCTACCTGCTTTATAAATTACCCCACTAATTCTCCCGTGGCTGATTTAACTGCCTGTAATCGTTTTAAAATATTTCAATTTTTATCGAACACCGAGTTGCTTTCCTCTTTTACAGGTTTGGTACTTACGCGCACCACAGCGTGTAGTGATTTTAAAAGTAAAACCTTCTGCCAAAGTTTACAGAATTAAATTCCGTAAACTTTGCTTCTACTTCATTCATAATAATATATGCCTACAATTCACATCTGCTATGTCACATTATGAACCACTACTTTGAACTCCGATTAGTAACTGCTAAATTATCAGAATTTTAGGATCCTTTACAGCTCTACGGCACTTATGTTTTATTAACCGCTTCTGATTGGTGGGTTAACGTCACTGTCACCTCATCAGTAGATATGTTATTACAGGGAACGTATCTAATTAGGATTTGCAGTATTCCTATTTTAAGACTCAGATGGTATTTTTGTATTAATTTATTAGAATAGATGTAGCGCTTGAGATGATAAAATTAATAATTATAATTATTTATTATAAAAAGGAAAACCGTTAGGAAAATTTTCTTCTGTTGCTATTTAAACATTTTGGAACGGTGTCGACAAAATGGCCATCAGCAGAAATATAATAGCAGTATTACCGACATTTACGTCTTTTTTATGTTCTTATACATACTGTAGCTTCTTTGTGAAACCGCTACGAAATCTCAATTATTCGCACCCCTCGCCTCGTAAGAGAGTTATGCACTTAGTTGGCAATTATCGAGCGTGACATCCCCTCAAGAGGGGCGAGAGGGAGGGGAGGTATACGAGGAGGGATGGATGGCGCGAGAAATAAAGATCGACTCGATTAGGCCCGGCGTAACAATCGAACAATTTTCTGGGGGGGCCTTCACCGCGACATGTTGTCGGATGGCTCCCCCGGGTAGTTTTGCGATTAGGACGCAATTTAAATGACGGGTTGGGTAAGTGATCTGTAACAATTGATGATGGCGTGATTAAATGGGGCCAAATGGAGTGAATCCGGATTGCGGTTTGATGCACTGCCGATACTGGAAGTTTGTTGTGATTCTTAATTATTCGGAGTCTTAGTTTACTTTATGTAGTTGAGCCGATACCTAGATCTTTTGCGAAATATGCACACATTTTTTGGAACTAATATACTTAAACTCAACATTTCAAAAACAAAGGCTATGATAGTTAGTACCAAATTTAAATTGAAGCAAATAGTACAATCAAGTATATACTTAGGTTATATACTTGACAATGAATTACTCTTTAAATCTCATCTTAATTATATCAGAAAGAAAATATCTAAAAAACTCTTCTTTTTCTCGCGAATATCTCAAAACCTCTCATTGTTTGCACGAACGACTGTATTTAGGACTATCATACAGCCGCACTTCGAGTATTGCCCTAGTTTGTTGTATCTGATATGGACAGGAATCCACACCAATGTATACAAGTATTGTATAATCGCGGTATGCGAATTGTACTTAGATGTAATAGGTATACTCCCATTCGGATGATGCTTGAATGCCTGAATTGGTTGCCTTTAAGGAAGAGGTGGTTCTACTTAACAATGAAATTCATATATAGGGTAGCAAGTGGAAAATGTCCTTTGTATTCTAATGAATTTATTAAAGACAATAATCAAATACATGAGTATCTCGCCCGTAATAATTCCAATTTTTATGTAAACAGGACAAACCTAAGGAGAACCATGAAGTCTCTATTTCATAGTTGCTTGGTCCAATATAATGAGCTCCCTCATAATGTGAAAAATTCAGCCTCTATTGGGCAGTTCAAGTCCCGAATGTTGAGGTACCTTAGAGGCTAATTGTAATGTTGTTTTTGTGTGTGGTGTGTCTTCATATTATATGGCGTATAGTCAGTTTCCTCTTGTCAACCTGTGTGTGTCAACTCTTATCTGTCAACATTTACTTACTGGCTAAGTGGTATAAGCTTTATAAAATTTAATATTAAGTATTTTTATAAAATAACTAGTAAGTATTTACCTGCTTTTGTATTAGGAAATTTCCTAATAAATCATTTAATGGCGTACACTGCAAAAAACGAGGGTAAAATTTCTTGGCAAATTCTAACTTCTTGATTAGTTTTAACGAACTTTTCATATCAATTTACCGAAAAAATTTACTTTTGTAGTAAAGTCACGTTTAGAAATGGGTTTTTAACCAACTACTGTAATGTTACAGACATATTTTACCGAAACAAGGTAAATTTTCCTAGACATTGTTTATTTCCAGTGTATTTTTACCATTTACTGAATATGTTCAAATTTAATAAGTAAGTTTCCTAAATTGAGTAGTAAATTTCGAATATGTTGGGAAAATTCCATTCATTTTACTGGAATTCGCCGCACCCAAAAAAAGGAGGTAAAATTTTTTGACAAATTCTAACTTCTCCATTAGTTTTAAAGAACTTTTCATGCCTATTTACCGAAAATATATGCTATTGTAGTAAAGTCACCTTCAAAAATGGGTTTTTAACCAATTACTGTATGTTACAGAAATATTTTACCGAAACAAGGTAAATTTTCTTAGATGTTGTTTATTTCCATTGTATTTTTAAGAATTTATTGAATATGTTCAAACGAAATAACTAAGTTTCCTAAATTGGGTAGTCATTTCCCAATATGTGGGGAATTCCATTCATATTACTCGCTCCACCATAAACTAACCCCATCAGAATTCTCTTTAATCATAAAAGTTCTGTTTCCAGAACATTTTGTTTATTGAAAATTGAGGTAAATTGAATTTAATATCTTCAAAATTAGTTATCTACTCGTTTGTTTATATCTTATTGACATTTTTGCACTTATTCGATAAAATTGAAATTGGAATTATTTTGTATAGTACCTACCTATTATGTAGCTCCTATAGGAACATCAATGTACCAATTCTATAGGGACTCACTGATTTCATATACCTATACAAAATACAAAGCTTTTCAGTGAAACTTTTCAGTGGAAAGGTTTCTGCTAAAAGTGGTTCAACAATGTTCAACTTTTACTGATATAATTTACAAGGAGGCTTTAAAAGCTTGGGTGTACTTAATTCAAGTTCAATTTATTTATTTTCCTATCTCATATTTTTATTATTTTTATTTTATATACACTTTGATATGGGCTATAAACAATTGTTTCTAATCCAACGAAGACTAAACAGGACGTTTTTCTCGGCTATATTTTTATTTACTTAGTAAAACCATAAGCATTTATATGTCTATGAGTAAAACCGAAAAACATGAAAACTTAAAGAGTTTGGCCTGATTTGTTTCTATTAAATTACTTACCTATCTCTAAATTGTGCAACTTTGCCACAATTTTACCGACTTCGTATCTCTTCTCTTCAGTTTCCGAAATATCAGGATTAATGCTCGAATTTGGAACACCCTGTACAGGGTATAATAGATAATATGCAAGACATTTTTTATTTGTTCATTAGTACAATAATAAAAGATTCATCTTAACAAATCCTTCAAAAATGGAAAGGGTTTTCTATACAGGGTGGCCCATCATCAGCATATTCGACGTGATGACGATTCCTCAACCAAGACAAATAAATATTTTTCGGATGTTTTCTACAGGCATATACAGGTTGATTCCAAAGTATACAATTTAAAAATATTTAAGATTATACAGGGTGTCCCAAAAAATATCCGTATTAAACATACTCTTTATTGAAATTTTGAATTCTACGGGCGATTCTATACAGGGTGGTCCGAGTTTTATCTGACAAACTTTGACAGCGTCCTTATAAACTTATGTCCGAAAATGCACCGTTTCAGAAGTACAGGGTGTTAAAAATTGAAAAATAAACTTTTTTCCAAAAAATTCCAAAACTTTTTTAGATATTAGTTTGAAACTCAGTATAAAATATGTTAGTGGCACATAAGACCGCATTTTATGCACTGGCGTAGTCAACTCTCGTTTACCAGTGGCGAATGGCTTCAATATTTTTTTCTAATGGAACAACAGTTGTCTCTTGTATTTTTTTTTTGGTAAAATGAGCAATTTTCGAGAAAAATATTAAAAACTGTTTTAATGTCCGCCTATGACGAGACCATTTCTGTGTGCAAAAAATGCGGGCTTATTCTCCACAAACTTCTGAGTTTCAAACTAATATCTACAAAAGTTTTTGAATTTTTTGGAAAAAAGTTTTTTTTTCAATTTTTGACACCCTGTACTTCTGAAACGGTACATAAGTTTATAAGGACTTCTTTACTTATTTTTAAGAGTGCAATACGCTGTCAAAATGTGTCACATAAAATTCGGGCCACCCTGTATATAGGATGTCCCAGAACTAATGGGTCATAGAG
This sequence comes from Pissodes strobi, assembly GCA_016904865.1. NCBI lineage: Eukaryota > Metazoa > Arthropoda > Insecta > Coleoptera > Curculionidae > Pissodes > Pissodes strobi. The sequence continues at coordinate 170,028 of MU182405.1, read as the reverse complement.
TAAGTGGAGATACTAGACTTAAAAATAGACCGTTTGAGCCAATAATGCCTTAGTAAAATGTTGCTCGTTTAATAGATACAGAGTGTTAAAAGTGAACATTTACTTTTGAAAATACGCATTAATTTGAAAACGGTTAAACGTATTGAATTCAAAATTGGCATACTTATGTTCTTGAGCTCGAGAAATATGAATTTGTCAACAGTTTTCAGATTCCTCCTAGAGGACGCTAGTTATGACCTCGTAGATGAATAAATTCACACTAAAATGTTTTATATTTGGGTACTTTTGACCATTAATTATGAAAGCCGAGTTACTTTTAAGTAAAAAAGATGTGTTTCATTGATCTCGATAACTCAATCTGTTTTCGAGATATTTGCACTTACACGTTTTATTGCTTCCCATATCCACGGTTTTTTTTTCGATAACTATTCTATCAGCCCCTATATATATAATCGAAATCAGAATAAAGAGTGCTCTATTGAGCCAGTAATATATAGGATGCTCCATTTAAAAAAACCTAACTTACCATTTTTTCCTGCTTTGCGATACTCATTATATGTTTTATCTGATGACAGATTCTAGCGGTTTAGGACGAATCCTAAAACTTTTCTATTTGAACTTATTTTCTATCTCTTAAGAGAAACTTAGTAAAAGCTATCAAAATATATGAGGAAACACCCTGTACAGTGATCACCGGAACGAATGCAGAATCATATTTTAAAAGATTTCAAAAACATTACTTCGCCAATGAATGTCGTTTGAAAATGAGAAATAGAAAATAATAATTTTATGATGTCCAGCTAGACGGTCAATTTAAAAATAAACTTACTCAAAAAGCATGAGGTTATCTGCAACATAATTAGAAAATCAATTCCCAATTTCTTAATTTTCGTCTAAAAGTTGTTTCTAACTTTCATTTTACATTTCGCAGATGGCTGTTACATGTGGAACATGATGTGGAAAAAAAATTTGCACTTCTTCAAAAGTACAAAGTACACCAAAAATCTTATAGATTTACATGCCTACCAACTGATTGCCTGAGAAAATTTGAAAAATACAGGAATTTTTATATGCATTTGTATCGTTGTCACTATACCACGGTATAAATAAGTATAACTATACATTGCATCGAAATAAACAAACTGAAATATTAATTATTAATATTAATATTATAATAATAATAACTTTATTCAAAATAGAGAATCCTAATTTACAAATTCACTACAGTATTCATTGCAAATTAAATAATACATTTGTTCGTGGTAAATTATTATAAGTAAATTGTCTATAATATGTGAAGAAAACAAAAATTTAAATAAATATATAAATATCTACAAATATTATATGTAGATATATGCATATCTGTATAAAAATACATCGCCCATAATGGAAAACAACAAATTCTTAAATAAACCTTTTATAATATACACATTCATTAATTCTAAAATTAGCTTAATAATACACTACTGTACTAATTTTACATAATTTAAGATATTTCTTATAAATTCAGTTTAAGAAGTGGCTTCTTTTGAGGAATCTGGTTATATTGGTCAAGACCCTTATATAACAAAATTTTCATGGTTTGGCTAAAATTTTGTGGATGTGTAACTTTTATTGTCACAAAATAAAATAGTTACATTTTTCAACTGAAAATCTTTTTTTTTTCTTTTTCTTATCCTTTAAATGCATAAGATCTTGAGCAGAAGCAGCCGCTGCCACGTACTCCGTTTCAGCTGAAGACAGTGCGACGCAGTTATGCTTCTTTGAGAACCGTAATACTAGGTTTTCACCATATAATATGACGCAACCACTAACACTCTTCCTTTCATTCTTATCAGTTCCCCATTCAGCATCTGAGTATTCTATTAATTTTTGGTCTTATTCTTATAATAAATTAAACCCATATCTTTTATACCTTGCAGATACCGTAATATTCGTTTTCCAGCATTCCAGATTTCGTTTGTTGGTTGATCTAGGAATCTACTAAGGTAGGAAACAGCATAACCAATGTCTGGTCTACTAGTTAATCCTCCAATAAGCTGTCGATAGGATATCTCTGTAAATATCTTGCTTTCTTCATTCTCTGGGTTACAATTTTCCATTTTAAAATTTTTCAATAACTTTTCTATAAATTTGGACTGATCAATTTTCAGTGTATTTTCTGTTCTTGTTATATTCATACCCAGGAAATTTTTGATTTCTCCTAAATCTTTTGCTTTGAAGTACTTCTGTAAAAGTTTTACATATTCTCCTATATATTTTTGCCCTCCAACTAATAATATATCGTCCACGTAAATCAGAATCCATATCTTTTCATTGTAATATAGACAACAATCATATTTTGATCTTTCAAAGTTGGTCTTTAAAGCAAAATCATTGAACGTGTCGTTCCACACTTTGGGCGATTCCTTTAACCCATAGAGCGCTCGATTTAGTCTCAATATAGGGGTTTTACTTTTTAATCCTTCTGGTGCATAAATATACACTTCACTTTCCAAAAATCCATTCAGAAAAGCAGTAGGAATATCTAATTGTCTTACCTTCCAGTTGTTTTGCAGTGCAGTTGATAAAAGAAGCCTTATTGTTGAGGTTCTTGCTACTGGAGAGTATACTGATTGAAAAGGATCCTCCTCCTTTATCTGAAATCCTTTTGCTACGACTCTAGCTTTCTTAGTCCCATCTTCTTTCGTTCTGAATACCCATTTTGTTTGAATTGCTCTCTTTCCTTCTGGTCCTTCCATGTTTCTAATTTTTCAAGTGACTCTAATTCCTTATTAACTGTTTCTTCCCATTCTTTATCTTTTATTGCTTCTTTGTATTCTATAGGATCTTCCTCACTAAATGATATCAGACAATATGCCATGTAGGTTTCATATTCACTTAGATGCTTCGGTTTGTTTACTGGTCTTCCTCTGCTAGTAGTTTCGATCGTCGGTACTATACACTCTTCATAACTTTCTGAGCTTGAACTTTCTGACTCTTCCTGTTGAATTGCTCCTTCTGTATCACTTTCTTGTATTTCTATTTTAATCTGATTTATGCCTCTTTGTAAATCGTTCACCTCCTCAATAATTTGTATTGTTATCTGTTTGTCTTCATCTTCTGTTCTTTTCTTCTTTATTTCATCATAATTAATTTGTTTTTCATTAAATCTGACATTTCTGGAGCAAATAATCTTGTTATTTTCATAATCCCACAATCTATATCCAGGTCTAGTGTAACCTATATGTATACACGGTTCTGCTCTTTTCTCAAGCTTATTTTGTCTAGGTAAAATTACAGCCTAAGCCTTCGTATCGTCTTTGTCATGCTGCACCTTTTCAGTAGTGAACAAGTTGTCATACTGATCCTTCGTTACCTTCACTACACCTTGGACAACTTCTTTTTCCAGTAATATTTCTACCCTGAATCTCCAGTTATTGTAGTTGCTGCTAGTCAACCGTGGAAACGATACAATCGTTGATGTGGCCATTTTTCTAATTTTTTTTTTTAATTTCTTCAGTGGTTCTCTAATTTTCAAATATTCTTGATTTTTCGCAGTTTGACTTCTCCTGGGCCCATAACCTGTTACAGTATATGGTTGGAAATTGAGAAAAACATCAATCTTCTAGATACTTTTCTATAATTATACAGAAAGAATAAAATAACTTCTACAAAGTTAAAATTGCTTACTCATCTATCTTACTCATCCTTCTACTTATATGTCTAACCTTTTTCTAGTAAACGTGGCTTAAACCTTCTAATAAGAGTGTCTTCGTCTTTAAGAAAATATAAATAGTTTGATTAAGCTATGTCTGTTTTATCTCGTGTTCCCTTATAACGTGTTCTAGTTCTTATTGGCAGATCGTATCAAACCAGCAGGGCAAATTCCGATAAAATTGTCGTATGAAAAGAAAGCAATTTATAAATATTTATTTTCAAAACACAATTTTCACGCCACATCAGAGCCGAAAGTCGTTTGTATCGCATTATGTGCCATTCTGTCTCCGTAACAATCGAACATCGGTCTTTTGTCGCTGTTAGTAGCCAGTTGCCCGAAACGACGATGATTCTATTGTGTCGAGTTTAGGTAGCAAATTAAAAATAAACTACTTATACGTTTGGCTCGACATCTATACCACTCCGAGATCATTTCAGTTTAATGTTTTCTCGTTTTATAGATCTTAAAAAAACGCGATCGATACATAAACTATAGCATTAACATATGTATACAACCATTAAATATGGTGCAATATCTATATCTATTATCTTGCTCTGTGCTAGGCAACTCAAATGCTCAGCTATCACAAATATGAATAGTAATTTTTACCATACTAATTTCACTCCAGTAGAAAATGGATACTAGAAGATTTGGGTTTGAATGGTACGTTACGGGATGAACCCCTTTTACGTGACACCTTGTTTAATCAGTCTTTTTCTTTGTGCCCTTACTATTTACTAAACATTATGCATATGAATATACGAAGTATCAAAAGGAATTTTGATCAATTTTTGGTGAGCATTATAGTTTCAGTTGTTGTGATGTCATAATTTTAGGTGAATGTTTTCAAATAGAGGGGGAACTTTATCAACTTCCACGATATTTTACCCATTATAATGCTGGGGATAATGGTAGAAATGATGGGATTATTATTTTTATAAAATCAACAATAATAGCAGATGTTAATCACATTAAATTACCGTTATCAGGGACCAATATAGGTAGGATAGAGTTTGTTCTTGAAGGTATCACATACGGAATAACAGCTGTATACAAGCTTCCACCCATATTAGAAATTCTTTATAATGGCGATTTAAATACTTATTTTGCCGAACGGACATCTAAAAGTATCGAATTATATATTAACATCAACAACAATGATAAAAATTATTATTTGGTAAATGAATACCTACTTATCCTTAATGGGGCAAAATTATAATTATATTAATTATTTTATATATATTTTTGTTATTTTCTATTTGACTTTTACAATAGTTTGTTTGTTTGTTTGTTTTATTACAGGACCTGCCCAATCAAAAAAATACAAAATTACACACTGTAAGAAAATCATATAAAAAAAATATAAGGGATAATAAACAACTTCCATACACAAACAAAGTGTACAAGACATACTCCAAAGTCAAACACCAACAAATTGCACTCAACCATATAAAAGAAACATTCCCTCGGCAACAACATAGAAACTATATAAAAATGCAAACAACACCACAGCGACACGTCATTATTTTAACATTTTTTTTTTCTTTATTTTTATATTTTACATATCACCCTAATTAATACATTTTAATTTGGCCTTAAGAGAATTTTCAGTCACACTAAATAAGTCTATGATAGTATCAGTGCCATTAACTTTCCTCATCACCCTGTCAATTATTGAGCTACGGCCGTAAGTTGTTCTGTGGAAATTTTCATTAAAAAGTTTGGGATGTCTGAGAGAGCGCAACGGAACATTAAAATTCAATAGTGCCAGAATTTCAGGGCAATCGACCTTATTATGGATAAGTTTATAAGCCATTGTGATACAAAAGTTCTTTCGTCTAATGTGTAATGGCTGAATACTTAAATGAGTTTCCAGTTCACTGTAGCATAAATCCGTCATAGCAAAGCCCATCTTAAAATTTAAATACCTCAAAAACTTTTTCTGGATCTGTTCGATTCTATTTATATGAACCTGATAGTAAGGGTTCCATATTAGTGTGCAGCTTTCAAGGTGAGATCTGACCAGTGCTATATATAGAGCTTTAATTGCCATAATGTTAGTAAAGTCACGGGTATTTCTCTTTATAAATTCCAGCATTCGCAGGGCCCTATTACAAATTGAATCAATATGCTGAATAAAAGTTAGCCTTCCATCAAAAAGCACACGCAAATCCCTAACATCAGTCCTGTCAATCTTATTCCCATCTATAAAGTATTCAGACTCAACACCATCTCTCAATCTACCAAACTGAATAAACTTACACTTAGATGAATTCAGAGAGAGCTTATTCTCACTACACCAGTCACAAAAGCGGTCCAAATCTCTCTGGATCAAAGCAGTGTCATGTACATTTTTATTCTTAAGTAAATCTTGAGATCGTCAGCATAAAGTAATATTTTAGAATTTCTGAAACAATCATAGTACCCTAATGACCCGCGAGGTGATGCCATCAATTCTCACTTGCTGCTTTCTACCTGTCAGGTATGAGTAAATCCAATCGTACAGACTACCATGTACACCATACCGCTTCAGCTTATAGACATCAATATAGCATGATTTACCCTGTCAAATGCCTTGGAGAAATCGGTATAGACAGAATCGGCCATATACACCTCCTCCAAGGCACTGACAAGGCATGTATGATATGACAATAAGTTAGTCATCACTGAGCGGCCTGCCAGAAAGCCGTGCTGGTATGGTGTCAAAATGCCCCTAAAAGAAAAACTCAAGTAGTCCGTAATGAGGCTCTCAAACACCTTAGGGATAATAGAGAGCTTAGTTATAGGCCTGTAATTATTTACAGAATTTCTTTCTCCATCACCCTTGTAAATAGGAGTTACAAAAGACAGCTTCCAGGAATCTGGAAAAATACCTGATCTTAAAGATTGGTTGAAAAGCAACCATAGAGACCGTGCAAAGGAGAAAGCACAGTTTTTTAAAATTTCAGGTGGAACACCGTCAGGCCCTGACCCTTTTTTGAGATCCAAACCCTCAAGCTTCTCCAGAACCTCCGAAATTCCCAGACTCATCGACCCCAAGTTAATGGAGTCTTGGATATCAGTATCTAAATCCGAGCAATGCTGATCGTACACAGAAGCAAAATAAGTAGCAAACAGATCCACCCGCTCCTGACCAGAACACCCAAAACTGACATTCTCTGGTATACCGCCCTGCTTGATCCTACCCCTTACAAACCTCCAGAAAAATCTGGGGTCGGCGATGATACTTTGCTCTACGTTCCTTATATATTCTACAAAACAACGTCTGGCCTCACTCTTACATGCAGACCTGAGATCACTAAAAACAACATAATTTTCCTGTGACTGATTTCCCATGTAACGTCTATGCGCATCTTTTTTTTTGCATAACAATTTGCTTCAATTCACCAGTAAACCATGGGGGGAATTTATAATTATTATTTTTTATCAATTTCCTTGGAGCGTACAGTTCAAAAATACTAAAAAGATGCTCATAGAAAATTGAAACATTTGTATTTACATCGCAGCAGAAGAGCTGATCCCATCGTGTGTTCAAAAACATATCACCGATCAACAAGTAATCGCAGTTTGCAAAATCGTACACTGAACATTCATACTGAGAGTCACTGGGTACATATCCGAAATTACAATCTATCTCTATAGCTGGGTGATAATTATCACAGGGTACAAAATTAAAACTGGGACATCTCACATTCATGCCATCACAATTTGACAGAACTAAGTCTAAAAAGTTATTGTATATATTAGCTACATTTTTATTTGCTTGCAAAAGCCCTACAAGTGACATTGTATCAAATAATATTTCGTTATTGACGTCATTGATTAGCAGGAAAGTATTATCATCGAAATCAGTACATATATTGAAATTAGGAAGGTTATAATCACCTGTTATCACAAAAAAATCACTAGGATATAGGTCGCTTAGTCTTTCAATAGTATCACAATGTTCCTGATAATCCGCTGCCCTAGATTTTGGTGGGAAGTAGATGACACAAAACAAAACATTCCTCTCCTGAAATGATACCCTGACCCAAAGTTCATCGTAAGCCTTATTCTCAATATTTATCTCTATTCTCTCTGCCCGAACACCTCTCAGAACCGCACAAAGTACTCCACCTCCACGCTCCTTGCCTGTGAAACCATAGTCTCTGTCTTTACGGAAAACCTGATATCCAATACAGCCCAGCTCTACGTCTGAAAAGCTACCAGTTAGCCAGGTTTCAGTGAGCATGAATACTGTATAGTCACATATGCTGACACTATTTGCAAAGTCAATTAACTTAGTTCGCAAGCCTCTAACATTCTGATAATAAATTAGGGCACCATCTGAGTGCTCACAATGGTTGGAAAATTCTCATTACCTTGAGAACTCACAAAGGATCTTTTCACACGAAAATTGTACCTTCGAAAGACTATACCAGATGGTTAAAAATCACAGCTATTTATGGTGTTAAAATGCTGCGACATTACACCAACTCTAAATGCCTTGGATGTGCCCTTAGTTTCGAGGGCCTCAACCTCAAACTCTAATTCCGGAATATTCCCCTTGTTCTTGATCCAGTTTTTTACTTGAGAGACTGACACACCCTGAGCTGCCTTGCCCACATACAGCCACATCTTTCTAGGGGCACACGTAAAGCCGTTTGTTTCTCCGTCATTTGCAATTCCGGTGTTTGCGCGTTCATTGCCATTCTGTTTTCGATTGTTGCGAGAAAATGAATTAGCAACTGCGTTTTCAATCGCATCCCCTACGTCCTTCCTAGTGAAAACTCGCTTTTTTTGAGTTTGAATATTTTGGTTGTTGTTGTTTATATAACCTCTATTATTGTTTGGAAAGTCCGGATACGGAGAGCGAGAACCACGAGAAGGCACATTAATCACTTCCAAATTCGTGTATTGCGGGTTGCCCAAGGTTGCTGGACGTGAACCAGCTGGTGATGGCATGGCCGGTTGTTTATTTTCTTTGGCCGTATTATTCACCTTGAAAACTCCGACCCCATTTTCCATTTTCTGTATTTTTTCTTCTAAAAATTGGACTTTTTCCTCGATTAGGCATTTATTTTCGATCAACAGATGATTCTTGTCTTGAAACTCCAACACAAGAGCACTAAACATATCACAGTGTTTTTTTAAACTGTCGACGGTTGGATTGCTGTCAGCGGTAACACAATTCGGGCAAATAAGGGTGTTAAACCCTGTTACTGTAATTCCCTTCACTCTCACAGCACAGGAAGCATGAAAAATGGCACTACAAACTGAGCATTTAATATTTGCAGTTGCAGATCTACCACAACTATCACATAATTTAGCACTATCTTTCGAGTCAACACAATTCGCCGCCGCCGCCATCTTGTCTATAGTGATATTTTTGTTGTTTAAAAAGTCTATTTAAAAAGTTTCTGTAGTGTTTGTATTCAGTTTTTAATGCAGGAGTATAGTTTCTTAAAAGCGCTTTCTTTAACTTATCTCTATGTATAATGGAATTTATCAGCCCATTACTAATCCAATCCTTAATTTTTTTATTATTTTTAAACTTAATTTTACGTACTATTGTCACGAGTCGTTTATGGGGTAGCACGTTTCTTTAAAGAATAACTTCTCAGAGAAGAGCCTCGTCGCGATTAGTACAATGACGGGGTCTCAATGCTTCCTTTAATCTACCACTGGATGTTCTACTCGTGAGGACACGCCTTGTTTAGCGTGCCGGGGGGTAACTGAGGATCGCGTTACGTGGGGTAAGAAGAGATGATAAAGTAAGCACGTTTAGTTTATAACAATAACAATGTATTAACGATAAAACTTTAACAACAGTTATTGGTCAGAAAAAATGAGATTCTATTATACCCGATTACTACGGTGTGCATGTTTTCTCGATTTGAGGTACTGTTTATAGGTCTTTGTTTACTGTCTTATAATTTATAGTTTTTCTTAAGGGTTGGGTTTTATTTAAGAGCACTAAGAGCTTTCACTAAACTTTTTAACTGACTATTTAGACACTTGTCTTTCTCAACACTCTGACAAACTTCTTGTCAAGACTTTACTATGGAGGTTGTGCAACCCCTGGTCCTAGCAGTCGTCAAGTGACTAACCGGTACCAGGTTGGGTAGGAAAGGAATGGAACCTAAAGCAGTCGTATGACTAACTTTAGGAGCGGATAGAACCCAGAAGGCAGTCGTCAAGTGACTAACCTTGGGAGCTGGAGGTGAGACTAAAGTCTGCTGAACTGAGGGTTCGGTAGCCTATTTATATAAAACAATGTGATGATCATTGCATGCATAAGGTTCAAAGTCGCTCCCGTTGATTGCTCGCGTTGTTTACAGTTTGCCTTTAATGTTTATATAACAATCTCCAAGTTCAAGTTCAAACTTGCGACAGGGTGATATTTGTTTAGTAGCTTATGCATTTTAGTAGATTACACTATTGTAGCTGATTTTTTTACATTAACAAATAGATTTATAAATTTATTAGTCGCTTCATTGGAGTCAAAACAATTAATGATTAATATTAATTATTAATGATGCTACTAATCTTAACCATAACAAAAAAAAACAAATTTCTCCATAAATTACACTGATAACATCACTTTTGACGACAACCTGAAAGTGGCTAACTTCTGCAATGAATACCTTGTAAATATTGGAATTGAAATGGCAAAAAAAGATACAACCAAAAGATATAATACATATGAAGGCAAGTCGAATGTTGCTTTTATGTATATGTGTCCAACCACAGAGCAAGAAATTGCCAGATGCATAGATCCTTGAAGAATGATTCAGCTCCTGGATTGGATGATATTTCCACGAAATTAATTAAATTATCAAAAGCAAATATGCTGGTTCCCATATCTCATATTGTAAATGTGACTTTTAAAACAGATATAGTTCCAGATTTATTCAAACAGTCCTTAATAGTTCCAGTACACAAGTCAGGCTCAAAAAAGCTCATAGAAAATTTTAGACCAATTAATTTAATTAATAACTTTGCAAAACTGCTAGAAAAGTGTTTAAAAGACAGATTAGTCAACTTTTTTAAAACATTTAAAATCGTGTCGGACAAGCAATTTGGGTTTATTGAGAATTGCAGTACAGCCTGACATCTGAAATTGTTAATAACCTAAATGAAAACAGAAAGTGCTTGGCTATTTTCCTCGACCTTTCAAAGGCGTTTGACACTGTTCCTCATGATCAATTGATTAATTCTTTGAGGCAATATGGTGTAAGAGGTCCAGGGATCGGGATCTTCCAGAGTTATTTAAGTAACAGAAAACAATATGTTAAAGGCAATAATCAAATAAGTTCTTCACTAAACATTAAAATAGGTATTGCACAGGGAACAATTTTAGGGCCCATTTTGTTTATAACATATATTAATTCTTTATTGGGATTAAATATAAATGGTAAAGTTATATCCTATGCTGATGACACAGCATTGATCTTTGCAGGGGATTTCGTGGGATGAGGAAGGCAATGGATGGGATGGGAACAGTGGCTAGATTTACATAAATTGTCATTAAATGTCACAAAAACCCTTTTTTTCCTTTCAGTATAACAAATGCTAATAGATCACACTTTAACCTGGTTAGCCAAATAAACCCAGACCTTGAGATTAGAGCTGTGTCAAAGGCAAAATATCTGGGAATTATAATGGACCAAAATTTGATGTGGACAGAACATGTAGACTATTTGACAGGCAAAGTACGAGGACTTATTCATAAATTCTATGTTCTTCGAGATATTTTAGACAGAAAACTGCTCGTACAGGTATACAAATCATTGGTACAATCATTACTTAGATATGGCCTTATAATATGGGGTGGAGTTTATGAATCTAATTTGAGACCATTAAAAGTTATTCAAAATTATATTTTAAGAATAATTTACAGAAGAGACAAATTATATCCTACTAGAGAATTATATAACAAAGAAATTAACGACATATCATTGCTATACATTCGGTATGCTCATTTACCCATAAGAACAAAAATACTCAAACATATATAAAACATAATCACAACACAAGACAAATATCTGACAACTTACTTGCTCTTCCTGTAAAAAATAATCGAACAATTCATCTTAGGTTTCTTAATTATGTAGCCCCAAAAAAGTATAATTTATTGCCAAATATAATAAGATCAATAAATAACTTCAATTTGATTAAAAAAATCCAGAGAATAGGAATACATTTGTTCAGATACTGTCTCAATAGTTGAGTTCTTTAAAAAATATTTCAAGTTGTTAGTGTTAGGTAAGAATATACATGTATGCTGTGTGGATTTCTGTTAAACCAGGACAGAAAATAAATATATTAATACTGATATAAAAAATTGTAACCTCAAGAGTACATACAGGTACATCAAGGTATCTAGGTACTCTAAAAAAAATATTTTTTACATTATATGAATTGTAAGTTGTCGAAAAAATAATCCTGATTGCATCACAGATTTGTAAGTTATGTTGAGAAGCGTCAACTTCAAGACGAAAAGGCGAGCTTTAAGTCCAAATTTGATAATAATATAAACTGTAACTGTACACGCCAATATGAAACACCCGATTTTTATAATTATTATTATTAAGGAAAAATGTTAGTGTAAGACTTATTGTTTTATAAAAAAAAATGTAGGCAATGTTCGGATTAATCACACAAAAACATTGTTGGCACCATGTTTACCGTACACAGAGAGCCCGAAATCGATTTCAGAATAGTGGTGTATCTCTTACAAATAAATATCCCGAGTGGCTCGACCATTAATTTCTCCTCGATAAAATCTAAACGAGACAGCTACATTGGTAAATTAATTATTTAATTTATTAATTGTTGAATAATGATAATAAATTTAGATATATGTATGTTTGACATGGTATTAATTTAAAAGATTTACATTATTAATATTATTATAATGCGATTCTGATATATAGTGTAATGAAAATAATTATAGTTAGAATAAGAATAAAATAAACGGCAACTATAGCATCTCTAAAGCTTTCTCATTTGGGTAAGAATTATTATTAATGATCGTGTTATATGAATAAACATGTTCATTACTCCAGTCTGTTTTAATCTTGAAGCAATTGAAATTCAAAATTTATATATCGGCAGCTAAGCCAGGTATACAAATGCGTGTTAAAAAATAAAAACCTTTTTAATTATTTAACTGATTAATTTTAAATCTGATGATCGTTATCATGCCTGCAATTATTCCTCAATCTATAACGCCATGTAATTATTATTTTGGGAGAAATTAAACTATTTTGATTCGTGCAAAAGTGAAATCGTATATTACATAACAAGTGTTAAAAAACTACTCTTCAGATTCTTAAGATTGATTAATATCACTCGCGCGTGTTGAAATCAATTTTTTAACACTAGTGTGGAAATAATTATTCTCCTAATAAGTGTTCAAAGTGATAATTTTCCGCTCGCAAACACCGATAGACGAACGACGCAAAGTGGAGTTTGGATATGTTTTAATTGCTTAAAAGACACTGTGCGCAAGTGTTGGGAACAATATCAGATAACACCAACAAAAAGCAATGATTATATATATTTTGAGGAATCTTTAATGAAACCCGAAAAAACTACAACAATTTTGCAAATTGTTGATAAAACTATACAAACGAGTTTGCAGTTTCTTGTTGACATGGAAACAGAGGAAAAATCTGATAAGTATAGGTATTAAAATCAATAGGTACACCTATTGTTTCTTGACATATAAGCACCAGGAGAACAACCATACATTTAACAACAAAAAAATAAACAAAAATAGAAACGATTAAGTTTTAAAGAGAAATTTTTCAAGCAAACTCAGCATTTACGGTTCTGCCTCTGTCTAAACCCACTCTCCAATACATTAAATAATACAAAATAAGATCTTCATATCAAACAACAGAACAAAATAAAACACAACATTAATCACTTTCTCTATATGGATTTAATTTTTAATTTACCGTATGGCATATTAACACATGTATACAAGAAATACATCATTGAAGTCACCTCCGTAGGCCCTGTTCTTGCAATTGGTGATGATGTGGTGAACAGTTTGTCTGGGCGCTTCGCAGTCACATCTTGCAGATGGTATTTTGTTCCATTTGTGGAACGAGTCTGCGCCTTTTCCGTGTCCGATGCGTATTCTATTGAAAGATGACCATATTTTGCCGGGCTGTTCATAAACAGGTGACTTTTGATTTATGCATGATAGATTCTGACATTGGACTGAGCAGGCTTCTCCTGCTTCCAAAGGTTTGTAGGATTGAAATCGGATGCCTGGCAGTTCTCATAGTAGGTTCCTGGAATGCAGTCTTCTTCTGTCTAGGTCGGCTAGGTCACGGTAT
>MU182405.1:119911-155594 GCA_016904865.1 Pissodes strobi | reverse complement strand
ATGTGGCAGGCACTGATCCCTGCGGCAGTACATCGTTCAGTGTCTTTGTGAAACTGACCTGGTTGTGTAGTATTACTTGAAAAATTCTATTTGCAAGCATGTTGTTGACAAGTTGAATGGTCTTAGAGCATGATATTATTTGTATGAGCTTGTACAAGAGGCTGTGTCACTACACAGTGTCGTACGCCGTAGACAGGTCTACGAAAGCGGCCGACGACCTTTTCAATCTTCTCTGAATGTATGTCGTTAGTGCCAGCACCTGGTCTGTGCAGCTTCTCTGTGGTCTAAAAGGGACTCGTTCAAGTATTTTGCTCCCTATTCTACTAAAAATGACCCTTTCGAGGAGTTTGTATATTACGCTAATTCAAGCGATGGAACGGTAGCTTTTTGGTTGGTCACTCGGTTTTCCTCGTTTCAGTATGGCAATAATTTTTAACCTTTTCATTGCATGTGGGATTGTTCCCTTTTCCATTATGTCCGTGAGAAACATGGCTAGCCATTTCTTGATACATCTTCCACAGTTGAGAAAAATTCTGGGTGGATTCTATTTAGTACTGGGGCCCTCGCGGCATTTACGTTTTTCAGAGCTGCCGTTATCTCAGCAATGGTAACTGGGCATCTGGTTTTTAGTTCCGTAAGTTCTCATTTGATTTGAGTTGCATGGGCTTTGTTCCTTAATTATCTAGCTGTGGACAGAATGTGTGCTGCTATCTTATTTGCTGGTGGGTGCTTGGAGTTGTTCGTAGTTTTATGACTGTCATCAAGTTTCCTCAAAAGCGATCAGGCTTTTCTGCCAGATTTCTTCATCCAAGTTATCGGCTATCTCCCTATCTCCGCTCTCCTAGAATACACATATTATTTAAGGTAGCCTCTGCTCTGCTCTGGGGATAGTCTTTTTCGCTGATCCAATAGCTGCATTTATGAGTCTCTTATAATTTTCAGCTCTAGGAAGAATCCAAGCCGGGCACTTGTCAAGGCCAGTGACGAAATACCTCCAGAGTATCTTTCTGAAATTCCATCTTGGACGAGGAAAAGATCAAATGAGTGGGATTTGCATCCTGACATCGATCGCTGCAGCTCGTCGGTGCTGGCTATACGAGAAATCTGCTAGTATTTTGCGACTGGGCTGCATTGGTACGTTGTTGTTGTCTGTGCTTACAAAGTATAGGTCAGAGTTATACTCTTGGTTCCATGCTACTGACTTGAAGGATACTCGTTCTCTCGCATCAAAGACATGGTACATTTTATTATCTTCTGCTCACTGTGTTAGTGTTTCTCCATTGGTGCCATTCTTCTTGTACTTCTACTGTGTGTGGTGACTGTTAAAATGCCCTACGTACACCGCGAGGTATGGAAGGAGTGGCAGCACTTCTGGTGGCCAGGCACTGTTAGGAGGCTTATATATATTGCTAATGGTTATTTCTCCTACTCTGATAACTACTTGTGGGATGTCGTCCGAGTCTTGCGCTGTGCAGAAGTGTGCGTTTTGAATAGTGTTACGAACGTAGGTGGCGATTCCGTATGCAATATCTTACCTCTTTTGGTGAGCTGTTCTGTATTTCCTGTGTGGGTTTTCTGAATGGCTAAAACGTCGAGGTCGTTATGTAATAGAATTTTCTCCAGCACTTATTGGCCTTTTGCTAAGGCCTAGCCTTTTAGTCAATCGGTCCTGAGGAGGACCATTTCAGTTTGTAGGTTTGGTGTTCATCATATGTTTTGGTCAGGAGATCTAACATTGCACCCCTCTATATGGATGACATCAAAATATATGAGCCAACACAGATACAAATGAGAGGACTACTAAAAATAAAATAATATGTTTTGCAACTGAAGATATTGGAATGAAATTCAGAATTGATAAATGCAAAACATTATGTACCTAGAGAACGAGGTAAATCGAACGACGAAATTCTTTAACAATGAGTCACTAGGTATCATACAGGAAGATGAAGTTTTTGGGATTCCAGCAGAACACAAAGATCCCATACCATAGAGCAATAAAAAAGCAACTAACTACATAATATAAGAACCCCTAACACTAATTCTCAATACACATACAGGATACTTAAAATATATATTTTGTAGCTGAAAAATTGGACAATTACAAACAAGTTTAGACAAAGAAAACAAACTAGGACTGGCAAGGGCTTCTCGCGTTGCATAAAATAGTCTACAGTTACTAAAATAAAATCATATAAATTTCCTTATAAATGCGATTTTTGAGTAGCTTTAATTTTCCGTGTGGAAAAGTATTGCCTTACGCACCCTCATAGAAAGAGTACTTGTCGTGTCATCCTTATCCGTCGAATTAAGGTGTCAAATCAAATATGCTGTCAAAATAATTGACATTTACCTAAATAGACGTGACTAGTAATCCGCAGCACAATAATGATAATAATAATTGTCGAGAGAATAATTATTTAAATATTTCGTCCGCTTTTTCCCAAACGATAAGGCGCTATAAACGTCCGGTATACGGTACAGTGGTCGGACCATACAAATCTCTATTATAGTAGGTATAATATCAATAATTTATGAACGCTTCCCAGAATTTAAGATAATCGTGAGTATTATTATTAATAAGCCAACAGCTATAAATGGGCCATAAAATCTCAGATATGTTAATAATGATAATAAAAAGGCTTCGAATATCTCTACTAAGCTTCACCAACATATATCAAGGGGATTTATGTCGCGTTTATTGATAAATAATGAAATTAAGAGTTGCTTAAAGATGTCATTAGGAAAAATAGGAATAGGTAGAATTCGGATGAGTATGCAAATGAATCATTACCAACAATAAACTAAGGGTTCCATCTTCAATTATTTTTATTTATTTTAGATCTACGCCACTGATGAGAACAATGAAATTTATATACCAAATTAAGATTCAAAATACCTATAACCGCTCAGAACATGATTATTGAAGTGCCAAGAGATAATCGAGAATAGAATTCTTTGAAGTAACTACTTTTCAGGCTGCTCTTTAAACGATTTTCTTCAATTTGAATTACCTAACTGCTTATAAAATATAGATACACACTTTCCACTTGATTTTCCATCAAAAACTTACAGCAAATACCTGATGCAGAAATCTAGACTAAACACATTATTAATTAATTAGGTTTATAATGGTGAATTTAAGCTTTCTTGTAAGGAAATTGCACTTGCACGTATACATGAAACTTTGGTACTTTGGCAAATTTCGGAACGATAAAGCATGGTTCTGAGAATATTTCTATAACATTTATCCAAAAAGTGTCACTAATTGTTCAATTATTATTGTTGGTTTTAACACGCTATCGTTCGCTTTAGAAACAACAATGAATGGAAAGGCAGGCTCTCTAAATATCAATCGAGTAGATAATTAATAGCAAACACCTGGGCGTGGTACTCGAGTTTTACGTGGAGTGCAGTACGGCTTGTTGCGGGGCAGACACTCGCACAGTTCGATAATTCACACTACAGGCAGGGTATCATTAAACCGCATAAATACACAGACGTAAGTTTCTTGGAACCTTTTTCCTTTTTGTCTTTTTCTTGAGTCAAAATCTAATATACAACAGCTCTAAAGATTTTGGCTTGATGTTAATAGAATTTGTGCTACCGATGCGCGATGGCGGATTGTTGATTGCATTATTATTTTCATAATTTTTTTCTAGCTACATTCAAAATGATCTAAAATCAAGAAAAACAAGCATTCTTGATTGCTGGCCGATTTCATGGCAAAATCTAAATACTGAGAGACAAACAGAACAGGACCGGCTTCAGAAAATGTTACAAGACCAAGAAGATAAAAGGCAAATAGAGCAGGATCAACAGAAACGGATGCTGGATGCAATTGTAGACGAACAAGGAAAATTATAGAAAATATTAGACGGTCAAAATGAGATATCTGAAAAAAAAGTAGACAATATACAAAAAGAAGTTGGAAATGTACAAACAGAAGTAGAAAATGTACTAAAAGAAGTGGGAAACGTGCCGAAAGAAGTGAAGAATTTTCAAGCAGAAGATACCAGACTAAAAAATCAAGTACTCACCAAGAGAGTATTCGCCACAGGACAGCATATCAAACCTTCAACGTATGACGGTCAAATATCCTGGACAATGTACAGAAGACAATTTGATGCCGCTGCTCTTGCCAACGGATGGAATAACGAAGATATGGCTACGTCACTAGTGGTACCGCTTCGTGGATCTGCCCTGGAACTACTACAGACCATTTCCATCAGCCAACAGGGGAAATATGACATACTTGTACCTGCCCTGGAGAGACGATTTGGTGACCAACACAGAAGACAGCTCCATCAGGCACAAGTAAAACCGCGACATCAGAAGCCTGGTGAAAACCTGCAAGAGTCAGACGCCTCATTGAATTGGCCTATCCAGAAGCAACAGAAGAATTTCAAGAGGAACTTGCTGCCCAATATTTTATGGATGGTATCAGAGATCCAGAAACTCAGAAGATGCTACATCTAGCCAAATTTGGAAACAGCAGTGAAGCTTTGGGTAGAGTGCTAGAAATCGAGGCAGCCTGTAACATCTTTAAGCCAAAAATCAGGGCCGTATCGATCCAGGAACAGCTGTGAATTAACTCAGATGGACGAAATTTTGATGAAATTAACGATAGTTCTTAGGGAGATTCAGGAAACCGATAGAAGAGAGGCCACGTAATTGAAATACCTCAAATCAGTGGCATTTAAAGATCCTTTACACAAATAGTGCACTATGTAAAAATCGACCTCTCCTATTGGTCGATCCATCTCGTATTACGATATGTCTGCGTGATGCAATCGATTTCTATCAAGAGCTCTAGTGGTGTAGAGGTTTAGATCGTTGGGTCTCACCTGGAAAACGCGGGTTCGAACCCCGTTGCTTTTTTTTATATTTTTTTAAAGATTATGTTTCTAAACAGCTTTTTTTCTTGATTTTGGGTATGTCTTGGGTTAGATTGGGTTAGCACCTGGTTAGTTTCTTTTTCTTGAGCCCCCGTAGCGAGCGAAGCGAGCGGAGGGCTATGCGGATCGACCAATGGGAAAGGCCTATTTTTATATAGTGCACTATTTGTGTAAAGGATCTTATAATGCAAATCAGTGCTATAGATGTGGCAAGGCTGGGTATTTCAAAAGAGACTGCCGAGTACAAATACGGTCTAAAACTCCATTCTGAGACGCTAGGACCTCAAATTCAAATCAGGAAAACTTCAATTAGTCAGCATTGCGGGGCGGGTGTTGGCTAAAGAAGATAAAGCCCCCAGGATCGTCCCCATAAAAAGTCTAAGAAAAAACGCCGACAGTCCAACCATTAAAGGAAAAACCAACGGAAAAACCGCAATTACTGTTGACACTAGCGCGGCGGTATCTTTGGTAAAATCCGACAGAGTAAATAGAGTAGAAGTTCTATCCATATCGAAGAATGTTGTTTTACGTGCGGTTACTGGTGAGACTGCTGAAGTACTTGGAGAAATAGATATTGAACTTCAACTGGGACGAACTAAATTATACCACACAGTGTTAATACTGTTTTGGGGATGGATCTCATCGGTCTCTTTTGACAATAAACTTAACCTTCTGAAGTTTGGCATCGATGAGTTCATCCTTACCAAAACAGACGATGGCACATCGACTAAAGTAGTGGCGGCATGTACTGTCAGAATAAACGGAGATATGGAGCAGATAATTTTTGGGCAATTGGAGGCTGCATCGGACTTATCCAACACCACGATTTGCCTTGCGAAATATTTTATCCAATTCCATCAAGATCAAGATCAATAAAGGATATATATTAGCCACTTGCAAGCTGATGCAGTGGGTAACCAGTTGCGAAACGCGGTCAAAAGTAACTCCCTCAACATCACCTAAGGAAGTCCTAGAACATATCCAGAAGTCGTGCCATCATCTGTCTTCCGAAGAACCGAAGAAAGCTACGCAATTTATCACACAGCAGAGCACAGTCTTTAAAAGGGAAAATAACAATACCGGAAGAAGGAACGTCATAAAACATAAAATCGACAGTGGGAGTGCTCACCCCATATAGCAGCATCCTCGGAGGTTACCAGTGACTAAGCAGCAAGAGGTTACCACGTTAGTGGATAAAATGCTTGATGATGGATCAAGTCCATGGTCAACTTCTATTGTCTTAGTCACCAAAAAGGAAGGAACTACCAGATTCTGCGTGGACTATAGAAGGCTCAATGATGTCACCAACTCAATTTAAAGAACAGCTACTGGCAAGTAGGTATTGACGAACAGGATAAGTAAAAGACTCTTCTCTACCGGAAGTGATTTATATAAGTTTAAAGTTAAGCCCTTCGGACTATGCAATGCCTCTGCTACTTTGAGCGTCTTATGGAAGTTGTTATACTAGGCCTTACTTGCCTGGCCTATCTCGATGATATAATGATAATGGGGAACACTTTCGAACAGCACTTACAAAACCTGTATGAAGTTTTTACTAGACTCAAGAATGCTCAGCTCTTCCTCTTCTTCTAGTGCCATGCTCTCAAGTGGCGTTGGCGATCATTCTGATCCAGATAATTTTATTAATCGCTGCTCTAAATAAATTTGTTGATGCAAGTTTCGTAAATAGGAAATTCGTCTTCGGCCAGACCCTCGTTTCCCATCATTCTTCCATGAAGTCATTTCTCAGCGTTGCCAGACAAGGTCCATGCCTCAACTCCGTAATACAGTGAAAATACATAACAGCGGAGAACGCAGGTTCTAGTATCTACAGCTAGGGTAAGGTTGCTTACTACATTCCTTGGATTGTTAAAGGCACTTCTTGCTTTTTCTATCCTAACTCTGATTTTTCGAGAGTGGCCCCACTGATCATTAAGAGAGCAACCTAGATACGTGATTGTGTTAACACGTTCTAATTGTTTTTTTTTTACATAAAAACGGTCGTCTAGGTTGATTGTTTTGCTTATTATCATTATTTTTGTTTTTTTTAATATTTAAGGATAGTCCGTATTCCTCACTGACACTCGTCACTCGGTTTATTAATGTTTGAAGTCCTTCCGCGTCACTTGATAGAAATACCGTGTCGTCTGCGTATCGTAGATTATTGACTACCACTCCATTTATCGATACTCCGCAATCTACCCCTTCAAGTGCTTTGTTAAAAATGTCTTCTGAGTATATGTTGAAGAGTAACGGAGATATAATACAGCCTTGTCGTACTCCTTTTTGAATATTTATCATGTTGGAATATTCATTATTCACTTTGACCTTCGCTTTTTGATGCCAGTATAGATTATTTATAATGCGTCGTTCTGCAGCGTCTATTCCTAGTTTCTCCAGAATGGTCATCAATTCACTGTGTTTCACTTTGTCGAAGGCCTTTTCATAATCGATAAACTAGGCGTAAGTATCTACATCAACATTACGTGCTTGTTGGATTAGCACTTGTACACGGAATAGCGCCTCTCTAGTCCCAAATCCTCCCCTGAACCCAAACTGACTGTCGCCAAGAAATTCCTCAATTTTTGTGTATATAGTCTTTGATGTATGATTTTAAGAAATAGTTTTAACTTATGGAGATTAATCGGTATTCATTGCATCTTTAAGCCTTGCTACTTTTTGGGATTGGAATAAATGTTTATATTAACCAGTCTTTTGGTAATTCACCTGTTACATATATGTCATTGAATAAGTCCAGTATGGGTTCAAGGTGTTGTTCTTCTAGAAGTTTAATGAGCTCTACATGAACCTCATCCGGTCCAGGAGCCTTGTCATCTTTCATGCGACGTAAAGTTAACAGTAGTTCCTCTTTAATGATATGGGGTCCTATTTCAGTTGATATATTTATGGAATTATCTCTGTGTTCAGCAAGAAAGAGCTCTTTAATATAGTTTTCCCAAGTTTTCATCTTCTCGTTTGAATCCCAAATTGCTAGTCTATGTTCATTTATTAATGTTGTCATGTAATTTTTCTTTATCATTCCTGCTGCCTCTTTAACTTTCCAGTGCATATTGAATGAATCGTGTTTTTTTTTCTAATTCCTCAATCTCTGCACATTTCAAGTATAACCACGACTCTTTTGCATCTTTTATTTTCTCTTTGATTGTCTGGTTTTTTTCTCTGTATTTTATTTCATCTCTATTTTTGAACTGTCTTCTCTCCTCCATCAATTCTCCTATTTCTGTTGTCATCCATATCTTCTTTTTTTCCTTTTCTTTGCGGTTCCAGGTTGTTTTTACAAGCTTTTATTTACTTTCACCTGTGGGTCTGTCTGTCTGTCTGTAATCAAATCTTGCAAGCTGAATTAGAACTACTTCTTGACTTGAAATTTGGTACACGTTTATAGTTCCGATGACAATACAATATTATAATGTTGTTAAGTTTACACCTTCCCCCCTTTCAGGGGTACGGGAGGGGGGCACTACTTAAAGTATGTCCGATTCCGTTTAAAATTTGTATATGGGTGTTTTTGGGGAAAGGAAAATGAATTTTTTATCAGATTTTGAAAATTCAAAATGGCGGATTCAACATGGCCGATATGGGGTTAAATGTTGCAACTCAATTTTAGCTAACTTCTACATATCCAATTGGCCTCAAATTTGGTATGCGTTTGTAGTTCAAATGAAAATCCCCCCCACCCCCCTCCCTTTCAAAGGTAGGATAGGAGGCACTACGTAATGTATGTCCGATTTCGTTTAAAATTGATATATGGGGTTGTCCCCAGACAAGGAATTTAAATTTTTTATCAAATTTTGAAAATTTAAAATGGCGGATTCAAAATGGCTTTTATTATATACTACGAATCTAAGTTTTATAAACAAAAATATTATATTTACTAAATTTGTGATTTTGCTATGCCATAATACCTACTAAAAAGTAAAAAATAAGTAAAAGTAAAAAAAAATTAAAAACAAGCTTTTATTAAAATACACTAAAAAGAAGAAAATAAAATTTGAAGTAAATCAAACCAATTATTTTGTTACATTGAACATTTTTATATGATATAAAAGCTTGTCGCGAGAAATTTAAACAGGAAAATCTCGAGACAAGCTTTTATATCATATAAAAATGTTCAATGTAACAAAATAATGGGTTTGATTTACTTCAAATTTGATTTTCTTCTTTTTAGTGCATTTTAATAAAAGCTTGTTTTTAAATATGAGTGAGATAGTAGTATGTTTTATGTTATTCCATTTGTCTTCTGTTGTTTGTTGGAAATTTGAAGGGATATTTGCAAATCGGTTGTTAATCTCTTGTTGTTGAGGAACGAGCAAATTATAACTGGGATCATAACTGTGATTCTGCGTTCAGGAAATTATATGCGGCTCTATCTTCTAGTCCAATATAGGAATATCAGGAACAAAAGGGTAAATTTGTATTGGACACAGACGCAAGCAACACCGGCATCGGAGCAGTTTTATCGCAAGTACAATTAGTAAGGCAGTGTGACAAAAATATTAACTTTCACGCATTCGATTCATTTTCAAATAGAATTAACGAAAGACTCGGAGTTGTATTAGGTAAAGGTATATAATATTAATTGCATTAGGGTAAAATGTAACGTTATATTATGTAGGTAAATTTTTTTTAACCCCACTTGGAAAATTATTATTCTACATCGGCCGTCATTACCGCGATTTTATGAAGAATGTCGACGCACAGAGTAACGTTCCACAGGTCGTAAACAAGTTTATTACCTTTTACAGAGAAGAACTATCGATTTATGAAGAAAATTAGAAAAATATGCAAAGCGTCAGTCACAAATTACAGCTAGGACATGCCTGCAATGAATAACGCATCGAGTTAAGGGGAAACTACCGGCTCTGAATACAAAACGTTCCGTAGTGAAGAGTAAAGATTTCTTAATTATCTTGGGTGTCAGTTAGAAGAAGGCGAGTAATTTATAGTTATTGGCGTCATTGTTAACAATTTTTACTAACTGAATACTAACGCGGACCCCACAAGAGTCCACTAATAAAGGCCACGCTGTATACTTACTGCTACGTGAAATTAAACATGACGTGGATATTTACGAAGTAATCCATTACGGGAGAAGACAAATAAACATTTAATCGGTGGCACAAAGAACTAATAACTTATCTTAAATATAAATTTGTAGTATCGAGAGCGAGAAAGTTCCAAATTGACATCCTGTAACAGTCCGATTTGACCAGTGTAAAATATTTTTAAATTCCATTTTATATGCTGCATTTTGCGGTAAGAATTATTGAAAAGAGGTCAATATTAATAATAATAATAATAATAATAATAATAATAATAATAATAATAATAATAATAAAAATAATGCGGGAGTTTGATAGTCTCCCACCAGGCGCCTCCCCAGGTAGTGGATAGGGGAAAGCTCGCTAGATATAGCGAATACCGGGGAAATAAAATACCCGGGATGAACCAAAACTAGCAACTAAATCCAAGAGGGTCTGAACTCAGAATGAGCGGCTCATGGTCGGAGTCTGAACCCAGAATGGGCGGCTGGAATCACATAACCTTGCAGTCAGGTATAAAATCCAAACCCATTATGGGGTAAGGGGAACGGCTAATCGATGGTTCGGAACTTACCTTTCGGGGAGGGTTCAGGTGGTGAGAGTTGGCGACGATGAGTCTGCACCCCTGGTGTGTCATTCTGGTGTGCCTCAGGGATCCGTACTGGGACCTGTTCTTTTTTTAATGTATATAAATGACCTTGCGATAATCGATATTCGGGGGAAGATCACCCTCTTCGCCGACGACACCACTCTCCTATGGCATGCAAAAACGGGTGACAATCTTAAGGAAATTATAACCTCGGATCTATCAAAAATTAAGGCATGGTGTGATGCTAATTTCCTTAGCTTAAACGTCACTAAAACCAATGTACTTACTTTTGGCTTTAATTTTAATGATTTACGTATAAGTGATCAACATGTCGAAAATAGATCAGTCACTAAGTTTCTGGGCCTTTTGATAGACAATAAGCTTAAATTTGATGAACACATTTCATTACTGCGTTCTAGGCTAGCCTCTGCTTGCTTTGCCGTTAGAGTGGTTTCGGGCGAATTGGGGACCGCGACGGCTAGGATGGTGTATTTTTCACTATTTGAGTCGCACCTTCGATATGGTATAGCATTCTGGGGCTTTTGCAGCCAACAGTCGTTCAATTCGATTTTTGTTTTGCAGAAGAAAGCCATACGATTTATGTGTCAGGTAGGAATTAGGGAACATTGTAGACCACTGTTTGTTAAGCATGGAATATTATCATTAGTATCTTTATTTATCCTTGAAACAGTCTGTCTGATTCACAAAAAATCTTGTGCTGATATCCCTGATCGATCACATAATACAAGATTGGCCTTAAACCAAAATGTGCGCCTTCCTATTCCCAGACTAACAGTTACAAAAAAATCAATTATGTACGAGGGCCTCAAGATCTATAACCGTTTGGGCACTGAGTACAGACGGTTGCCATACTCGCGGTTTCGGAGGAAGATCAAGAGTGTTTTGGCGGCAAAGTCTTATTACAGCCTGGAGGAGTATTATAATGATAGTTGGTAGTTTTGTCAGGTATTTTTATTTTCATTTGTATTTTTATTTGTATTTTTATTGTATTTTTATTTGCATTTGTATCTTTCTTTCTATATTTATTCTCACTTTAATTTTAAAATTTATTTTTACTTTGTATTGTATTATATTACTTGATCTTATTTTATATGCATAAGGGACTGCTTTGTAAACAAGAGATTTGTTCTTCTTACAATAAAGCACATTTTGACTTTGACTTTGACATTAAGATGGAGACAATAAATAAGAGAATCGGAATAACACTACCTCCTGGGGGACAACACCAGGACACTTCTGGAGCCACCACTGGAAGTGTGAACATGCGAACCGGTGGTGGTCGTGGGAGAACGAGGCAGACCACGATCGGGTCTCCCGAAGAAGATAATGCCGAAATCACACAGAACAGTCAAATACCCACCGCAATGACTGAGCCTGTAAGGAGTGTTGCTGGGAGGGCTAACCCCCTATTACCCGAGACCACCCTTGTGGGTAGAAGAAGAGTTCGTATGAAATGGACACAAGATATAAACATATTTATCATGCGAGCTTACTACAAGATAACAAAACTCGAAACAGAAACAACGGCCTTCAGGCAGGCACTCCACCGATCGTTTGTAGCGCAATACCCAGACATCAATGCAACAGAGCAACGAGTGGCTGACCAGCGAAGAGCAACAGTATTAAAGAAGTATCTCACAGCAAAAACCCTAGACCACATCAAAAGAGAAGTACGAGAGACGCTAGAACGGGAAGAGAATCATGAAGACATCCAAAGGGCCAGATTGAACAGCGACGGAACATCAACAGAAACAAGAATAGAAGAAGAAATCCAACAAGGGGAAGATGAAAGTGAAGAAGAGGAGAGAACAAGAAGGAAGAAAAATGTAAATAACATTAATGGAGATCTAGAAAACGAAATAATAGATGAAATGAGAGATCTCCTTCACGCTAATATTCAGAAATACGTGGGAATGGACCCCACCTGCAGACCCTACATCCCTCGGCAAAAGACTTCAAATTAGCAATTAAAGTAAACATCATGAATGAGAAAATCCTACCCGAACTGGTAGAACGTATGGAAATCATTGAAGACCTTCACGACCTGAGCTACAGTGGCGCCCTCACTGTAGCCATAAACAATGGAGCTAAAATCAAAGAACAAGGAGAAACACGAGAAAATAAAGAAGATACGACACCACCGTGGAAGAGGAGACTTATGAGAAAAATACAAATAAAGAGAGTGGAAATAGCAAGATTGACCGAATACAACAAGACAAACAGCAGTAGAAAACTGTATAGAAAAACCAAAAAAATACTTGAAAAATACCGAAACCATACTCCACAAAATATGCCAAACACAATACCTGAAGAGGTACTAGATACGTTGAAACAAAAGCTAACAGCTTTCAGCAAACGACTACGAAGATATTTTGAATGTACCTAGAGAAAAAGGCAGAATAAAGAAATCACCAACAATGAAAAGAAATTCTACCGAGGACTAAAAGAAGGACCGAGAGCTAACAAACAGGTGAAAAAAAGTACCAAGCAGTGCAAACATCACCGCCTACTGGTCCAACCTCTGGAGTCAAAGTAAACAACACAACTCGACCGCAAGCTGGTTGAAGAAAGAGGAAAAAGAAAACCTCAAGATCAGGCCAATGGAAGAGCCTATCGTCTCGGAGGAATTTGTCTCACAGGTAATAAAGAAAACACACAGCTGGAAGAGTCCAGGAAGCGACAATATTCACAACTACTGGTATAAAAAATTTACAAGTACACACAAACAACTAGCGAAAGCCATTGATGACATCATCAAAGACCCCCAAAAAGTAACCCACTTTATCACAGAAGGAAGGACATACCTCCTCCCCAAAGGTAAACTCTCAGCAGACCCCTCCAAATACAGACCTATTACATGCCTTAAAAACAGAGTTTCATCCACAATACCGAAACAGAATTTTTGCACTTTTCGCTAACCATGTTAGCATGATCAGGAGATGATTAAAACCATGTTAGCATGATCAGGAGATGATTAAAACTGTCTGTATTTGGAGGGGTACTATTACATGCCTCCAGACCATCTACAAAATAATAACATCCTGCATTACAACAATCCTAGAAGAGCACATAGAGGGGCAGAATCTGATGAGTGAATAGCAAACAGGATATCGAAATGAATTTAAAGGATGCAAGGATCAACTCATCATTGATTCCACCATCCTCAATGATGTGAAAAAGAAACAGAACAAGTTATCCTGCTGTTATGTGGACTACCAGAAAGCCTACGATAGCGTACCTCATTCATGGTTAATCAAAGTCCTAGAGCTGTACGGAGTACACCCAAAGATAAGAAACCTCCTAAAACACCTGATGAAAACGTGGAGAACGGTGATACAACTAAGAACGAAAGAAAAACACATAACAACCACAGAGATCAAATTCAACCGAGGAATTTATCAAGGCGATTCATTAAGCCCTCTATGGTTTTGCATCACCCTGAACTCCCTTTCAAACATGATCAATAGGACAAGAATAGGTTACACACTGAAGAACAACCAACAAGAACACACCATCTCACATCAGCTATACATAGACGATCTCAAACTGTATGCACCAAGCCACGACCAACTTAAAGAGCTCACCATGCTAGTTGAGATGTTCACCAAAGATATAAGTATGAATTTCGGACTGGACAAATGCAACATTAACATAGAAAAAGGAAAAACCAGGACAGAGATAGAATTGGGAAGCGGAGAACTGATATAAGCAATGACAGAAGAAGACATGTATAAGTACTTAAGGTATGAACAAGCAAAACTAATCGAGCAGACAAAAACCAAAGGGAAGCTGATGAAAGAGTATCTCACAACAGTTAAAAAGGTCTGCCAAACCGAACTAAATGGCAAGAACTTGGTGAAAGCCCTCAACACCTGGGTAATTCCCATACTCGTATACTCATTTGGAATAATAACGTGGACAGCAACAGACCTCGAGAACATCATGAGAAAAACAAGAACTGAAATGACAAAACATAGAAAATACCACCTCAAATCTAGTACCCTACGAATGACACTGAAAAGAAAAGAAGAAGGACGCAGGTTGATTGATATCAAGAACCTACGCAATAAGCAAATCACACTGCTAAGAACATACTTCCATCAAAGAAAGACCACATCACCACTACATCAAAGTGTGTACAAAACTGATAACAAATATACGCCACTCAACCTGGCAAATGAAGATGCGCAAGAGAATGAGAAAATACACAGCATTAACGAGAAACACCGAAAATGGCGTAGTAAAGCCCTCTACGGAAGACACCCCTATGACCTGGACCAACCCTATGTTGATAAACAAGCATCAAACGCGTGGTTGAAGGCTGGGGAACTTTTTCCTGAGACGGAGGGGTTTATGATTGCAATTCAGGACCAACTGGTAAATACGAGGAACTACCAGAAGCATATTGTCAAGGATCCTAAAGTCAAAGACGACCGATGTAGAAAATGTCAACAAAAACCTGAGACCATCCAACATGTCACAGCAGCCTGCAGTCTACTAGCACAAACCGACTACCTACATCGGCACAATCAGGTTGCAGCAATCATCCATCAAGACATATGCCACAGGCTAGGATTCATCACAGATAATCCTAAACTTCCGTACTACAAGTACGAGCCTAAGCCTGTCAACGACACCAGACAGTATACTATTAACTATGACAGGTCCATCATCACTGATCGCTGCGTACCGTACAACAAGCCGGACATCATCGTGAAATACAAAGAGACGAAGAAAGCCATCATTGCTGACATCGCTGTACCCAACACCCACAACATCCTTGCAACCATCGTAGAGAATAAAGGCAAATACACAGAACTAGCGGACGAGCTAAAGAAGATGTGGAAGTTGAACAAAATCACAATTGTTCCGATCGTCATCTCAGCCACGGGAATTGTGTCGAAGGAGCTACACAGGAGCTTGGAAACGTTGGGAATGCAAAGAAACATCCTCTTCCTGATGCAGAAAGCTGTTGTTCTGAACACCACCAGAATCGTGAGAAGATTTTTGAGTCATGAATAGATGGGAGTGCTTGGTGATAACCCGTATCCCACCTGAAGAACCACGAAACACCTGAGAAAACGGAAAGGAAAAAATAATAATAACAATAATAATAATGATTCACGGCCAAGCCATTACAAAATCACAAACTTCGTGCAAGAAAATAAAAGGTTTACCTACAAATACAATATATGTTTGGGTCCTAAATTAAATTTAAAATTATATTTCTAGCATGAAAAGGTTATGGTTAAAACAATATAACAAAACAATATATAAAAACAATAAAATAAAATTGAACAAAAACAAACAGATAAGTACAAAATTGCTTAACTATAGCTTACTTGGCAGTCGTTTAAATTGACTCAAAGACGTACCAAACATTTCTAATTCATTTGAGCAAGCATTGGCTTCCTTGCAGATCCTAGATAAAGGACAATAAAAACCATAGTTTGTTCTATAGAATTTGACACTGAACAATTGGATTTGCCTAGTATTTCCTATGGGTGCATGGAAACCTATGTTAGGCATTAACTCCGAACAATCAATGTGACCATTTAACAATTTATAAAGGAGACATAAATCACAGTTTCTTCTACGAGCTTCCAAGTTTTTCCTATTTAACAATTTCAACAGGTCACAGTAGTAAATATCATCTACTGTAATATGTAGATTGTAGGCTATATGCTTTAAAAAACGCCTTTGAACCTTTTCCAAACTGTCAATATAGACTTTATAATGTGGAGACCAAACTGAACTAGCATACTCCAGAGTAGACCTTCTCCAGATATCTCAATCACAACAAAGCATATAACGCGTCGCGTAATGTGTTATACGTTAAACCGACCGTAGCCCTATCATCATTATTTATCTGATTATATCCACTCCCACACACATGTGGCACAGACCTGAAAATTAATTTTAAAAACCCATCTTTGTGTTATTATAAACGATCGTTTAAACTTCTTCTCTCTCCGCATTATTAAAATACGTATAATGTCCGGCATTTATTATCCCTGATTATGATGTACTCGTATACTCTCCAGTGGTACACAAGTGATGGTAATGGAATGCTTTCTTATTAACGTCTCGACTGAAGAATGGCTTATTATACGAGCCTTTATGAAAAAATATGGTAGTGCGTAAGTTATCACGATGCTTTAAGTGTAATTTGTGATGCTGGATTGTCATTAAAAAGTCGATATTTTATAACCATGCATCAGTAAAATATCAAAGGGTGCATGGTAAATATATGCAGTGTAAATTTTGTACACTCGTCCCAATATATGAAGAAATGACATTATAATTTTCTTAACATGAACTTAGATAAGATAAGCAACCACCAGAAACCAGAAAAACTGGACAACATTCTTTTAACCGAAATAGGGAGCAATATATTGGAGAAGATATATAAAACAAACCTTAGATTCCCAAAAAGCACCCTGATCATGGATGTTGCAGTCAAACAATTTGCTTCACTTGCTAACTTCCTGGATGATGTAAGAAACAATTTTGAACAGTATTAATGCCATACTCAAGCTAAATGCCCGAAAGCCAAATACGAAGATCTTTCTCAAAGAAAAATTACTAGGAGCTCTAGAATTAGGGTTTGCTTTACAAAACGCAAATGAGACCGTGCTTAGAATATTGCTCACACATTTGGAATGCCGCATTAAGGCACACCCTAAAGCGGCTGGAGTCTATTCAGAAGAGAGCTGTGCGTCTTGTCGACGAAACGAAGTTGAACCAGAATAGGGATAGTTTGGAACACCGCAGACATGTGGTCGAGATGTCCCTGTCTACAGATACTTTCACTGGAGATGTTCCCAGAATTTGGCCCGCCTCATTCCGCCCCTGGCAACGCCTGTCAGACAGTCACGACATGACATGAATACTTAAGCTTCCTACCTTTCAGTATTAGCAAATTTGCCTCCCTCTATCCAAAGAAACCACTCTCACGGGAACGCCCTAACCAACTCCGCTTCACCTAGGGCCCGCACCTGTCCTGCGATACGAAAACCACAGGACAGGTACGGACGCCAATATAGCGGGGAAGGAGACTATCTTTATTTCACCCTCTTTTATTCCCAATAAAGACCTTACATCTAATACATAACTTCTTATCCGATCTTATAATCTACCCATCACCACAAAGCCACTTCCGTTACATACGATCCTTAACCTAACTTAATTCTACCCACCACCTCACATCCCCACAATCGACTTACATTTGGACCTAATTTCTAATATAAACATTACGAAAGTGAATGGGTTACATCTACGTATCTTATATAAGTGCGCAGCCCCATTCGTTAATCACCTCAACATCTTCCGAGACATCTTCCCTTGAAATTCCCCCCCACCCCCGCTCCTTAAATTAATATTTTCTCATACTTTACCTTCTCCATTTAGTCTATTTATTTCATCCACCCTTTCTCTCAACATACACCTCTCGCTCACATGCACCCTATCCTCTCTCTCCAAACCACATTCACACACCCCATTCGTGTCTCTCAATTTAAATCTCCAGAGATATCATTTCATATTGCCATGGCCAGTCACTAGCTGGCTTGCCTTAAAAGCCAAATCTAGCCTCTCACATCCAACTTCTTTGCACACCTCATAGAGCCCTCTCCCTTTCACACTCACATCCCACCTTTCTTGCCATCTTCTCATTGCTACCTTTTTCCTCGCTCTGTTAATGTTCTTAAGCCCTAATAAATTCTTCCCTTCGACATCCCCAATTTCCTTTCCCTGCGTCCTACCTATCTCAGCATCCCTATCCGCCACTTTCATACCTCCTTGCGTTCTTCTCATCCATTCCACATTCACTCTGAACCCATTCATCCCCAATTCTCTCATTCTGCATTGCACCCCTTTTAGCCACTCATCTTGTAATTGTAGAGCATTAGCTCTCCTTGCACTCTCCCAACATTATTCCTAACCTTCGCATTTCCTATTCTTGTCTCACCATTAACTCTAACCCACACCCATCCTATACCTGACACCCCCTCTTTTTTTCTCATATCCACATACACTTTCACCTCTTCCTCACTAACATCTCCATCACTCTTCCTGCTCAGCCTTTCCGGTGGATATTCTGTTTCTCTTTCTTTCACTCCATTTTCCTCCCTCTCGTTTCTCATCCGCTCCCTAAGGTCATACCTGATTCTCGCCTCTATATCAAGAGGAGTCATCTCATTTATAACCTGAAGTCTCTCACTCGCCATTGTCCGATACGCTCTAGCAACAATCAGTCCAAACATACGTTGCGTCGCATCCAACTGCCTTTTCACCCTCGTATCATTCGCTCGTATGCCCCAAACCCCACTCCCATACAAAATCGCTGGGCTTACCACCATATCATAAACCATCCTCGCTTTATCTTTCTTCACTCCATGGTTATTCCTCGCTAACGCACACATTTTCATCGCCAGTTCACCCGCTTTCATCCTCACCATCTTCGCATGCTCCATAAAATTCAACTTTGTATCAATCCTCAAGCCCAGGAAATTCACATATTCTTGGCACTCAATCCTTTTCTCATCCATTCTGACAAACAGTTCCCGGATTTTCCCCTTCTTTCAACAAACATAACCTCAGTCCTTCCCTCATTGTACTCAGCAAGACTTTCTCTCTCTCACTCCTTACACTCCATCCATGTTCTCTCTCATTTTCTCTCTGTTTCGCGCACTGTCTGCCCCGGAATCACAATTACTTGGTCATCCGCGAAGGCCTGTCCTTTCGCTCCTCCTTTCTCTCTAGGTCAGACATCCTTCTTAGCCACCCTTCCATGCATAGCGACCACAGGGTCGGCCCCAGGCTCGACGCTTGTGGATATCCTCTCCCCGGTTGCCTCTCCGTTTTTCCACTCATCACCTTTCTCTCCACTAAAAAACTCCAACATATATCCCTCATTCGCTTCGGCATTTCCATTCTCTCCATTTCTCTATCAATCGTTACCGGCCATGCCAAATTGAATGCATTCTTCAGGTCCAGGGTAACAATCATACTGTGCAGACCACTCTCCCTTGCTTCCCTCATCACTCGTAACACACTTTCAATCGCCTCAATCGTGTTCCTTCCTCCCCTGAACTCAAACTGACTCTCACTGAACTTCAGCTCTCTCCTCACACCAAGTTCTCACCCTTTTATTCAACACTCGATCAGGTGGGTAACAGACTTATAGGCCGAAACCCTCCCTTTGCCTTAAGGAGCCAGCGGATTCTCGCCACTTTCCAAACCTTCGGGAAGTGTCCCATTTTTCAACACCTGTTATAAATCTTCACCCCCAAGCCCCCAATACCTTCCCAGATTGCTTTCATGGCCTCGTTCGGTATCCTATCGTCCTCGCAAGTCTTCCTTTTCTTGAGGTCCGAAATTGTACCTTCTACCTCCATTTTACCTATTTCCACGTTTTACCTCACATCCCTGGCTGACTCCCTATTGCTAACCCTATCCACCAAGTATCTAGTCTCTCCTCTTCCTGCTGTGGTGTCAACTTCGAGGGGTACATGCCCAGCAAGAATGCATCTTTCTCATCCTGGCTCGTTGCCTCTTTTCCCTCCTCATTCATCACCGTTTTATTGCTCTTGCATATCCCTTTCTTTCTCAAAAAATCCCACACTCTCTCCCACGATTCATTCTCAGATATACTTTCGATTTTTACTCTCACATGCTCTATCTTCTTATTCTTTACCAATTTCATATATTCATTCCTTTCGTTCAACCATACCCTCATGCATTTGTCCCTCCGTGCCTGATCCCTCTCATTCTGGTATTCCATCCTCCCTCTCCTTACATTCCTCCTTGCCGCTGCCAACTCACCATCCCAGCTCTCGTTCTCGTCCCTTTCACTCTTACGTTTCTTTCTAACTACTCTCTTACACATAGCCTCTCAGCCTCCCTCTCTATTTCTTCCTCACTTGCTATTTCTCCACATTCATCGCCACTCAAATCCCTTACCATTTCATCCCATCTGTCAGACAGTCACGACAGACGGCAAGAGCGCACCAGTTCGTCGTACAACTTGAAACACCTAGAACATCGCTTTACAATAACTCCTTTGTCTGGTGCACTGCATCACTGTGGAACTCACTCCCAGGACATATGTTTCCCACTAATTACAACCTACAACTATTCAAGAACAGTGTCACCGCTTGTCGGGTGCCGTAGGATCTCCCTTTAGGTATGTGTGTGTGTGCCACTACCATAAAAAAATGCAAATAAGTTGGGTGTCTGAATGTCTTCACATGAGGCAATAGGATCAGACAGATCAAATCAATAAACCCTAAAAATAACTTTTTTAGAATTGGCTGATATTTTACGCAAAGATAAAATCGCAGACATGTTTCCAACTGTCGAAATATTGGTAAGAATTTTGTTACGATTAATGGTGACAAAAGTTGGTTTTCCAAGTTGGCTAGAATTAAAAATGATCTTAGAAGTACCACGTTGCAAAACAGTTGTTTGTCATTGATGAGCATAGAAAAAGACGTACTCAATAACATTGATTTTGAAGACGTAATAAATGATTTTGCACATTCAAGATCGAAAAACAAGCCATTTGCCGACTAATTTTGTAAATGTTGTGTACCTATGTGTCATTTTATTGTTTTTTACATACATAGATTCTATTCCAAAAAAATGTTTGCCTTTTTTGAAATTTTCAACTATCAGGATGGATGGGCCAGGAACACCGAGATGGCTAAAGACGGCCCTGGAGATGAGACAACAATTGGATTTCTGGATAAAAACACATTTTTAAAATTCGAAAAAAATTAAATCCAAACCTGCCAATTGGCTCCCATTAAGAAAATTAATTATCGCCCTCGATCTGGACGAACACAAAGCGCTTTATCTTGCTCAACAAGTTAATAAACTCAACAATCAAACGGCATATCAATCAGGCCGGTTCGAGAAACGGAAAAAAAAAACGAGGAAAGATAGCGCCCGTCAAATTCCTCCTTGATTGGTTGTTAGCCAGAAAATTAATAGTGTTTTTTGTTTATTTTACATGTTAATTGTGTAAAATTCACGCGTTTATTTATTCATGGGTTGCCCCCCCGCCGGGGAGCCACATAATACATCTCTCTTTAGAGGCTGCCATGACGGGCGATTTTTTATTTTTAGGGTTGCCCAGCGTGCTGCGTTGCGCTGTCTGGCATCGTATATCTCTCGTGTTTGACATCTTGATACACTGTTTAAGGTACCAGATATTACTTTTTAAAACTGATAAAGGTAATATTTACATCTCTGGTAATTAAGTTGATGCCCGCTCTAAACGTCGTGAAATATTACTATAAGCGATAGTTTTAATTATTTATTTCCAACGCGTTCGAATAGTTAATTAGGTACCAGGAATCATGCGTATGTTCATTTGCATAAACCAAAGCAGCTGCCTGGTTCAAGAACTACATAACTTCTCACTCATTACATAATATTATAACATGACTGATTGTTGCTGATGATGATTCTAGTCCATACTACCCTGTTTAAGACTGTAGTGCTGAAGATTTTATTTCGTCCAAAATTCCATAATTGTGTTTATTTAGTCTTGGCATTTATAACTTAAAGAAGGGTCGTTGGACATAACAATATCTAAAGATAGAAACAGTGACTTTATTCATGCTCATAAAATACGTCAAACAGTAAACTCAAGGATTAAAAATTCCTGCATACTATAGAAAGCCTGATCCAACAAATATTTTTTAATTGAACTGACAAACTGTCTCTCTGTTAAACTTTTAATGTGCTCGGGAAGCTTATTAAAAAATGTTGGTCCAAAATAAGTACTGCTTCAAGATTTTTTCAATCTAGGATAATTCAAACTTATATTATTCTTATCTCTAGTAATATGACATCATTTTGACAACAGAGTTTATATTTATCCAGATTATTCCGGACATAAATCAGACAGCCTAAAATATACATGGATGGCATAGATAGCATAGTAAGTATATTTAAGGACAAAGAAGCCGCTGCAATTTAGAATGTAACAACCTCCAGTATTGGAGGTTAACAAAAGGTTAGTGGTCCTACACATTAATATTTGCTCTCTGAGGAACAAGATTGAAGAACTGGAAGCTTTTATTATAGATCAAAAACTGGATATACTCTGCATTACTGAACATTGGTTGCAAGAGGACGAAATAAATGCGGTGCATATCCAAGGTTTTAAGCTAGGATCTTATTCCACAAGACAAGATGGCATAGGTGGTGGTACAATTATTTTTATTAGGGATTCTCTAAAGTTTGTGATTAATAATTTTGGTAGGAATATTGATAAATATTTTGAGTTTTGCTCCATATACATTGAAATTCTAAAAACATCTATTTTTACAGTATATAAGTCCCCCTCAGGTATCTTTAATACCTTCATGGAGTCCCTGGAAGGGGTTTTGAGCGGGGCTCGGAGATGTGGTAGTGTGATTGTTGCGGGAGATTTTAATGTCCACTTTGGTGAGGCTGACAATTCTGCAGAACAACTGTGTGACATGTTCACTAGCTTTGGACTGAAACAAACCATATTTGAATCTACACGTAACAGCTATTGCCTAGATAACATCTTTGTTAACTCAGTCATTGATGTCGGCTTTACTGAGGTTATGGAAACTGGAATTTCTGATCACAGGGCTCAACAGATTGAGGCACAGGTGGAGGTTGTCAATGACTTCCGGACTGAAACCAAAGTTTGTAGGCCAATAACTCAAATGAGCCTAGCCTACACTTGTTTTATGGTAGGGTAAGTGACACATCTTGGGACTTTGTTTCTAGCGACTCTCTTGATGTTGAACCAAAGGTTGATACGTTTCTTTTAATATTGAAGGAGGCTTATCTAAGCTCATTTCCTGAAAAAACTTTAAAAAAATTAGATCTGACCAGGGTGGCAGCAGTTAGAGTTGGTTTAATGATGAATTAAGAGACATGCGTCAGCATCTGGGACTTTTAAGAGACATAAACAAACAATATAATGGTGTTCTCGAACATCATTATATTGCATATAAAACAGTTTATAGAAAAGCTATTAAAAATGCAAAAATTGTTGCTAATGATCTAAGAACCCAGGCCGCTGCGCATGGCAAATTATCAATCAACACCGAAATACAAAACCTCATCAAGTGAACTCAGGAATGTTATCTCCTGATGTTTCCAAATATCTTTAAAAATACAGTTCTGATTCCGATTTTCAAGAGAGGGGACCATGATCTTCAAGAGAATTATAGGCCGATCTCACTGCTTCCAATAGTATCCAAAATATTTGAAAAATGTATGGCCAACAAAATAGCCTATTCTTTGAAAATAATTCTCTTTTTTCTCGCTGTCAGTTAAATTGGTTTCTGAAATCAATGAAATCTTTCATACAGGGAAGTATTTTGTGACTTGAGTAAAGCTTTTGACTGCATCTCCCACGATCTGTTGCTGAGTAAACTTAATCATTATAACTTTGATGAAAACAGCATTCTTCTAATTAGAACATACCTTGTAAACAGATGCCAGATGATAAAGATTGGTTCTGTGTTGTCAGAGGAGAGGAGTATCCAAATTGGAGTACCACAAGGGTCGATATTGGGGCCGACTCTTTTCTTAATTTATATCAATGATCTACCACTAAATAAAGAGCCATCCGGTTATACACTCTTTGCTGATGACACAACCATCTCCTGTGCTGATGATGAAAGCCTGGTTGGTTCGGTTTATGGGTCGGGGGAGGCGCGGGCGAAGGCTGAAAGATGGTTTTGCTCAATTAAATTAAAACTTAATATGGATAAAACCAAACAAGTGGTATTCTCAATGCGTGTTATGACTGAGTGTCAGGATTTGATTTCTGAGGCCACCTTCTTGGGCATCACGCTGGATCCTAGGCTGCATTGGCGTCCTCAAATCCCTGTATCTTGTCAGAAACCTTGGAATCTCTGTATCAATGGATGTTCTAAAAATTGCTTACTATTCTTTTGTTCAGTCCCATATATTGGTCTTCTGAGAAAGATTATACGGTTGATGACTGGTATGGGCTACCGTGTAGATTACAGGGGAGCATTTTTATCTCTCAAGATTCTCACATTGCCATCACTCTATATTTTGGAGAACCTTCTCTACATAAAGAAGAACCTCAATCCATTCAATCTAATGTTCTTGTGGCCGAAATATGTCATATGTGTGATTTTCATCTTATTGTTCAATTTTTAGTATTAAGTGTCATTGGTATCTGATTTATTGATTTTTTTTTAAATACATATTTTAGGTTCTAGTAAGTTCTACTAAGTTTTGTTTATATGTGCATTAATTGTTTTTTTATTGGGATTATTCCTGTTAGACAATAAATTGAACTGAATTGAATTGAATTGAATTGAATAATTTATGGACTGGGGTCAATATCCGACTTAGCAGGAATGGGGTACATAATTTCGGATTTTCGGGGTCTCTAGTCGATTCGGAGTTTTACTTTTATGCTAGTGCTGTAAAACCTTATTATACACCGGTGTTTTTTTAATGTCTGCTTCGGACTAGCTTCTCGATCCCCACCCAGAGCAAGGACCAGAAAACTGATCGAAACCAACCATTTCGTTGCGGTGGTCAAAAAAATCCCTTCGGACACCTGGTGGGGGTCATACGCCCGTAGGCCTTTGGCTCCATCAGATAACCTGGTGCATCTGGTAAAAAACAATTCACCATCTCCGCCCACCTAAACCAACCCCAAGGTGCTTATGTAGGCCTCCTCCTGGAATCACCCTCAGGCATTACTTCTGGTGAGCGCTGCGATTTGTTGTTGCCTGCTTTTTTAGAGGTTCCCTTGTTAAAACAGATGCTTCTACATGTCTCTCCGTTTTGCTGTCATAATATCTGTTGCCATATTACTGATGACTTTCCAGCATTTTTGTAATTACCTTTTCAAGTGTTATTTGTCCCAATGTATGTTCAACAAGATTTCTGACTACCGTCCATCTAACGCATTCGAAAAAGGTAAGTTCAGGCGTATCTGGCAGTGCACAATATATGCATTCTTCAGTGTTGCTCAGTTTGAAGAAGTGTAAATATGATCCAAAACCTCCGTGTCCTGTTAATAGTTGAGTGATATGGTAATATACTTGCCCTACTTTCCTATTGATACATGACCTGATGTCCGGTATTAGTCTCGTTGTCCATTCTGCTTTACCATCGTTGATCTCCCATCTACTTTGTCATTTAATTACTATTTTTCTGCGTGCCTCTTCCTTGGACTCTTCCTCTCTTAACATGGCTCTCTCCTCTACCAACAGGTCGATTGGAGGGATTCTGGCAATAACTAATAGCGCTTTTGTAGACGGAGTCCTGTATGCGCTGACAATTCTGTAGCTAAAGCTACCCTTCTTTAGATACTAATCAATATATTCCTATAAACTTGTTTCTTTATCGCTCCTTGCCAGGCAGTGGCACTATATAGCATTATGGAGTTGATAACTGAGCACAGTATTTGCCTGTTTGACATTATCCGACTTCTATTTCCAATAGTTGCCTTTTCGACTATTTTCCTAATGTGATGCATATTTTTATCCAGATAAATACCCAGGTATTTCAGATTGTCCTGATTCGTAATCATTGCATCTTTAGCTACCGTAACAATTGCCAAGTCATCTGCATAACCTATAAGCTTCACACCTGCTGGAGTTTGAATCCTCAACACCCCATCATAATATAGATTCCACAGAATGGGACCAATCTCCGATCCTTGTGGCACGCCGCATGTGACCTGCATCGGTTTGTTATCTCCCACAGTCAGGATCCGATTTTCCAAATAACTAGCTATTATATTATATACATAGGAGGCAATTCCTCCGCCGCATCTCATGCAGGATATTCTCCTACAACGCTGAGTTAAAGGCATTCTGAATGTCAAGTGTGACCATTGCACATCTTTTTCTACCAACTCTTTTGTTTGCTTCGTCCGCAATGTCATTATGGCGTGAACTGAGGACCGCTTCTCTTGGAAACCATATTGTTCTGGCGACAATCCTCCCGTTCTTTCAATTTCTTTCTTCAACCTTCCTGACAGCAATTATTCCTCCAGCAATTGTCCAAAGACATTTAATAAGCATCACTATGCTGTCTATACGACTTATCTACCTGCCCAGGTTTGGTCTTTTCTATTAAAACCATATTTTTGAAAATTCTCCCCTTCCGCAGACATTTATTCGGTGGTAGACGATCGGAACCTGCTGCTTTCTTTTCTTTTATTCTGAAATTTGACAAAATAAGTTCTTCCATTATGAATAAGGGAATATCTTCCTCATTTACTGGCATTCTGGTCCGGTAATAAACACTATTTTACGGATTGTGTCAGAAAAGCTTCAATTTATCGCATGATAAGCGAAAGTAAACGTGAAACAGACAAATCGTTGTAAATGTATTATAACTTATAACATCTTAATTATAAAAAAAAATGAGAGCCGTCCGACTGTATAATTAATACAAAAACGGGCATCAATTAAGCCTGGCAGTATCCTTTAAATTGGCTTTTTATTTGTGAAGCGATCGTATTAGTCCCAAAAACAGACAGATGATCGTCCAAATTGTTGGTCCATCAGTTCATAATAATTTAAACACAAATATATAATAAATTAATAACTGTTAAATATTAAAAGAGAACGAGTTCGAGGCCCATAACACTAAATCACTGTCAGGATTTAAAGTTTTAACAACGCGTCGAATTATTTATAAGCTATGGCTCCTCTTAGTAAACCAACAGATGGTTAATTGCTAAAATACAATGTGTTCTGTAATAACCGGTTAATTTATTTTAGTGTTAATTAGGTGTATTTTATTAAACAGGTAGGGTAGCCACTCAATTGATATACGATTCATTATCTGCATTATGAGCGACATCAGTGGCGGGGTTCTTTTAATGGTCTGGTTTCCGTCGGGTGTCTTCAGTGCCCGATAGTGGCTATACCAATAAAAACGTTTCATTAACTCATAGTCAAGTTTAATTATTTAAAACGAACATAACGGTTGTTATATAGGCGATGTGAATGCTGACTCGCAATTAATGCTAAAAGGCATTTTTAATTTTTTTATTTGCTTTCTCAGAAAATTAATGATAAAGAGATTCCAATGCATGGTGACAACTCTTTGGATTATAATAACCGGCTAATTTATTTTGGTGATACATTTTACTAAACATCGAAGATAGCCATCAGATTGTTAAGTCATTCATTATAATAATAATAATAATTATAGTTTATTAACGGCAAGTACAAT
This sequence comes from Pissodes strobi, assembly GCA_016904865.1. Taxonomy (NCBI): domain Eukaryota; kingdom Metazoa; phylum Arthropoda; class Insecta; order Coleoptera; family Curculionidae; genus Pissodes; species Pissodes strobi. The sequence continues at coordinate 127,788 of MU182405.1, read as the reverse complement.
AATTCCATTTCTACTTAAATATATTCATAACAATCATAACAAAGAAGAAAAAATATATTATAGAATAAAGCATACACTTCAACACAAAAATGCAACCACAAGATGTAACACAAGAGATGTGGTTGCCAAAAGAATCAATAATAATACTAAGTTAGACAAAACATAATAGCTAAAATTCTAGGAACAGAAAATCACAAAAAAGTTCAATTACTGAGAAAGTTTTTGATTTGATTTTTAAATGACTTCAAGGAGAGTTTCAACAAGTCGATGTTCACAGGCAGCAAATTCACTTCCCTGCACATTCTGGGTACCGGAGAATTAAATACATAGTTCGTTCAATAGAAGGATTCATTAAAGAGACCATGAACACGAAGCACCCTCTGTGGTACAGAGAAACCCATAGCACTTAACAACTCAGGAGTACCCACCAAAGAGTGAACAATTTTATAAAATAGAACCAAGTCCAAATAAGTATGTTCGATGGGACATTCAGCTTAAAAACCACAAACTTCAAAAAACATGCTTGCATCCTTTCAATCTTATTCTTATAAACTTCATAGCTTGAAGACCAGACTGAAGACCCATATTCTAACACTGATTCTGCTTAACAAAACCAAGGAGCTTTAAACCAAGGCCAGATACACTATCAATGTGAAGATCGAAACGTAGATTCTGGTCAAATATTATTCCAAGATCTTTCACATGATCTGATCGAACAAGTATTGTGTGTGTCATTTATTGTATAATCATGAGCAATGTAATTAATTTTCCTCGAAAAAGTAATTGATGAACACTTAGTTAAATTGAGCTGCATAAGATTACGATCACACCATTGAGTAAATTTATCTACATCATTCTGCAAGGCCACACAGTCATCCATACTTTCGATAACCTTAAAAATCTTTAAGTCATCAGCATACAAGAGCAACCTGTTTGAGGTTTTATATTCTTCAATGTCATTAACAAAACAATTAAAAAGAAGAGGTGCCAAGTGTGCTCCCCGTGGGACACCAGATGCGACATTTATGCCAGAAGACTCCATACCACCAATTTTCACTATTTAGATACGATCAAGAAGATAACTACCATTCCAACCAAGAATGACCCCATGGACGCCCAATTCGCTCAGTTTGTTTTAAAGAATCTGATGGTTTACCCTGTCAATGGCCTTAGAGAAGTCTGTGTATATGGCATCGATCTGACACCGCCTTTCCAAGACCTTCAGCAAGATCTGTTCATACACCAACAGATTACTGACAGTTGAGCGACCGGAGAAAAAAATTTTTTTGATGAGCTATCTGTTCAAATATCTTGCCAAAGATCGAGAACTTTGAGATGCCTCTGTAGTTCTCAACATTTTTTGTTCTATCACCACTCTTGTAGATAGGAGTAATGCAGGTAATCTTCCAAGCATCAGGAAACACATCTGAGTACCAGGATATATGAAATATTTTGGATAATACTGTAGATAGAGTACATTGCGGAATACCTACAGGGCGGAATACCATCTGGGCCCATTCCCAAACCGCTGCTCATAGAACATATGGCATTGAACACATCTAAGAGTGTGACATGCAAAGTACCAAGATCGATTGACCTTACATAGTTATGAGATTGAGGGGTGCAGGGATTGCTGGAGTAAACAGATGAAAATATAATTTGAAAAGTTCCACAATGCCCTGTGGATTATTGGCCCAAGAATCCCTATACGCCATAGAACTAGCAAAACAGCCCTTTCCATTTTTATTATTGACATAACTCCAGAATGTTTTACTGTGCATATTAGGTATGCTCATACAGTAGTCTGCATGTTGCTTACAACTCAGAGAACACCACATAGTCCTCATGAAAAGTTGACATTTTAAAAGTTTTGTGTGCTCTCTTTTTTTCTAAAATCAATGCCTTTACCTCATAGCTAAACCAATGACGAAATTTCTTATTTTTTGCAATTGCTTTGGGTACAAAAATATCAAAACATTCATTAAGAATACTGTAAAAGGTATCCAAAGTACCACTAACATTATTTTTTTTAAACAGTAAGTTCCAATCAAAATAAGACTGATATAATTATTAATGTCAAAGTAACTGCAATTTTTAAAGCTATTGTATGTATAGTTATACTGGAACTCATGTACCTCTTCAGGTATAGGAACCTCCAGGCTAAACGCTGGATGATAGACATCACATCTAGTAATTGAGACACTCACTTTCATCCTTGGGCTACTACTAAACACTAGATTCAGCACCGTGCCAGATATATTGGCAGATGAATTCAGCTGATGCAAATTTAAGTACACCAGCAAGTCCAATAAACTATCTGCATTTTGGTCTGCACAACTCGAGGGCACAGGAACATTATTTCCACAATCATCTTTTTGCTTCCAGGAGACACTAGGGAGGTTAAAGTCACCACACAGCAGGATGTCATCATGGGCATTTTTGTCCAGAACACTCTCTAGAGAGCAGCTGAAATCCTCATATATCTTAGGAGGAGAAGCCGAAGGAATATATACACATCCAACAATGAACCTATACACATCTGTATAAAGTAAAATTATGAAGCCTAATTTCTCCATCGCCCACCTCACTCCTCAGCCATGTTTCAGTAAAAAATAGCACATCAAATTCATCAACTACTGCTGAGGACTTCACATCAAGAAGTTTGTTGTTGATACTTCTTAAATTTTGATAGTAGGCATTAAGATGGTTTGTTTACTTTTTCTGGTTTTGCTGACCCCTCCCACGAGTAACTGCACCAGCATGATAAGCTATAAATGGCTTCAAAGTTACTCCCACAGGCCATAATTCACTCTTCATAATCTTGTCCTGTATATCCGGGGAAACACCAATTTTAAATGAAGCCATATGATTATGCCTCGTGACAAGTTTCTCCTGGCTTAAAGGTGCCAGTCCATTCGCCTCCAGATGCAGCCTAACCATCTCCACGCTGCAATCAAGGTTGAGATTCTCGACATAATTATATCCATTTCCTCTCCAAAGCAGCAGACAGAGCTGTGATATTATTATTAGAACCTCTCATAAAGTTTGTGATTTTTGCCACAGTGGATATAGGATCCCTAACACCAGTAAATGGTGGATGTTGTTTGTCTTTTGATGGGGAGGAGTTTTTTCCCTGATCTGCAAAGCCTCATGCCTGATACTGGGTGCACTGCCAACATGGTCCTTGTTTATTAACTCTGAAGAAGCAGCCATAAATTGAACTAACTTGTTTGTTTCAATGATAGCATTAGTTGCCCTATTAAGCTTTTCAGAGATCAGTTCTGTCTGGTCTCTCAGTTGATCTGCTATAGCATCAGTCAGCACCTTCTCATTAGGAAGAGAATCCATAGCTGGCAATGGGTTAGCTGGAGCATCATTTATTACCGATTTTCCAAGTTTTATTTCGGATTCAAGCTCAAGCAACATGAAAAAGCATTTCAAACAGTCGGGGCAAAAATGACGCAGACACCTTCCTTTCATTATGAGAACTTTTATCTCAGAACTTCTCACCCCTTGAGCAGTTCTTACAAATTATTTGGCGACATATATCACAAGGAAATCCAAATAACTAATTTTTTCTTCCTTCTGAATGAATGCATTGTTGCATTTAAAGCACATGCCCATTTTTAGGTTAGTTATAAACGCTTTAAAAAATAAGGGTAAATGGGCACACTCACATGCAATTCAAAGGCTGATCAGATAGAAGGTGTAATGGGATTGCCTTAAATAGTAGTTACCAACACAAGATAACCTAACATCTTGCATTATAGGAGATAGTGATGGGGTTTGTTGGCATAAATATCTTGAAAACGAAGACGCCCCCTCGAACACCCTCAAAAATGTTGAGTCAACGAACTTTTCTGTAGGTTTAAATAATGCGAATTTATAAGCAAAAATGAGATACACAATTTATGTACATAATAAATATCTATTAATTAAATTTGATGAATTTGAATTGGTTTTGAGTTAGCTTGCGTTTGTTAAAAATCAAATGCGTGTTTGCGCATCTCAATAATTTTGGGTTAATTTGAATTAATGTAGTACAAAGGAGCCAACAGCGCGGCGTTCCCAAGTTGACATTTTCTCTAATTTAGGCATTGTTTGTACAATCGCATCGCATTGGGGTATTTGGGAACAACCACCCTAGGGCGAAATCTCAACTCAATTAATAATAAGGAAATTATTGCCTTTGCCTGTAAATCGCATCATTTCTACTTTTGAAGCTGCCCCGAAATATTACGATGTAGACTTCTAGGAATTCCGTATGGGGGAAATCTAGAAGATTCTACAGCTCTAAAGTTATCCGGGACCTTCTATATAAGTACGACGACGCGGAGAGTAGGGAGTAGGTACAGTAAATTAAAGCGAAATAATCGTTAAACGGAGTTTGTTGGAGTCTAGTATAATTGAGTCTTGTAATTTTTGTGATTACTTAAAGTTGTTCTAAGAAGAATCTCACTTATCAAAAAGAACCCAGTGATGTAACAGCATGTTAGTAGATAGGTTGTGATTTTGTTCAATTATTATCCGGATAATTTTGAGTTACTGAATAATAATTTCATCCAATTTTATTGCCAAGAATATCTTTACCGAATGTTCTTCTTCTTCATCTTCTTCTTCAGCCTCTCTCGGTCCACTGCTGGACGAAGGCCTCTCCCAGGACCCTCCACGAATTTCTGTCCTGTGCTACTCGGAACCATTGTTTTCCTGCGCATCTTTTGACATCGTCCAACCATCTTTTCTGCGGTCTTTCCACACTCATTTTTGTTTCTCTAGGTCTCCAGTGTACCAGTCTTATTATTGTCCCACCTGTCTGTATTCAGCCTTGCAACGTGTCCTACCCATTGCCATTTGAGTGTCATTATTCTTTTGATAAGATCTGTTATCCGTTATTGATTTGTACTAATGTCAATAATAATTCTAGTATTCGGCCATTAACAGTCCAATTCGATCAATTCTCTTTCGACTATTTGGTATATATTAGTTATTTTTAGACTAATTGTATTCGATCATTCTGCCCAGCCCAGGATTATTTTCGGAAAAGGAGCATTACAACTGGACAAAAGGATTTCATCGAAATATCAGCAGGAATACCGCAAGAATCAGTGCTGGATCCACTGTTGTGGAATATCTTCTATGACTCGGAGGGCGTGCAATCCAATGGTTTGCCGAAGATCTCGCGATGGTAGCCACAGCGGGAACTGGCGATGCCCTAATTCGGAAAATGGACGGTGCTTTGCGGAGGATAAATCGGTGGATGGTGGCAAGTCACTTGAATCTGGCTCCGGAAAAAACGGAGGCTATTAGTAAGTGGCTAAAGAGATAGAAGGGATATAATTTTCCGACGAAATGATGTGGCAATCAGACCAAGTAAATCATTAAATTATCTGGCCATTGTCGTTGGGAAAAATATGACCTTCGGAGACCACATTCAGAGAGCTACAAAGAAGGCAGGAGAGAAAATGGGCGCCCTTCTACGTCTTATGCCAAATATAGAAGGCTCAAACAATCAGAATAGTCAAATGTCATACAGTGTAGTCCAATCCATAGTAATGTATGGCGCAGAGGTGTGGCACAGGGTGATATGAATAGGAAACTATCTAACCAACATTAGCCTGCAAAGAAGGGCTTTAGTCCAAGTTGCGTGTGGGTACAGGACTGTGCTACGCTCCCGCTGGAACTCCTCATAGAGGAACGAAGGTACATACATGAATTGGGGATAGATCAGATATAAGAGACACGCAGAGGGAGGCGACCTTAATGGAATGGAAAAATAGGTGGGATGAGAACACGGAGGACAGTGGACAAAGAAACTCAAACCAAGTTTGGCTTGGATGTAGACATAGAAGGTTGAACTATTATTTGTTCCAAACCCTTACAGGATACGGTTATTTTAGAACCTACACGAACAGGTTGAAAAAGTCAAAAGACAATTGCCTATATTGTGACGGAGTGGATTCTGCAGAGCATACTTTGTTCATATGCCCAAGGGGGATCAGATAGAGAATATTTACCAGCACAGGTGTGGGAATGGACCTCACGGTTGACAATTTCGTTTGGTTAATGATATCCAATTCCGAACATTGGGAGGTGTTACATCGAATGATAAAGGGAATAATGAAGGATAAAGAGAAGGAAGATCGAGAGAGACAAATAGAATAGACTGGATAAAAGCATTTCAATTGGCACTGGCTCCCTCTCGATGTATGTCTAAGCGGATGGTTCCGGGTTGGAGTTATGGAAAGGAGGAGTATTTAGTGATTACACTCATGAAGAGGAACCCCACACTGCCAGCTATCAAACAACTAGGCTGGCGTGCGTAAGGCATTTTCTCCTCCAACTAAAAAAAAATTGGGTTAGTTTGGATTAGTTTGATATAATAATATAATTTATAGATACTTTGATATAATATATGCTAATCTTCCTCATTAATTTAATTAAAAATATTTATGTAGTTTGGGTTATTTTGGGTTAGTTTAAGTTAGTTTGGGTTGGTTTGGGTTAGTTTAATATAATAATATATATTGGGCTAAATTAATATAATAAATAATACAATTTATAGATACCTTAATATGCTAATCTTCATGAGTAATTTAATTAAAAATATTTTTTGTAGTTATTGTTATTCACCCATGATTACTAATAGAATTATTGCAAATTCTAAATTTTATACATCTTTCTTTCTCGCTCTCGTGTGCTTAAAAATAGGCTGCTGGACAATTTAAGCGAACCAAGCTAATTTTTAGGTTAAATTTGCAAAGTATTTTGCGAATGAATACCGAAAGATATCTTTGGGCGGTTAGCATAATTTAAAAGAGAATTTAATTCTGAATTTACTTGTTCGATCGTATGGGTGTTAAAAGTGCTGTGCGCGCATAATGAAATTTTCACTTCAAAAAACTAATTCTCCAATTTTTTATAAATGTCTTCATTTATGGTATTTTGATTGTTTTTCTGTATTAGATTAGCAGACCCACAGTTCCCTTTACCCATAGTTCCGAAGTAGAAACACCGGCAACGCTGCTTGAAGACATGTTAGTTACGTAACATTTGACAAGTTTGTAGGCAATTTTAATCAAAACAGGTCGCTCGTTTTCGGTACTCCTAATGTAATTGTATTTTTATGGGGTTTTCGTTGATGTTTTACCTAAATCTTTTGTGAAGTGGTTGCCCACAACCTCTACGAAGAATTAATTACTTTCTTTGGTGCGGATTCTCCGTAATATCAATAAAAAAAGTGATAAATAGTGAAGCCTGTTGGCCTGCTGGGGTCGTTTACGTTACTCTAATGGCGGCACATTGTGTGTCCATGCAGTTCAATTTTATTGATGGTGTTGTTTATTTTAGCTTATAGCCGATTTGTAGGTATAAGTAAGTGGATTAGATTTAAAATTAGGGAAAAATATATATAGTTTCATAGGCTGGAAAGGTGGTAAGACGGTACCCTTTTTTAGCTGTGAATTAAACCTGTGAACAGAGTAGTTCAAATCAAAAAAATCCGACCAGATTGACGTGTTGAAAATGACATATAATTATATATTAGGCACGCCTCTGCTTAAAGTCGGTAATAATTATCCTATTTTATATATCCGTGCATAAAAAATATTTGATTTATTATATTACCTGTATTTAATAATTATTATTGAATTGTTTTATTTAACTTTGGCATTCTAGCTCTGATCCCCTGATAAACGAAACATCCGCCTTGTAACCAACGCCTAAAGTTGCTAGGTTAATAAATACCTTTCATTAGAACAAAGCTTACTGGAGGCTAAAACAGCTAAGAAGTATACAAAAGGTAAATTTGTAGTAATTATTTTAAGCCAGCGTCGATTTATTAATAGTATATAAAGCGCCTTATTAAAGTGTTAAACGAG
>MU182405.1:68033-94911 GCA_016904865.1 Pissodes strobi | reverse complement strand
CCCCCCCCCCCCCCCATAAAACACCTTCCGTTTTTAAAAATTTAAAATATGGATTTAAATATGGAAATGTAATAGTTAAGATAATAATAATAACAATAATAAATGATCTCTATTATATCACAAGTAAAATGACACAACAATAAATTAATATACATGTCGGAAAAGTCGAAGATCACAGGCTGTGAATGGCATGCAATGTTTGTTCTTCATCTTAAATTGGAAAAACAACCTTTTTCAAATAAAGTAACGTTTATTAAAAAGTTTGACTTTAAAATGTACCCAATTTGGCAAACATTCCGTCTTTGAACAAAGTTTAAGGCAGTGATATTCTAAGAAATTAAAATGTTACCGTTGTACGGCCAACAAAAAAAATACATCGAGTCAATAAAGATTGTCTTGATCCTTGACAAAAGCATAACCAGAACCACCAGGGGTCGACACATTTACCGACCCATCCAGCCCAAAAAATAGAGATAGCATCTAGATAGTCGAGGAATTTTGACGTTTTATATTATGATACTAACATATACTCGACGATAAAATCGGTGTAAAAATATGAGGCCTCTCCTAGCATTATTGTGCGTTTTAACATCTTATTTGGTTTCAGGTAATTTTTAAATTTCTGGAGTCTTTGTTTTATTGCGTCATTATGAGGATCTTCGTGTTTGGCCCGCCTCTAATCGATTTAATAAAACATAAACGGACGGGACCCTAATAAATTTTAATTAGCTTTTGAAGAAACAGGTAGAATGACCGAGATTTGGCGAAAAAACAAACGGATAGCTTCAGATGTTTAAATTTCCTCTATTTTATTTGTGTAGGTAGCTTTTTTTTTGTACGGGTAATATCATCAAGATTTATTTTCTCAGCTAGCAACCCAGCTAGGAAGCTTTTTGTACTATAGCTCTGTCAATTCCCGTCTTAATGTGATGGGAACTACACCGGTTGCCATCAAGTCTCGAGAGCTACATTATTTCAATGAATCATAGTTTATATGTCCCCATTTTCTTTATGTCCATATTTTGTTATTGATAATAGATACATCAGTCAGGCGTAATCGATTAGTTTTGTCTTGTCTTGGAATATATCAGTCCATTAACTTACATTGTATTTGCTCCTTGGATTTTTGCTTTTATTCCCTAATTTTGCTTACTTTTTTGTTGCTTTCACATAGATCGTGTCATTATTTTTTATATAGCTCGTTGACTGTTTTTTCTTCACAAGATGGACGTTCTGGTGGGGGGATCGGATCCCCTCCCCTAGTGAGAATAGAGATAAAGATGTTTCTGCATTGTCTGGAAATGCGATAAATGTAAATACCGGTTTGAAAAATTTGTCTCAGAATCAGCATGAACAAAAAATTATAACGTATTCTCAGCATGACTTGGGACCATTTATTGTTTATCTGGAATCAACGAATGTTCATGGCGTAAATATTGGTTTATTCAATAACATTAAGATAGCGCAAGATATTTTTAATCTCAAATTAAGAGATTTAAAAAAAACTAGTAGCAAGGATTTGAATCGAATTGCTGTTGAGTTTATTAACTATAGTGCAGGTAATAGCTTCCTTAAAAATAAAACTTTACTATATAAGGGTTATAAAATTTTCATACCCTACAACTTTGTAACCTGTAAGGGCATCGCCAGACAATTGGACGTAGACCTCAGTGAGGAGGAGCTACTGAAATGTTGTGATACCAATGATAGTCGTGTGGAAATCTTAAACATAAAGCGTTTGAACAGAAGGGTTAACAAAAATGATGTAATTACATATGAGCCTACACGTACAGCACTTTTCACATTTAAAGGTATTCGGTTACCTAAAATTATTTACTTTTATGGACTCCCTAAATCTGTTTAAGTGTACATCCCTCCAGTTACTCAGTGCTATAAATGTCTGAGATATGGTCATACCAAAAATAATTGCAAGGGGGCAGAGAGATGTTTTGTTTGTGGGGAGTTAAAACATACTGATGAAGGGGAGGATTTATCCTGTGAAATTAAATGCTTGTTTTGTAGGGATTCCCATAAATCTACGGATAAAAATGCCCCGAATACATGAGGCAAAAGAACATTAAGGAATTAATGTCTTTTGAAAACTTAACTTTTTATGATGCCAGTGAAGCTATACCGAAGTCTTACATTAATAAACAGAAATTCATTTATAATTCAAAAGATTTTCCTAGTATCATACGTAATAATAATTCACCTAATCAATCTAACAAAGTTACTGTTAAGCCTGGAGTGGAACATCTTGTGGACCCATCTCAAACAAGGGTACATAATTTTAAATCTGGCTCAATAAAGCGGTCCTTTAATCAAGTGGTGTCCAACTCTGACACTAAAAAGAAGAGTCTTACAAAAAGGCTACGACAAAAACCTCCATGAGCAAAACCTCTTCTTTCCAAACTCGAGGACTGAAAGGCAATGCTCCTCTGGAGCACTGGATTTGAATGTAAAGACGCAATCTTCTCCTGGTGCCTCAGAATCACAACAATCCAAACTTGATTCAGCCTGGCCTGCCAGTGCATCGCATCAGCTATCTAAAAACTTTTATTCTGACCAAAATAGCTTAAAGTCATGTATTGATTTTATTAAAAATACTTCTACTGAAAACCAACATACAATTAAAAATTTTGTAACAGCTCAGTTACGTTCTGAGTTTTATATGGATTTTGATAATTTTTCAGAATCCGAATAAAAAAAAATAAAAAATGAATAATAATAATAAATAAAAAATAAATAATAATAATAAATAAAAAATAAAAATAAAAATTTCTCTCTTATAAGCAATGAGCAATGGAGGGTAAAATTGATCTAAAAATAATTCAGTGGAATATAAGAAGTATAAGAGCTAATAGGGATAATTTGATTGATTTGATTGTAAATGAAGACCCAGATATTCTTGCCATTAATGAAACATGGCTAAAACAAGATTATGTTTTTTCTTTAAAATATTTTAATGTTGTCAGACAAGATAGAATGGACGGGTATGGAGGAGTTGCTACGTGTATTAAGCGCTCAATTGCATTTACAAAAATCAACTCCTTCAGTTCAGATCAGGTACAGTTTGTTACAGTAAAAATTGGGAATTTATATTTGATTAATATTTATGCAAATTCTAATACTGCTGTCTCATTAGATCTATTTGAAAGTCTTATTGAAGGATTGCCATTGGATAAGGTGATTATAATGGGGGACATGAATTGCCATTACCCTATGTGGGATTCATACTCACCTAATTGGGGAGGAAAAAATATTTGTGGCTTTATTTTTAATAATGAGTTTACTATTCTAAATGATGGTACTACAACGATGTTCCAGCCCCGGAACAGTAATAATAATAGTAGCGCAGTAGATATTACCATGGTAAGTAGCTGTCTAACAGTTTTTACAGCATGGGAAGTCATGAAAGACTGCGGGAATAGCGACCATTTTCCTACCGTGCTAAGTTTACAATTTCCAAATATGCATGAAATGAAAAAGGCATTCATATGTACTCATAGTTCTAAGAATTATAAAAAAGCTAACTGGGGAGTATTTCAGGATAAGATCTTGTTGGCAGCGGTCAACAAGAATTGTGAAAATGCTAATTATCAAGCTTTTTAAACTTAATTAATGAAGCGGCAGTCGATGCAATTCCTATTATAAAACATGGTAAGAAGGGCAGGACTCTTAACCCATGGTGGGACGAAGAGTGTACTATATGTGTTAATATAAGAAAGGAAGCGATGCAAGTTTTCAAACTTTGTTCGTCATTAGAGAATTTTGTTAAAACAAAACGCGTAATTGCCCAAGTTAGACGTAATCCTAGATCTAAGAAAAGAGACAAGTTTAAGACCTTTTGTGAATCATTAAATAAGGATTCCGACCTGGCGTATGTTTGGAATAAGGTTAAGAAATTTGCTAACTCTAATAAAGCTAAGATAAGATGTCCCATTTCGGATGAAATTAAGAAAGAAATTCTTAACAATTTGTCCTCTATTGATATAAATCCTGAGTTTACTCTTTTACAGTGTAATGAAGCAATCACTCCCTTTTCTATATCAGAATTTCAAAATGCCCTGCTTAACAAGAAGTTCTCTGCACCCGGTTTGGATGAGGTTTCGTATTCTATGTTGAGACATCTTTCACTGATTTTCAAAAATATATTGCTAAATATATATAATCATTGTCTTAGAAATGGCTCCATTCCTGACGATTGGAAAAGGCTTAATATTATTAACATCTTAAAGCCAAACAAAAATCCATCAGTGGCTGATAGCTTTAGACCTATCGTTTTGTCCTCCTGCGTCCTCAAAGTATTTGAAATTATGATAAAATGTCGCCTGGAATGGTACTTGGAGCATAATTCAAAATTTAAATTCAATAAGGCAGGATTTAGGAGAGGGAGGGGAACTATGGACAACCTGATTTTCTTACATTTTGGACGCCTTTGGGTCTTCTCAATCTGTTCTGGCACTCTTTCTGGACATTAAGTCGGCATACGATAATGTTAATCTATATAAACTATATGACATTCTGTATGACCTGAATGTACATACTGCTTTGAATAAAAGCCTTGGATAAAAGGCTTTTCTATTCTAGGGGAAACGACGGTGATCTTTTGGGCCCCATGATGGCCACGAAGGGACTCCCTCAAGGATCGCCTTTAAGTACTGTTTTGTTCAACATTTATATTTCTGAATTATTTTCTATTTTACCTGATGATGTACAGATATTGGGATATGCGGGCGATATTGTTATTTTTGTGAAGGGATATAATATAGATAGTATGGCTGAAAGATTGAGTTCAAAATTAGAAAATGTATTGGAATGGCTGCAGGATCATGACCTGAAACTATCTGTAGATAAATGTGAGGGTATCTGGTTCACTAAGGGAATAAGGAGGTCTCCAGTGCATGTAATCAAAATATATGATACAACCATTCCCTTTTTTTTTTTTTTTTTTTTATGGCAGTGGCACACACACTAAAGGTAGATCCTATGGCGCTCGACGAGCGGTGTGTGTGCGAAGATGTTGATTGACACGGTTCTTGAATATTTGTAGGTTGTAATTAGTGGGAAACAGATGTCCTGGAAGTGAGTTCCACAGTGATGCAGTGCGCCAGACAAAGGAGTTCTGGTAAAGCGATGTTCTAGGTGTTTCTAGTTGTACGACGAACTGGTGCGCTCCTGCCGTCTGTCGGGACTGCCTGACAGGAGTTGCCAGGGGCGGGATTATGTGGGCCAAATCCTGGGAACATCTGCCGTGAAAGTATCTATAAAACAGATACATCTCGGCCACATGTCTGCGATGTTCCAGACTATCCAGATTCCAGGTCAACTCCGGATCGCCGACGAGACGCACAGCCCTCTTCTGAATGGAATCCAGCAGCTTTAGGGTATGCTTTGGTGCGGCACCCCAGATATGTGAGCAATATTCTAAGCACAGTCTTATTTGCGCTTTGTACAGCAAGAGCAACTGCTGCGGTGTATAGAGTTTCTTGTTGCGAAATAGCGCACCAAGCTTCTGGGAGGCTGATTTTGCGATGTTAGTAACATGGTCATGCCATGACATATTGTTGTTGACCGAGACACCCAGCAGCCCGATTGACGAGGATGAAGGAATGGTGGATCCTGCCATAATGATGTCAGGGCCCGCTGTATTGGCCCTCTTAGTAAACGTTGGTGCTTGGGTCTTCGCTGCATTGAACTGGACCAAATTTCGGTCGCCCCAAGTTTGAACTTTCTCCAGGTCTTGATTAATTGCTGTAATCTGCTCCTGTCTGCGGTGATGAGTCTCAGTCGCTGGTAAGGGTTTTTCTGATCTAAAGTGGGAGACAAGGGTACTGTCATCTGCAAAACTGTAAACAGGATTATTCGTTTCGATCAGCAGGTCATTAATATAGATGAGGAACAGAGTTGGTGAAAGTATTGCGCCCTGAGGCACGCCCGCGTTGATGGTAAATGTGTCCGAGATGTGTCCATCGACTGCAACATGTAGGGATCGGTTCTTAAGGAAACTCGCCAGCCAGCTGCAGAGAGAGGCGGGCAGTCCCAAGGACGGCAGTTTGTTGAGCAGTCCGTCATGCCAAACTCTGTCGAATGCCTTTGAAATATCCAACGCAATTGCTCGAGACTCTTCGTAGTTTTCAATTGCCCTACTCCATATATGAGTGACATAGGCCAATATATCTCCTGTCGATCTCTCTTTGCGAAAGCCGTATTGATTATCGCTGATTATTCTGTTGCTCTCGAGGTACTTGAGTAGTTGCTGGTTGACTACACGTTCCATGACTTTGGAGATTATTGGAAGCAAGGCAATCGGGCGATAGTTTGAGGGCGTGGTTTTCTTGCCTTTTTTTGGAACAGGTTGCACTCGAGCGACTTTCCAAGAGGATGGGTAAATCCCTTTTCTGTAAGAAAGATAAAAAAGCCTGGAAAAAAACAGGTGTTAGTTCGTTGGCGCAGTTCTTTAGCACGATGGCAGGTATTCCGTCCGGTCCTGATGCCTTTTGCGTATCTAGTTCTTTAAGGATTTTGCGAATATCACGATGAGAAAACTTGACTTCTGCCATGGTGGTGTTGATGTTCGGTATAGTGGGGAGAGTCTTGCTTTGGGGCACGTCTAAGGTAGAGTGCGATGAAAACATTTTGGCGAGCATGTTTGCTTTTTCTTTGGCTGTAGTCGCCGTGATGCCACGTTCGTCCATCAAAGGTGGGAGAGACGTTTTTGTAAAGTTGTTACTTACTGCCTTTGCTACCGACCAGAAATTCCTGGAGCCACTGGGGCATTGCAAAAGTTTATTCCTGATCCTTTGATTGTGTTTGTCCTTAGTTTCGTCGATCACAAGCTTGCACTCGTTTCTCGCTTCGATAAAATAATTGCGATTTTCAGCGGTCTGATTTTGCTGCCAGTACTTATAGGCTTGCTGTTTCCTTCCTACAGCTCTTTCGCATCTTTTGTCGAACCAGGGCTTTCCTTTTGATGGTAACTTGATGGAATTTGGGATGTATGCTTCCATTCCTGAGGAGATTACTTGCATGATCTCTTCGCAGCAGTCTGACGGGTCGTCAGTGGCAAAGCAGACGTCGAGCCAAGGAAAATCTAGGTAAAACTGCCTCAGATCGTCCCAGTTTGCAGAATTGTAATGCCAGATTTTGCGAGGCAATGGTGGATCCTCCTGTATGAGTGGCAATTCACAAACCGTTGTAATAAGTTTGTGGTCAGAGGTACCTAATGGCGGACCAACTGTAACCTTGTACTGGTCAGGATTGGTGGTCAGAAAAAGATCCAGGAGGGCGGCGAATTCGCCCCTCTCTGAGATTCGAGTTGGTTCGTCTACAAGTTGACTAAGCCCGCAACTGATGGCAAATGCTTCAGCCTCTCTACCTTCGTTGTCGGTCTTGTTGTGATGTTTGAGCCAGTTGGTGTTGTGGGCATTGAAGTCTCCCAGAACGATTATTTCTGAACTGGGGTGATCGACCTGTATTGAGTCAAAGGTGGTAGCTAGTGTTGAGAAAAAGTTTTGGTAGGCTCTATCGCTCGGAGGGCGATAGAGACAACATATAAACTTGGTTAATCCCTTGGCGGTGAACTTGAGCCACATGACGTCAAGGTTGTTCGGTTCGAGTGTTTCCTCGCGATGACATGAAAGGTCGCTTCGGACAAAAAGGCATATTCCGAACTTATATCTAAATCGGGTATGTAAGTCGTAAGTCATGTGAAATTTTTAGGGGTTATTCTTAACAAACACCTTAAATGGGATGCCCATATTGAGAGGCTCAGAAGAACATTAATGTTTTGCGAGCTATCTGTAGGGTATGGTGGGGTGCAGATCCTAGAACGCTCCTGATGGTATTTAACGCCCTAATTAGATCCCTCCTGGATTATGGATCTATCTTGTTTAGGCCCTCTAGTCAAGCATGCATCAACAAACTGGATATGGTATTCTTCCAAGGATTGAGAGTTTGCTTGGGTTGCATGAGGTCCACCCCCCGGGTGGTTATTTTGGCTGAGGCTGCGATGATGGATCTTTACCATAGAAGGAAAATATTGGCTGCAAAATTCCTGGCCAAAATAATTAGCTTGCAAAATCACCCACTTATCACAATACTTCATGATATACGCAGAAACTTGATGTAAACCTAATTTCCATAATAGCAATTTTTATCCATATCTTAGAAAAATACACAATAGCAAAAATTTTTTTTTGTTATGAGATAGACTTTAATTTTTTGATCGAACCTTTAGAAACTCTTAATCTTAACATTAAAAAGAATGAACTCATGATAAAAGAAAAATTTCAACTTGCAACCGAAAAATACGTAAACAATTATACTTTTATCTTTGTAGATGCATCAAAAGCAAATGAAAGGGTAGGATATGGATTGTATATCCCTGACATTAATTATAGATTTTCATCGAGACTTCCTTCAGAGCTTTGTATAGCTAAAGCAGAAACTATAGCAATCCATCAAGCTGTTAAAGTATCCATAAATAAGCTGCTTAAAAAGGTTATAATTTTCTCAGATTCTTATAGTGCAATTTCCAAAATTAAAGGCAATCATTTCACTGCTTCAGTCGACTACTGGTCTTTGAAAACTAAAAGATTAATTGCTTTGGCTAACCAAAATGGTTTTAAAATTTTGCTCTCCTGGATCCCAGGACATGCTGACATCCATGGTAACGTGGTAGAAGATTTGCTTGCCAAAATAGGCAAAGATTTGAATGTGCCCATAGATATTCCTTTGGGATCGCGGGATATTTTAACAGTAGTTAAAAAAGAAATAAGCACTAAATATAAAATTCTTTGAAGGAGTTTGCTTCTGGAAAAAAATTATTTATATAGTAAAGTTCAAGATACTTTTCCATCCAAATGCTGGTTTTTGAGATTTTCATATAAGAATAGAAGACATCTTACCATGGTCATAAGAATGCGTACAGGTCATTGTTCAACGAAACAGCACCTGTTCAAATTAAATTTAAAAGAAAATCCTCTATGTGAGTGTGGTCTTGTTGAAGACCTGAATCACATATTTTTTGAGTGCCCAATTAATGTAATTCCTAATTTTGATATTTATGAAGAACTTAGGTGCAAAAGTGCGAAGAGTCCTATGTCTATTCTTTCTGTGTTGAGCGATCCATCTGAGGAAATAGTTGACATAATAGCAAATTTTTTATCTATAAATAAGATTAATTTATAATCATCATCTGCAATGCTCAATTGTGTGATATACCTTTCCTTGGCTTCCTTAGCTTGTGTAAATGTTTTTGTAAATGCCTTTGTTATCCATCTTCAATTCCTTTGTTGTGTTGTTTTTACTAACCCCCAACCTCATTTTTAAGTATATTTGTGACAGCTTCGTAAAATAGTTACCACTCACAGTACTTTTATTTTGAGATGAAGTTTTTTAGTTGACCAGAATCTGTGGCTTCAATATGGTCTAGAGCCAGTCAACATTGAGGTCACTCACAAATTGTGCTGGCGGATTACCTTGCAGCAAAGCCAACCGTTTCTGGAAACAGAGGCACTAGAAGAAGATCTAGGTTAGATTCTTCATGCTAGCGGTGATGCCACACATATAAAATATTCAGTAGAACTGCCGTCAACTCGAATATTAAACAGTAGGTACATATTATTTTATATGTTTATCCAAAATAATTATAAAGTAGACCTTTGATTCAAAAATTAACCAAATATGACCGGTTTTCACCATTCAATAGTAATAATATGACACTATATATTACAGCAATCACTTTCGAGTTTAGGTGGTTCGAAACTATGAATAAGCAAAGTTCACTGATGTATGCTAAAATTTTAGGAAAAATCACCACTTTTTTACGACAAATTAGCGAAACAAGAAAAGTAAAAAAAATATATAAAAAAGTGTATCTACTTTTGTGTTTCCGTTAAGCAGTACATCCTCGTATAGTGCCGTATGTACATTAATTAAGGTGAGGAATTTGTACAAGGTGTCGAAAAATAATGCCTCTAAAATTATGTTGCAGAGAAATAAATATGGGCTTAACCAGTTTTTTTGTAAATTCATAATAAGTACCCATATATTTCATTTGAATAATTAATAAATTAATCAGTGACCTAAATGTATCAATGTCAGTATGAGATTAATATATGTGTGATATTAAAAACACTGACTATTTCATATCAAAATAGTGGGCCTAAACAATGTGACCTGCTGCTTTTTCCAGCAAGTTGCTAAATAACGATTAATTAGATAATAATATGAAATCGGTCACGGAATTTGTTGAACATCTGTACAAAATCCAGCATTATCTCTCCCGGGTGAAATTAATTAAAACAATAATACCTCCGCCGTTTCCCGTTCTCTCTCTCGCTCTCGGCCAGCACTTCGCCCATCGTCCGCGTTTAAATTCTCATAAATAACGCGCTAACAATCTACTAGTGACAGCTTGTTAAGTCCTAACCACAGGTTAGGTTATAATTAATGGCCTACGTCACAGCATAATTGTTGACTCGTCGCTATTATACCCACCTTTAAACGTGTACGGCCATTTGTTAACGATATTGGGGTATTTCAGGTGTTTATGTTGGCATCCCTTTTTACATGCTGCGATACGTGTTCGGCATGCATGCTTGCGCGAGTCCCAAGGGGTCTCTCACTTTAAAAAAAGATGTACATGTAATGCCAAAATATCATTTTAAGCGCGACTGCCAGGGAATGCCCAGTGACTTTAGGGACTACCGTAAAGTTTTATAGGCTACTAGAGACTGCCTAACATGTTTAGGAACTGCTTGTGACTGCCTAAGACTGCTTGCGACTGCCAAATACTTTTCAAGTCAACTAGGAATTGCCAACAAAAGAAAATACCATAAATAATTTTTTCTTTATGTCCTGGTCAAGGCCCTGGTGTTCTCCCATTTCTTTTTATTTGTGTTTTAGCGAAATTTTTAAATGAGTGGGAACAAATTAAAATCAGGAATAATCTAAGCAACCAAGTTCGTATATTTAAATACCCCATTTATCGAAAATAATGGACATTTTTGAAAAACAAACTAAAATGTAAGCAGGTGTAATATTTCGTATAATTATTAGGTATTTAGAATGGCGGATTTACTTGTCTCCATTTGCTAAACACTGTATCACCCATGGCTATGGGTTCCTCATACCGACTTCGCTTCGAATATATAACACCCCGCATAAAATATAAAAATTCTTAAAATATCCTATTAAAAAATATAGTATAAAAATTCTCTCAATGTCCTCTTAAAAAATGTAATTATAACATATACGTTTTACAACTATTATTTGCCCTTACGTCACGGTTAGTGACGTTATAAAAAAATTTGCGATTAACTAACATCTCTTTCTGGAGTAAAATAATTAAGAAGTTTAAAAATAAGAGCTCGCTCCTTCTCATTAAACCGACGATTCATTTTAAAAATTATTTTATTCCGCGGTTTAAAAAATCCGACGTTTGACACCACGTTTGCCATTAGTCGATACCTGTCAAATGACATTTTACCCAAGATTTTGCCATTGATGTAGAAAATACGTCCATGCTGTAAAGAGAGATGCCAAGCTATGACGTAACGGCAAATAATAGTTGTATGTACAAATTTTATGATCCAGTACATTTATATTTTAAAAAGTAATTAGACACTCTTTTTAAGGTTTTCTATTTTCCTTCAAGTTCAATTTGTTCCTGGCGTTTCAGTTGAAAGGGATAGTTTCCAACAATATTAATTGGTCCATACAAAATTAATATTTTAATTTTCATAAATTTCATTTTATATTTATTGCTTGGTAAAATTTCGACAATACGGCCAATATAATAGGTATCGTCGTAAAAAAATTTTTTTGGCTTGGTTTTTTTTGTTTGGCAGTTTTTTCATAAGTTCTACATTAGCTTGGGGTACTTAGTGACTTACATCTGAATCATCTGATAAGTCTATCACTAGGGAGCCTGCCATCATGCTTTTAAGAAAATACCAACATAAAGTACTTTTTCGTACTACCATTGTCTTTATTTACACACATTTTTAGCAGAGAAGTATCAATAATATCGCTTTCCGAATCGACTTCCATGTTTTTTTTTTTATCACTAAAATCAGGAACAGTTAAACTATCAATAAAATTTTCAGCATATTTTTTTACAGGGTGGCTCGAATTCGAGTCTCTGTATGGGGAACTCGAGAACCGTAAGAGATACAGTGTCCGTCAAATTAGGGTACAATTGCGCATTTTGGTGTCTAACAATATGCCGTTTAGAAAGTTTTAAAATTCCGACTATTTTCGGATATATCCAGAAAAAACCGAAATATTGAAAAATCGCTTTATATTTTTCCTGAGCTTATTTAAAAACGGATTTCAAATACAATTGCACTTTTGCATTGCCACTTTTTCAGCTCTATCCAATGGTGGTATTCAGTTTGAAAGGTGTTATAAATATGAATATGTGTTTTTAATCTTTTTTTGTTTTTTTTTTTTTAATTTTTATGTTTATTTTTTTGAAGTTATTTACTTTGCTTTGGGGCCAAAAATAAATGAACTTGTTTATTTAATTTTACTATATTTTATTTTTATTAAAAATAAAGGTTTTAATTTTCCACTTAACACAAAAATACAAAATCAAATATTTTTATAGAATGTAAAAATTTTAAAAGTAACAAACTATTTAAATTTACGTCAAAGCAAAATGTCATTTGAAAAAAAATTAAAATGAAAAAAAAAACGCATATTCATAATATTACCTAATAACGGCAATATTATCTGAAAAACGATAAAAAAATAAATTTCATATTTAAAAAAGGAAGTTGATGATGACCCCTTGAAGACGAAACGTCGGATTCCAAACTGAATATCACCATTGAATAGAGCGGAAAAAGTGGCAATGCAAAAACGCAATTCAATTTCAAATCCATTTTTAAATAAGCTCAGGAAAAAAATAAAACGATTTTTCAATATTTCGGTTTTTTCCGGATATCTGGAAATACTCGGAATTTTAAAATTTTCTATTGTTTACGCATCTAAATGCGCAATTTTGCCTTAATTTGAGCGACACTGTATCTCTTTACGCCACCCTGTACATCATCATGATCTTCAATATTTGGTTCTATTGCAATATTTTCTTCAAAATGGTTTAATGACTAGTTCTTCGGAAAATTGGGTAGCAGGCTCGGTAGTAGGTGGAAAAGATACAGTGGATGATGCATGTAGTTCATCTTCATGTCCTAGATTAATTCCCAACTCACTTATGTCACACAATGCGTCATCTTTAGCTTTTCCTAAAACCATTTTTATGCTTTTAATTGAAAGAATGTCTGTTGTTTTCATAATATTTACTCCATGGCGAGTATTTCATCTTTCGGCCGGAAAAATAAAATTGTTACCTACCGTCCAAATATGTATAAATTATATTTTAAACGTCAAACAAAAGCGTACTAACAAAATCTCAATATATACTCAAAAAATGGTCACACGTCACAACAATCACCAAATAGTTTGCCTAATAGACAATGGAATGGCGCGAAAACTGCAATACTGCTTACTTGCCTACAGCAAAACAAATAAACACCCTGCTCAGCAGCCAACAGGGCCTGTTGGCTGCCGAGGCCCTTGCGTTACGTGGTTCTTGACCATTCCTTTTAACAAAACTTGCCAATCGCCTGCTAAATTCCAAGCGACTGCCGCCGACTGCTACTGATTTGTTAGGGAACGCCTTAGGACTGCTGCGACTGCGAAAGAATCCCCAGCGACTACCAGTGAATGTTAAGACGACTGCCTATGACTGCCACTAATTACTAGTTGACTGCCCTGGGACTGCCTGCGACTCTCAAGAAAATGTACATGTAATGCCAGTAGTGAAAGACCCCTTGGCGAGTCCCATCATGGATATTAAGGCCGAAATGTTATTCAGGATGACTCTATATTCATTGCGAGTAGTAATTACAAGGTGCATTCATTTTGTCGCTAAATTAAGTGGCACACCGCCGCGCCGCACATGTCATACGCAAAATCATGTAAATCAAAATTATAAGTAGAAATTATATTCGGCCGATGAACGCAGCCTACCGGTTTTCTTGATTCAAGTTTCCAGTTTTAGTTAGTCAAGGTTTTTTCGGGCATGGCCCAAACGTCAAGTGCTCTTATGGCAGTCATTGTTCACCAATTCGTTTTACTTTACTATAATAATTGATTTATGCCTCCTATTTTCTTCATATTATCTCACTCCGACTCACTCGTTGCTATGATGTTTTCCGCCAAATGTGGATATTTGGATAGTATGTAATTCATAATTTCTTGATTCAATATTATCAACGTTAAATTTAAAACACGCACTGGAAAGTCAAATTTGAACCCGTATTTGTAAATGTGGCTCCTTCAGACTGACAGCCTCTTTCTGCAGCTGGCTTGTCAGCTTCCTTAAGAACCGATCTCTGCACATTGCAGTTGATGGACATATCTCAGTCACATTCACCATTAACGCGGGCGTGCCTCAAGGCGCAAACGAATAATCCTGTTTACAGGTTTGCAGATGACAGTACCCTTGTATCCCACTTTAGATCAGAAAAACCCTTACCAGCGACTGATATTTATCACCGCAGACAGGAGCAGATTACAGCAATTAATCGAAACCTGGAGAAAGTTCAAATATGGGGCGACAGTAATTTTGGTCCAGTTCAAAGCAGCAAAAAACCAAGCAGCCACATTTACCAAAAGGGCCAATGCGACGGGCCCTGTCATCGTTATGGCAGGATCGACCATTCCTTCATCCTCGTCAATCGGACTGCTGGGTGTCTCGGTCAACAGCAATACGTCTTGGTATGATCACGTTGCTAACATCGCAAAATCAGCCTCCCAGAAGTTTGATGCGCTATTTCGCAACAAAAAACTGTATACACCGCAGCAGTTGCGCAAATAAGATCGTGCTTAGAATATTACACACACATCAGGGATGCCGATGCTCCACCAAAGCACACCTTAAAGCTGCTGAATTCCATTCAAAAGAGAGCTGTGCGTCTCGTCGGCGACCCGGAATCTGGATAGTCTGGAACACCGCAGACATGTGGCCGAGATGCCCCTATTTTACAGATATTTTCACGGCAGATGTTCCCAGGATTTGGCCCGCCCATCCCGCCGCTGGCAACGCCTGTCAGACAGTCACGATAGACGGCAAGAGCGCACCAGTTCGTCGGCCAACTGGAAACACCTAGAACATCGCTTTACCAGAACTCCTTAGTCTAGCGCACTGTATCACTGTGGAACTCACTGCCAGGACATGTGTTTCTCCCAAATTACAACCTACAACTGTTCAAGAACCGTGTCAATCAACATCTTCGCACACACACCGCTCGTCGGGCGTCATAGGATCTCCCGTTAGTGTGTGTGCCACTGTCATAAAAAAGTCTTTGATGAACTATCAAGATATCTAGCTAAAACAGAGTTTTATCCACAATACCGAAACAGAATTTTTGCACTCGACGCGCGTTTCCTTAACCATGTTAGCATCATCATCATCATCATCAATCAGCCCTTTGCATCTACTGCTGGATATATGCCTCCCTCATTTCTGCACACTGTCTTCTATCTTGAACGCTCCGCCTCTATTTTGTGGTTATTCTTTTGATATCGTCCGTCCATCGCATGAGAGGTCTTCCCCTGTTTCTCTTGTCGGCTCTTAGTCTCCACTCGATCAGCCTTTTTATCCATCGTCAATCTGTCATGCGGGCCACATGTCCAGCCCAGTTCCACTTTAGCTTAGTCACCTGGTATATAACATCCGTGACTCCTGTTCTCGCTCGTAAGGCCTCATTTCTGACGTGGTCACGAAGTGACACACCGAGCATCGACCTTGTCATCTTGCTTTGTGCTATTCTGGGTTCTTAGCAGATTTGACTGTCAAAGTTAAAGTTTCGGCGCCGTAGGTCATAACCGGTAGAATGCACTGATCAAAAACTTTTCGTTTCAGACAAATAGGGAGATTACTTTTAAACACATCTCCAAGTCTGCCATATGCAGCCCAAGCGAGCGTAATTCTTCTCTTTAATTCGCATGTTTGGTTGTCTCTCGAGATTCGTATTTCATGATCAAGATATGTGTACTTATTCACCAGCTCCACCTCACAGTCACCAGTAGTAATCTTTCCACTAGGGACCAGATTTATCATAAATTTCGTCTTTGATATATTAATTTTTAGCCCGACCTGGGCACATATTTCCTGAAGATCTTCCAGCATTTTTCTGATATTTTGTAGGTTGTCGGACAGCAAAACTGTATCATCCGCGAAACGCAGAATTGTTAGTTTTAGACCATCCATATTTAAACCCTTTCCTCTCCATTCGAACATACCGAAAACGTATTCCAGAACAATGATATACAGTTTGGATGACATAATATCTCCCTGTCGTACTTCTCTGCCGATTCTTATGGGGGTTGGTGTTTTCGTGCAGCTTTACCATCATGGCAGAATTTTTATATATGTTATATATTAGTTTAGTGTAGGGGTAATCGACATGGCATTTTTGTAAGGAGGCCAAGACTGCTCAACGATGTCAAGGGCCTTGTGGAAGCTCACAAAGGCAACGACAAGCGGTCTATTAGCTTCATCAGAAGATGATTAATTTCTTATTTGCCGTATCTTTCTATTCAATTGAATTTTCGGCAATTGAGCTTGATTGACCTTTGAGAATTCAAGAAATTCCGCTATCT
Organism: Pissodes strobi; assembly: GCA_016904865.1. Lineage (NCBI taxonomy): Eukaryota > Metazoa > Arthropoda > Insecta > Coleoptera > Curculionidae > Pissodes > Pissodes strobi. Next base: position 78,231 of record MU182405.1, on the reverse strand, counting down.
TTGTTGGGATACCTCCAATTGTATTAACTCCAACTGGCAGGGTACAACATATATTATAGATAAGCGCTTATGGGAATGATACCACCTCGAGAGCAAGATTCATTTCCGAATTGGAATATCAGGTGTTTTTAATTCATGTTTAACAGTGGTTGCGACGTTCATTCTCATGGATAATTCATATTCGTGGCATAACATGTATACATATTTAATTAAATCGTTTTATGCTGTGAACAACACTGCTTTAAATGAAAACAACAAAATGTATTATCTGCTGTTTTTTCGTGCTAGGATTTTAATTTTAGTATGACTGAGAGTGTACACAAGGGCCTTGATAGATCGACCAACCATTTCCTACCCTGAAGAGAGATATTGGCCCAAATTGCAACTAACTAGCTAGATAGCCTTCGTAACCAGGACCTCAGCACCTTCCAGCGGCGTCTGGCTAACTAACAATACCCCTTTAGTTTTAAATGTATTGTTACAAGCGTGGAGCTACGAATTGTGACACGGGAGAGAGCAATTTAATTAATTATTATACTGATGAAGATTATACAGCATAATTCGGTTTAGGAATTTAGATCGAGGGTTTCTCTGCCGTACTCTTTCCCCTCGTGAATTCCAAACTGAGTCCGGCACGTATTCCTCTAATAATTTGGCACGTTTTTTTCTAATAAATTATGTGTATTAGGAATCTGTGTTTTAATTTACATGATGCACCTTTCCCTCAAATTTCTCTAATTTTGTTATAATCGAACGCATTCTGAGTAAGTAAAGCTGTGCAAGATATAATAATAACACAACGTAGGGATTGGTTTTATTTTTAATATATTTTAATAATCATTGGCAAAATAAAGACAAGGCACAACTTTACTTATCTCATTTAACTATGTTTAACAAGTCTGGGTAGGATATACTATAATATATTGCACAATTTTACTTATTCGAAATACGTACAACTGTAATAAAATTAAGGAAACTTGAAGGAAAGGTGCGTCATGTAGATTAAAATACAGATTTCTAATACACCTAATTTATTAAAGAAAACGTGCCGGTCCCAGCCTGCAATCCACGAGAGGAAAGAGTACGGCAGAGAAACCCTCGATCTAAATTCCTAAACCAAATTATACTGTACAACCTTTATTAGTATGATAATTAATTAAATGACTGTCTCCCGTGCCACAATTCGTAGTTCCACACTTGTAACAATACATTTAAAACTGAAGAGATAGATCTCCGGTCGGGAATCGAACCCGAGATTTCCGCGTGTATCAGGCGGATGTGATAACCACTACCCTACCGAAGAAGGGTATTAGTTAGCCGGACGCCGCTGGACGGTACTGAAGTCCTGGAATATGGACGCTACTCAGCTATAGTTGAAATTAAGGCCAATATCTCTAGAATGATCATTTTATTTATAACTGGGATATTCACCCATCAGGGTAGAAAAATGTAAATAGTTTCACAAAAGCTCTTACTTGCAATCACAGTGATACTACAACTAAAATTCCAGCACGAGAAGACAGCAAATAATACATTTTTGTTTTCATTTAAAGCAGGGTTATTCACAGCATAAAACAATTTCATTAAACATATATACCCAGGTTATGCTATCAAATATGAATTATCCATGAGAATAAAAGAAATACTTGTGCAAATTATGTTAATAACAATGTTATAAATTTCAGTTTACCGACCTGTAATGACATGTTGTAACACAGAAGCAAAGCAATTCACCCAAAAAAAACCGTACACTGTCCCGGTTTTTGAACTAGAGTCTAGCGACAGCAGCAGGACCGTTCCTCCCTTCCTCCGAGACAAAGTACGGGCACGTATTACATCAAGTAATATTTCACTTTTCGCATGGCCCTCCGCTCGCTTCGCTCGCTACGGGGGCTCAAGAAGAGAAAACTAGCCAAGGGCTAACCAAAATTAACCCAAGACATACCCAAAATCAAGAAAAAACTGTTTAGAAAAAAACCGACGGGATTTGAATCCGGGTCGCCGAAGTGAAGGCTAACCATCCAAACCCCTAGACCATCTGCGGGCTTACAAACAACTGGTTGCATCACAAGGATATGGAAGTCAAGGGAGGAAGGGAGGAAAGGAGGAAGGGACGGAATGGTCCGGGTGCTGTCGCTAGACTCTAATGATTTTTGACTGTCTATTCTCCGTTCTCCGTTCTCTACGTTTTCGGATCTGCTCCAAAAAACCTCGCAAAACCCAACTTCAATTTATGACTTGTTCTCCGTTTCTTTCTTTACATCTATATTTATATAGGGTGAATGTGATAACCACTACACTACCGAAGAGGAGTGTTAATTATCCAGACGCCGCTGAAGGGTACTGAGGTCCTGGAATACGGAGGCTACTCAGCTAAAGTTGAAATTAGGGTCAATATCTCTAGAATGATCATTTCATTCATAACTAGAATATTTACCCGTCAGGGTAGGAAAATGTTAGTAATTTCATTGCAATCAAAGTCATACTAAAACTAAAATTCCAGCACGAAAAGACAGCAAACAATAAATTTTTGTTTTCATTTGAAGCAATGTTATTCACTACATAAAACGATTTCATTAAACATAAACGCAAGATATGCCATCAAATATGAATTATCCATGAGAATAAAAGAAATACTTGTGCAAATTATGTTAATAACAATATTATAAATTTCATTTTACCGACCTGTAATGACATGTTGTAACACAGAAGCAAAACAATTCATCCAAAATAAACCATCCACTGCCCCGGTTTTTGACTATCTATCCTCCGTTCTCGAGTGATACGCTTTCGGATCTTTTCCAAAAAACCTCGCAAAACTCGACTTCAAATTATGACTTGTTCTTCTCTGTTTCCTTCTTTACATCTATATTTATATAGAGTGTCTCAAAACTGAATGTATCAGGTCTAATGAAATAATATCTTAAATAGGCGGGTTACCTCAGATCCGGTGAGTGTTCTTCTGGAAATACCATTTTCAAGATGGACAGAAAATGATAAGAACTACTTTTTAAGTGGCGAAAAGCCGATGCATAGGTTAGACGTGAGCAATAGTCAAGGGGACCATCAGCCTGATATGCTTTTGTCTCTCACCTAATTTGCTCAGCTACTGCAGTCCACATAGACGTGATGGCTGCTCTAACCATTTCCTAATCTGCCGACCCAATTTAGGAACGTATCTAGGATAGATCTGTCAACATTCTGAGTCACGTGATTTTAAAATTAAATAGTTATAGTGCCTTAAAGTGCTGAGTGAAATTAAAATAAGCTAAGAACCTTAAATAATGATCCCATCAAATAACCAAAGCTAAGCATAAATTAAAACACAACGTCGCTCTTAATGAACTTCATTATAATACAGGAACTAACATCTATAAGGGCCGCTAGATCAATCGCTTGTTAAAGTGTTTGGCAAATGTATCCTATTGTTAACCTAAAAAATTGCTATTTCAATATCTTGGTAACACTAACAAGGAGATAAAAATGCCCTAGCAGCAAGATAAGTTAACTGGTACTGATACTAGCAGATAACCATTTAACAGATAGATTAAAATCAAATAAATTGAAACATAACCTTAAATTTTGTTGAAAAGAAAGTATTTGTGTTTGCACTTCTACCTTTTTGCTATATAAAATATAAAATAAGTACCATACTTTTCATGCTATATAAAAATGGAGGAAATAGATGTCGAGTTATTTTCTGAAGATAGTGACGATGACATAGAAGAATATTTTGACTTAGTTCTTCGTAAGGTATATGCAGTAAGAGAAAGGCCCGACCTTTTTAATTATTGGGATGATGAAGAATTTAGGTGTAGGTGTAGGTTAAGCAAAATCGCAACAAGGTTCTTGTTGGAGCAAATTGAAGAATTCATTCGTTTTCCTATAGAGAGGTAACTAGGAGATCATTTCAGTACTTGGTGGCACATTATTTGCATATCACTCCACATAAATACAGATTTATGTTATTTTCTATTTACCCCCTTATATACTTTATCAGAAATCATGTACTAACTCCAAAACAACACTTCTTATCACCTTGGGATACTTTTCTTGTGGAAGCTATTTGAAGGCAATGGGAGACTTAGCAGGGGTACATGAGACTACAGTATCAACAGTGGTTTCTGAAGCTATCTGTTTGGTAAAAAACAGATAGCTATATTTACCAGAAGGTGAAGAAGTTATAGAAATAAAGCAAAATTGACGGCTCTTTGTTTTGTTTTTTTTTATCATACATTCTGGCTTATTACTAAACTTAACATATACACACGGATTATAAAGATATTCATATATCAAGATCAAGATTTTTTTCATGATCATAACCTCCAAAAGCCTTAAAATGGAACAAATTTTGGTGTTGCCACACTGCGTTTGCGAGTATCTGAGAGATAATTTGAGTTTGATATTACCTATAAATTGTAACAGGCAAATTTTGGAGAGGCGGCGTGCGACGTTCAAATGGGCGAGGACGTGACAACCCTGGAAAACGAATGGTGCAGGAGTAGAATCGAATCGGTGTTATATAATACGGAGTATATAGATAGATTAGAAATAAGGCGTAGATATAGTTATTGTACGATAGCAGAGTCGCCTCATGGCGTTATGTAATTATGATAACTGTACTGGTGAAGGCGTATTAGCGAAATAAAACGTGTTACCAAAAATTAGTCGTTTACAGATCAGAAGTCGCGATAACCTACATTTTGTGTTATTTGTTGTGGAGAACGGTGAAATACGCGATTTCGGCGAGTTAAATCGCAGTGGCAACTTCTTCTTTTTTTGTGAGTGGCGATATCACAAAAACTCATAACAAAAGGCGGGCGTTTGTTGCTAGTTGCTATCCTTGACAGTGGATTGACATTTGGCATGATTTGGCGATTTTTCAGATATTTACGATAATAATAAACAAGTGTGTGCTAATTAATTAGTGATTATTGTAAAAATTGTGGCGTATTTTAACTGTGTTTATTGGCATTGGTGTTTAAAAGGCGTTTTTCAAGTGATTTCCTATGGGGGAAGGCAGCAGTGACGAGTTAGAGCTCGATTACGAGTTGGAATTAAGCGACGGTTACCACGGCGAAGGCGATTCGACGATGGAAGACGAAACAGTCTGCGTGGTATATAAGCTGTTGAAAGGCGGTTTGGCAACTAGTATCCAGCAGATTGTGGCGGCCGAAATGGCAAGGGCAGCGAAGCAAAAGGCGGCCGAAATGGTAAAGGCGACCGAAATGGTAAAGGCGACGAAACAAAGGGCGACCGTTGGTACTGGCGGTATCAAGGGCAACAAGAAGGGCGAAAAATCAGGTGAGCGCGTTCCTCAGGCGGTAGTAGAGCATACTTGTAGCGATAGGGCGGACTCCGCTTGCAGTTTGGGCTGTATGGGGTCAAGGGCAAGGGCAGGCGGCGACATTATTGACCCTTTCGATCCTGACAGCCGAGACTGTAACGTGGTCATGTGGTTGAGCAAAATTGATCAGTTGGGCGATATTCATGAATGGTCGAACTATGAGAGAGCGTATTTTATGCAGGCGAAATTGCAAGGCGTAGCAAGGGGCTGGTTTAATCGGCTCGATAAATATGACCTCTCATGGGAAGACTGGAAGGCGGCTCTTAGGAAGGCGTTTCCTAGAGTGCATGGCTTTGCTCAGCTGCTCAACGAGATGATAGCGAGGGTTAAATTGGACGGCGAAACTATGACCCATTATTATCATGATAAAAAAGGTGTGGGCTTTCAGGCACACAGGCGCTTTCGTGTCTGATTGATGGTCTACCTCTCGATCTACAGGCGAATGCGAGGGCATTTGGTTGCTCTTCCCCTGGCGACTTGTATACTGGTTTTTTTTCCTCTTTTGACAGATATCGGCGTCCATCAACCGATATTGTGGAAATGGAGGGGCAAGGAAGTCCAGGATCATGCGCAGGCGAAGGCGACGAAGACTTTGCGGTCTTCTGAGGCGATTCTCAAATTGAGAGAGGCGTTTGGCGAATTTTGGGTATCCAAGGCGTACTATTTGCAACTGCTGTCGCGGGCTGGCGTTTACGAGCAAGGCGTTTGCTGACTTTTTGGCGAGGCGAGGTGTAAAACACCGAGGGCGAAAGGTTAGGTTGAAAGGTGCATGCAAGTGAGTCTGACTGGAGAGGTGCAAAGGGCGAATGGTCAGGTTGAAAGGTGCATGCAAGTGAGTTTAACTGGCGAGGTGCAAATGGCGAATACTCTGTTGGCGAAAGGCAAGAGCTATGGCGATTTAAAGGCGAGTGAAAATCTGACAAAGGCGTAATATAAAGGTGAATGATAAAAGGCGTAAGGTTGCAACCGTAGGCGAAACCTTTAGTGTAGGCGATTTGGTGTTATGGCGAATGCACAGATCGATAAGATCTGGTTGATTTACTGGCGAGTTAAATTAATGAGGGCATTAATTGTTGCAGGATGGCCGAATGTAACAAGCAAATTTTGGAGAGGCGGCGTGCGACGTTCAAATGGGCGAGAACGTGACAACCCTGGAAAACGAATGGTGCAGGAGTAGAATCGAATCGGTGTTATATAATGCGGAGTATATAAATAGATTAGAAATAAGGCGTAGATATAGTTACTGTATGAATAGCAGAGTCGACTCATGGCGTTATGTAATTATGATGACTATACTGGCGAAGTTTTAAGGTGTAAGGCGGAAATGAGAGTGGCTGTAATAATATTGGCGAAATAAAACGTGTTACTAAAAACTAGTCGTTTACAAAATATTTATCAAGAAGATAGATTTTATCTGTCTGTGTATTAACAATGACTTTACCTAGCGATTGATCTAGCGGCCCTTAACAATTCAAACCATACCTCACCCGAAATGACATGCGTGTTTTAGTAATCGGGTACAGTGCAAACTCATTAATTCTTTGACCAAGATGTTGTTATTGTGTTACCGAAGTGCCTTCTTTATTATTTCTTCTCACCTGACGTAGATCGATCCATAATCTGAGTTATATAACCTGGCGTAGGCGTGGCATCATGGATAACTAACTAATCGTGACAATATGCATCTTTGTGAGACACATTTTTTACCTCTTTCTCTACCCCAGTTTTATTAAAATATATAGGGCCATTTCGATCGTAGTCGGAGAGTATAAGTTCACTTAATAAGGACTGACGTAATTTACACTTTGAGTCCAGGACCAATGCCTATATTGAAAATTTCAATAAGGCTGAGATCCATAGGAGGGTCTTTTGGAATATTGGAAATTTATTTTTGTTCCAGAATATAGTTCCCACCTGATTTTTTCCTATAGAGAGTTATTGAATAGCTCCAATTTCATCAAACCCTTTTTCTCCTGGGTGATATTTGAGGAGTAATGGAACTTGCTTTATCGATACCTATATTGATTAAACTTAAGGTCAACCTCATAGCAGTTTTTAGATGATTGGAACCGTTCGAGAAATTCGATTCTTATTTTTGCTTTCAGCCTTATAGGCCGTCATTTATACAATTATTTAAACTGGATTCTACCAAATGGCTGATTAACTTGCGACCGCATTTTGTTTATTTCACGTGGTACCAATCAGTACGACTAGTATTTTCTGGTGAAAAATTGTGTTGATGATTAACTAGCCCATACACCTAAAAGAATTATTTTCTTGAATCCGGCCCTGCTCCTGACTCAAGCCAACGTTCTGGACAGGACAAAACTGCATAATATGAAATAAATCGTCTAATAAGAACCGAAGCAAATAAAGTCATACGGTTTTATTATCGTCGAACAAAACCTAATTAATATCGTAGATTATAGAGAAATAAGGGATCATTTAAATTATAACAATAAAATTAGCTATTAAATAACATTTAATGTGTTTGAACGATAAAAATTTTTAAACAAAAGCACTATAATTTAATAGAAAACAAATGGGGCAAAAAATTGGACGCATAAAGCGAAAAATTATTATTGCTGCCTAGTGAAGTCTAAATTGACCGATAAGTTTAATTATGTATTTTAAAATAATTCGTTTTTATAAGTAATTGAAATATATATTATATAAACGTGAAATTACTTGAGCTACCCTTTATCTCCATTTCCAACACCAGGTGTCGCAATTAAAAGAATTGGTGCATATTAATTAGCGTAATTAAGGCAAAATAGCTAACAGGATCCTGCGACAAAGAACAGGAGCAAAGTTTACAGAATTAGGGTGGAACTTGGTTGAACAGAAGTTGAGTTGGGAAAAGAGGAAAACAACCAATCGGATGGAATGAGTTAAGGAAGCCCAATATTCAGGAGTGATAATAACGATGATGATAATGATGATGAATCTCCTCTAAAGCCTCCAAACCAAACGGGAGCCGAATATTACTAGGTAATTACATGAAGTAATACAAACATTGTTAAAATCAAGTATCAAATGAAAAATAAAGCCACATTTATAAAATGCTATTGGGACACAGGTAGGTATGATCCCGGGCGTAAGTTTCATTAGTAATCTAATCTCGGGCTTGTTAAATGGCTTGTCTCTCTCTCCGAATACCCGTGTTGGCCATATCCGTCCGTTTAACGCTTGACAAGTGTGTATTGTAATAAAATATATTTATTTAGATTGACTGCGCCGAACAATAGGCAACGCTTCGCCCATTGATATATAAAATTTTAATTATATCACTACAAAAGAACTAATAAAATCAATTTATGGCCCAGGCAATTATTAGCCTGTCTAATAAATCAAAACCATAACTTATAGATCGATTAAAATGTTATTTAAAAAATTTACTCAATTAAAATTATATCGCCAGGGACGGACGGGCTGGATAACGATTAGTCACGATTGTGGGTTAGCATGAGGTGCTACGGATGGGCATATACTTATATACAAGGTGTCTTAACTGACACACACTAGTGATCATGCGAACTATGAAGTAGAAGAATTTTACTATGACATCACATTAGCCATTAATGACACAGTAACACATTTTACCATAATATGTGGTGACTTCAAGATTGGGAGAAATACCGATGCTACAGAAACATCACTGGGAAAATTTGGTTTGGGAAGCAGAAACAAACGCAGTACAATTTTACTTAGTTTCCTGCTAGAAAAGAACCTATTCCAAATAAACAGCTTCTTCTACAAAAAGGATCATCGAAGATGGACATGGCAGAGCCCCGATGGAAAAACACGAAATGAAATTGATTTTATCATCACCGACATGAAGCAAATCTTTAGAGATGTTACAGTCCTGAACCAGTTTTGAACGGGTAGCGACCACAGAATGGTGAGAGCCTCTATAGAAATAGACCTTGGAAAAGACGGTATGATTTAAAAAAATGCACACCTACCTGAACAGACCCTGAATATACAGACACATTCCAAGAACACATCAACACTATCCTCGAAAGCAAGAAAAACACAGACCAAGATGTCAACATCTTAAATGACATTATACTGAAAGCTATAGAGGAAAGCCAGAAAGTTAATTGCCAAAAGAAATCAAATACCAATAGGCTAAGTCCTCAAACACGAGCATTAATGGAAAAGAGGAGAAAAATTCAAAGCAATAAGAACAAAGAACACCACGAACTTAGAGATATAAGCAAGACGATATCAAAATCTATCAAAAGAGATAACCGAAAGTACCAAAGTGAACAAATCCAACAAACGATCGAAGATAATAAAAGTCTCAAAGTTCTAAGGAGAAAATTAAACAATGGCAAAAAAGAAATAATCAAATTAAAGGACAAAAAAGGAACTATGACCACCAACAGAGAAGAATTATTAAGGGTAGTAGAAGAATTCTATACAGAATTGTACAAGAGTCGAGAAAACCTTGATGAGCATCAAAAAGAAAACTTAGATAACTCTGGAAAATGGGTAGTTAACCAAGGATCGGAAGAAATTCCAGATATAGATGAAATAAAAAGGGCACTGAAGAAAATGAAAAGAAATAAAACTCCGGGTGAAGACGGTACCATAAAGATTGGACGGGACAGACTTTTAGAGAAAATAAAGGAACTGTTCAACTTATGTCTGCACCAAGGCAAATCACCTACAAGATGGCACAATGCGCTAACTATTTTAATACACAAGAAGGGCGATCCAACAGATCCTGAAAATTACCGACCCATGTCTGTTAAACCGCCTCTACAAGCTATTCACAAGAATAATAGCAAATTGCTTAGAAAGAAAATTGGACTTTTATGAACCTAGGGAACAGGCGTTATATAT
>MU182405.1:48402-63033 GCA_016904865.1 Pissodes strobi | reverse complement strand
AGTAATTAAATCCTACGAATTTAATATTTTCAAGTCATAATTTTCGCATGTTTGCATGCTGTCTGTGTATTAATATTAACTTTTTACTGTCAATTTAATACTTATATGGTTTTTAGTAATACCATACATACGGGCAGTAAAAGATCGTGGTATCAGTATTCCAATATTCCGAATTAGTAAAAAGGTGAGGCAGGACGAGATCAGATTACCATGCGACACTTTAAATGTATTAGTTGACCATAAATTAGAGGATTCTCGAGATCCGAAACAAGATTTGTTTGTAACCTAATAGCTGAAATGTATTATGTAAATTGATTAGTCTTGGGGCTCGAGCGATAAAATTTACGAAGATTTTATAGCAAGCGGAATTGTTTTTCCAGGAATATTGTTAATTTAAGAGATATTAACATCTCCGAATTATTGTCTATTGAAGTAATTCAGTTGTTATAAGAGACGAAGAATTTTGTTGTTTTTTTTTAAATTTGATTTCAAAATAGGAGAAAAAAAAATTTTAATACAAAACGTGTAGGCAATGCTGAGAAGTACAAATTAAAATTATTTAGGGGTAAATAAAGTTGCGCATAAATGCTCTACTTTCTGGCCACTCACCCAATATGGAAGCTGATGACGTTATTCAAGATTTATAGTCATTTTTCTAAAAAATTTGAGGTACCTATAAGGTACATTTGGCGCCTTGTACTGTACCAAGCGTTTTCGATACATTCAAATAGAACACCTTGTCCATGTACCTATGTCATATTTACTGTGAACACTTCTTTTGTCGAACCGAAAACGCCATCCTGTCCGCGACGTATGTCGACTAGCACTTCTGATAAAGTGTCAGATCTGTCAAAGTCAGCTGGAGAGAAGGGAAAGGAAAACCAAAACAAAGAGGATAATGACGTTGTTTTTGTCGATTCTCTGGAAAATTCAGCTTCAAAGGGTGCCTCTGGCGGTCCAGAATATGAGTGGAAAATCGTCTCAAACAGGAAAAGCCCTAACCTTTACCTGAGAACAGGCCCAAACCAATCCAGGGTGTAAACAAGAGCAGCAATATTCTTGAAGTTGCACAAAAATGCTACTGGGTCTTCCTTACAGGATTGTCGAGGAGCACAGAGTCTAAGGCAATTCTGGAATATCTAGAGAGTCAGCACAGAAGTACAAAATATATCAGCTGTGAGAAAATGAAGACCAAATCAACACAAATCAGCTCTTTTAAACTCGAAGTCCCCAAGCAACAGGTTGACAATATACTGGATCCTGAGTTGTGGCCAGAAGGAATGAAAGTCAACCATTTTCGGAATCTGCAACGCCCATAATCAAAGAAGTTTTCTTGTCCGGAAGGACGCACTCGGTGAGTGGGGCATGGGGTTATGGCAATATTACATGCAAATATTCAAAGTATTTATAATAAAATATCAGAGTTGAAGGTAGTCCTTGATGAGGAATATTTTGACTGTTTTTGTTTTAATGAGCACTGGCTGAAACCTGACCAATTGTTTGTATTAACATTGCAGGCCTATAGCGTTACCTCTGGTCTCTGTAGGTATGTTAGGATTCATGGGGGTGTTGTCATTCATTTAAAACCTGATATTGACTATCATGACCTGAATGTTTCAAGATTCTCTGAGGAAATTCACTGTGAGGTTGCAGGAGTTTGTCTGGTGCAGCAATACACCCAGCTTATCACAGTTTATAGGTCTCCTGGAGGTGACTTTCGGAGACTTTTAGAGATTTTAGCTAGTGTTTTTGACACTTTGAATCTGACTCTGAATGTCATTGTTACAGGGGACTTTAATGTTCATTTCAATACTAATGATCCTAGAGCAGCTGACCTAGGTAATCTTCTGCAATCTTACGGACTACACATGACTGTTAATTTTGCTACAAGAAATGATGCTTGCCTTGATAATATTTTCACAAATATTGTTACTTCAGCAGACTGTTGTAGGTCTTTTGATCTTCACCATCTTTCCAATCATAAAGGTATAGTATTTAACTTTGATGGGGTAAATGTTAAATTGAATTCTTTATAGACCTATAACTTCCGGGGGACTCCTTCATCTCTATAATGTGGTTGAGGGAGTGAACTGGCAGTTTGTAAATGATTCTAGTATGAATATTGAGGATCGTTTTGCATTGTTTGTGTGTATCATTGCAGACTCGGTTGAACATTGTTTCCCACTTAAGTCTAGATTGCCCAGTAGTGGACAACAATCTGTGCGAGTTAATTGGTTTAATGATAGGCTGAGAGAACAAAGAGAGATGCTTCACACTTTAATTGATTTGAATAAGAAATATCCCACATTAATTCCTAAAAGTCTAGTATTACAGCATAAAAATAATTATAAACATGAAATCTCCAAAACAAAAAAACAGGCCTATGATTCCTGCATAAACAATTCAAATAGGCCACAGGTGACTATGTGGAATATTATTAAGTCAAAGTCATCTCATTTCAATACTCCAAATAGCAATATTTTTAATGCACAAACATTTAATACCTTTTTCATTATGATGATATTGCAAAAGATTTGCCAGTGATCGACAAAAGCTTTACTGACTATTTGAATGTGCCTGAATTAACCAGTTTCAGATTTCAACTCGTAACTTTCAATCAGGTTAGAGATAAAATATCTATGCTAAAAAATACCAAAAGCCGGGACTGCTTTGAAATGTCCACAAGAATTGTCAAGACCCTCAAACATATTCTAGTTTTCCCACTAACCCAAACTCATAAATCATTGCATTTTGGCTGGGGTCTTCCCCTCTACTTTAGAAGATGCTTAGGATGTACCTATATTCAAAAGCAAGGGTTCGTCTGATGATGCTACCAACTATCGACCCATTTCTCTTTTGCCGAATTTCTCCAAGATATTTGAGTCAATTTTAAAAAATCAAATAAACCTTTAGTTTGAACAGAACAGTTTGTTTCGTGCCGGTCAATATAGTTTCCGCAACAAGAAGTCCACAACACTAGCTATTATTAACTTATTAGATGTTGTTGGAGGACTGGAGGAGGGCTTGGACACATATGCCTCTTTCTACGATCTTTCAAAAGCTTTTGACTGTATCTCTCATTCCATATTAATTAAAAAACTAAAATACTATAACTTTACCACAACAAGTATAAATTTAATAAATTCCTATCTTTCAGATCGTACTCAATTTGTGTACTTCAACAATAATAAATCGCAGAAAGAAATGATCAAACATGGAGTGCCACAAGGCTCAGTGTTGAGACCTCTCTTGTTTTTGATTTATATTAATGACCTTTGAAACTTTAGGAATAATTCTAGACTTATACTCTTTGCTGACGATACAACCAACATTATAAAGTATCACCCTACAGATCCACAGGTTCGGCATACTCTGGATGTGACCCAGCAGAATCTGTTTGATTGGTTTGTATCAAATCAACTTAGCCTGAACAGGTCTAAAACTCAAAATCTAAACTTCACCTTTCCTCGAAGCAATCCGAATCTTCCCTCTGATGACTTTGTTAAGTTTCTTGGTGTTACCCTTGATCCATCTTTAACTTAGGAGCAACATGTTCTGCAACTGAGTAATAAGCTTTCCAGAGTCATATTTCTGATTAGGGCAGTATCAGGCTATGTAACTCTTCCCATTCTTTTGACAGCCTATCATGGTTACTTTTCTTCTCAGATGTCCTATGGAATATTAAATTGGGGACATAGTTCTCATGCAAAGAGGATTTTTGGTTTGCAGAGACGGTGTGTGAGAGTCCTGGCTGGATTGGGCTATCGTGAGAGTTGCCAGCAATACTTTGTAATGTTTAAACTTCTCACTTTTCCATCTCTATACATTTATACATGTCTAATCTATGTCAAGGAAAAACTTTCACATTTTTCATTGCACCAGTAATTTACATGGTCATTTAACCCGTAATCGCAATGACATAGTCCCTGATTTTCGCAGACTGTCATGAACTCGGAGAGGTACTGACTATTTTTGTATAAAATTTTTTAATGCCCTGCCAGTTAATGTGAGGGTATTGGAATTGGGTCGAGGCAATTTGGTCCGAAGGTTAAAGCTTACTTAATGGCAAGGGCTTTTTATTCCATTGAGGACTACCTCCAAAATGACTTCTCAGACTTGATGTGATATTGTCTGTGTTAATGTCTTAGTGTTTTATATACATAATATTTAACTGTACCTACCTATAAGTTTTAAAAAATTGTACATGTTTTTTCTTTTTATTCTGTTTCTTGAGTATACCAATGAATTCTAACAAATTTTATTTTAGTATTGAAATATTTACCTAGTAAGTAACTTTGTAGTGCTAGTTTAGTGAATGTCCGAGACATTAAATATTTTCCCTAAAAAACTGCGAAAAGTGCGTGCAACGTAAAATGCGACAACACCTCGCCATGCGTTGGTGGCCTCAGTTTTACCTTTTTTAAGATTGTCAAAAAATGTGTCAAAAATAATATAGTTTTTTTAAGTTTTTAAGTATTCGACAGATCAAAAACTGGGCCATTTCCGAGTTAATATTCGCGAGGTTGTTTACGCTTTAAACGGGACTTTTATAGACACTACAATAATGTAAAGTTGTTCGATGTTCGTTATGCCTGTTTGTCTCAAGTAATTAATAAATTACGTTCTGGAATTCGTAGTTCACATTTTGCGCTGTAAACCGTTTATTAGTGAGTAAAGCATTTAAGACGGGTAGTTTTATCTGGCTCTCACAGTGAGTGTCCTTGTGATTTCTATTTGATTTTTTTTGACGTGTATAAACATTTTTTTCTATGTATTGATACTAATAAATATTTGAATTTGAATGTGGTAATGCTCTTTCAGTTTCAACTAAATTATCTCTCACCGAGATACTCGCTGTTTTAACAACAAAACTGCTAATTTTTACATTTTTATACGTTAAGTTATGAATGGATTATTATATTTTTCTCCATTTCGAGCATTAAATTTACTTAATTCAAGTTGTTACGGTACTTAAGTATTTAACTTTCAAAAATCTCTTTTTAAAAATTATTTATTAGGAGCTAACTACAGTTTGACTTTACTTGACAATAGCTAAATAGAGAATGATCGTACATTAAATTTATCTTAGGAGGTAAATTACATTACATTGCTTAAATCTAGTTCCCATCGGTGCATCTGCTGACTGGGCAGTCACACGGGGTCGGTTTCATGCTGAATGGCCAATTCCCACAGGTTGTGGTGACTTAACTCCTCCATCCTTAAGATTCGAAAATTACGGAGTGTTTTTTCGAATGAATGTTTTCCATGGGTGTGGCTGCTTCTTCATCCCTAGGTTTCTTATTTTGGGTGAATCTCCATAACTGGTAGATTTTTCTTCTTTGTGTTATTGCTAGAATTATAATAATTAGGGAGCAAAACACAAGGGTGATGTAAAATGACGTATTTTGGGGTTGCTGGCTGTCAATACTAAACGAAGTCAGCTGATTGGCTGCATCCTTGAGGCGATAAATTTCGTCAAGATTAATTTTGGTTATATTTGGCATTTCCAAAATAGTTTCGTGCGTTATTGCAGACAGTTTGATTTCTGGCAGGATTAATGGTTTTCCTTCTTGAAGTTTCACATCATTGAGGAATTTTCTTCCATTGATTTGGATCTCGCAGCTTTCAGGTATTTTGACTAGAACTGATTGTTCGATTGGCAAATATTGATCGCTGCTACATTTGGCTAATAACTTTTCGGCTTTAATTGACAGGATTAGAACCATTTCTTTTGTGATTTGTTCTACGATTGCTTCTTCAATATTGATTTTGAAAGTTGGACAGTCAGCTGTCGGTGTGTTCATCAATAAACTGTTGACACATTCGTCACGAGGGTGAAATTCTTCCAGACAGAAGTATGTTTCTTCAACAGTCGGGCAAACGTTGTTGGAAAATTGTTTCTTTTCTTCATTTTGTGCCAGGTAAGGATATTTTGGGATAAATATCATTTGATTTTGGATTACTGGGTAAATATGAAAAAAGGTAAAAGGTTCGGGTCTCAGTATCGGTACATGAATAGCAAAGATAAGCTTTGAATTTGAAAAAGTTATTTGCGTACCAAAAAATTGATAATAAGACAATATATTTTGGAACCTTGGAATTTCATTTTTCCTGTAAATCTTTGTTAAGTATTTTAACATTTCATTTAAGTCAGAACTTGAAAGAATACTATTATGAAGAGCGTTTATTTTTGCAAACATAATAGTGTTTTCTAAGTTGTCCAAAAACATAATTACATTTTGGCAATCTAAATTTAATTGCGTAAGAATGCCTTGAAAACTAAGATAATCTCCTAAGGACTTTATTTCTCGTTCCATTGTATTGCGAAGGGTTTTTAAACCAAGTTGAAGTTTGTATTGATTTTTGCTAAGAGTAATAATCGTGTTGTTATAATTCTTTATTAGATTTTTTGAGAGTGAAATTTGCAATTTCATTTCATTGGCAATTTGTTTTTGATTTGTATTCAAAATATTTATTGCTTCATCATATCGTTGACTATCTTCCGAATCTAACGTACCAAATAGCCATTTACTTGCTTTTCCAATAATATTTATTAATCCTCGTTCTTTTCGGATATGTGGGTGTAAATTTTGTAACTTATTACTCGCGATTTGAATTAAATATTCTGTTGTAACAAGTAAGTTTTCCGCTAAGCCATGATAAGAAATATGATTCGTAGCATTTGATAATAATAAATGATTTCTAATTATTAAGAAATTATTTCCAATATCATCTAATTGATTAATTAAGTAACTTAAATCTATATAATGCAAAAACGTATGTCTATTATATACTATTCTAGAGTTTCCTAATTTTATAGGAAGGATAGGGTTATTTAAGTTTGTTACTTGAATGTCAGCTCCTATCGTCAGTCCTATGTGAAGTACTAGGAACAGAGTCGTCAACTTTTTCAGCATCGTTAACCTGAAAAGATTGTTTCATTTTAATTTTAGGTTTCCTAGCGCTACTCTTATGATATGATGTTTTATTTGTTTTTATTTTGATGTCTGTTTGACCTTTTAAATTAACTTTCTTAAATTTAGGATACATTTTTCCTCGCTGTTTATTTTTTTATATAGGCGATTTTTTGCGATTGAAAATCCGGGGGTTCGTTTCTTGTTTCATTTCGCTTTTCGATTATGTCCTGTTTAGTTTGCTCGTTGACTTCTTTTATACGTTCATAGAGCTTATTCGATGTTTCTTTATGAGTTTGTACATAGTTTGAAATTATCATATTATCATTAAGATCGAACGGATTTATTGATTTTATATGTCCTGTGATAATTTCGAATGGGGTATATTTCGTAACACTATGTATTGAATTATTATATCCCATAACGGCTCATTTGATTAATTGTGCCGTATTTAGATTATTATGGTCTTCCTGTAAACAACGATAACTTTCTATAATTGATGAGTGAAATCTCTCAACAGGGAAATTTGAATTACTATTTTTGAGTGTAGTAAAGTGTAATTCGATTTTGTACATTTTAGAAAAATCTTCTAATTCCTTGTTTTTAAATTCGGTACCTTGATCGGCGGTAATTTTTAATGGAAGTCCGTGATGTGTTATAAAATTGAATAGATTTTCTATCACTTCTACTCCGGTAATAGCTTTAAGAGGGTAGGCTTGTCCATATCGAGAAAATGAGTCGATAATGGTGACAAAAGCTTCGCTATTAATTCTGAAAGTGTCCACATGAATGTGCTCAAATGGTTTTGAGGCTGTTGGAGTGAGGTTAAATTTGATTATTGGTGGATCTCTATCGTACTTATTCTTTTGGCAAGTCTCGCAATTGTTTATATAGTTTTCTATATCTATAGACTTTCTTGGCCAATAGAACATTCGGCTGAGTGCTGCTTTCATTTCATTCATGCCTCTATGACATGTTTTAGTCGTATGATACATTTCTAACTTTTCTTTCTGATCAGAGAGCTTCTCAATGTCTTCTAGAAATGTAGTGCAATGTACTAATTTATATGCAGAGTTTCGAAATAGTTTTTGTAGAGTCACAGTAAAATTTCGTGCTAATAAATCGTTTCTAAAGAAAATTGCATAAACTCGTTTAGGGTCTATATTTTCTTTTAGTAATTTTACGATATGAGGTGTTGGATTTCTATTAGAGATAGTTACATACATTCTATTATTTTCAAAGACTTTTTCTCTTCGTATTTGAATATTTTCTACTTCTCCGTCGGTGATTATTATTTGATTTTTATATTCATTGATCGGTCTTTCGGATATTGGTATTGCAAATATCGGGTTTTCTACTGACGTATGCACTGTTTCATTGTCAGTGGATGGTTGAACTACTGGTGATTGAATATTTGGTGGTTTAATTTGAATATCGCTTATAATTTTTGGCTCATTGATATTCAATTTCAAAAGTTCTTCTACTGTTTGATTGTCTAAATTAGGTAAATCCTCTTCACTTCGATGTAACAAAAATTCTTCTATGATTTCGTCCGAGTCGCCTAAATTGTTAAATATTGATTCTGTCTCTATGGCGTTGACATCTACAGGGTGTCTTGAAAGTGCGTCTGCTGCTTGGTTTGTTTTTCCTTTCTTATATTTTACTTTATAGTCGAATTCTTCTAGTTTTAATCTCCAGCGCATTAGTCTTGAGTTTGGCTCTTTTAATGACATCAACCATTGTAGCGGTTTGTGATCGGTATATATTACAAATTTTTGTCCAAATAAGTATGGTCTGAAATGTTTACAACTCCATACAATAGCTAAAAGTTCTTTTTCTATTGTTGAGTAATTTATTTCTGCTGGATTCAATGTACGAGATGCATAGCAAATTGGGTGGTTTTCTTGTGAAAGTATTCCTGATATAGCAAAATTTGAAGCATCAGTGGTCAGTTCAAATGGTTTGGAAAAATCAGGATATGCTAAAACTGGTTCCGATGTTAACGTATTTTTACAAGTGTTAAAGCAATCAACAAATTCTTTTGTATGTTCTACCTTGCTATCTTTTTTGAGACACTGTGTCAATGGTTTGGTTAACTTCGCAAAAATTTTTATAAATTTCCGGTAATAACCGAGTAAACCAAGAAATGCTTTGATTTCACGCTGTGTTTTTGGAATGGGGTATTTTTGTATTGCAGAAATTTTCTTTTTATTTGGTTTTATTCCGTTGGGTGTTACAACGTGTCCTAAAAATTCTACTTCTTTACACAAAAATTCACACTTGTCTATCTGGATTTTTAAATTTGCTTCTCTTAATTTTTCGAATACTATTTTCAAATTTTGAATATGTTCTGTTAGGCCTGTGCTTATTACGATTACGTCGTCCATAAACACCATACAAATTTTATTTTGTACGTCCTTGAAAATTTCATCCATTACTCGTTGGAAAGTGGATGGAGCATTTTTCAATCCGAATGGCATCCTTAAAAACTCATAGTGTCCATTTTCTACGCTAAATGCGGTCTTTTCGATTGAGTTTTTATGCATTTCTATTTGATGAAATCCACTAGCTAAATCTAATGAAGAGAAATACTGGACTCGTCCTAGCTTGTCCAAAATATCACTTATATTTGGGATTGGATATCGATCTGAAATTGTTTTTTCGTTAATTTTCCGAAAATCTACAGCAATTCTCCACTTCTGCTTTCCAGAAGCATCGACCTTTTTTGGAACAATCCAGATGGGTGATGACCAAGGACTACTGGATGGTCTTATTATTCCTTTTTCGAGCATTTCATTTATTTGCCGTCTTACTTCTTCTTTATGAACAAATGGATATCGATATGACTTGGTGTGTACAGGGATATCGTCCGTTGTCCGAATTTCGTGTTTAATTTTGGATGTGAAAGACAATTCTTCGTCGTTTTGATAAAATATGTCAGAAAATTCTTTACATAACTTGGAAATCGCTTCCTTTTGTTCCGGGTTCATATGTTGCGTACGAATTAAATTATTTTTGAACATTTTATTTTCTTGATTGTGTTTTTTACTTTGCGTAAACGTTTCGAAATTAAATAATTCGAATTGATTTTGTTCAAACGGTTCGACTTTTAATGGTTCTTTAAATTTTACAGTTATATATTTATCATAGGGATTTTGAATTTCTAGAATAGCAAATCCGTTATTTGCACGAGAAAGTGCGGGTGGAATTACTAATTTATCTAGCTGTGTTGCTTTTACAATAATATCGCCTTCATAAATATTAACTGGAATATTCTTTAGTACTTTTTCGTTTGGATTAAGAGTGATGGAAAAATCTGTTTCCAAAGTTTCTCTATATTTGAATGGAATTTCGATATCAGGTCCAATCAATCTTTGATTAATTAGATCAATATATAGACTCATGTTCTTTAAGTCAGTTAGTCCTATAACTCCGTCAAAAAAGTCATGAAAGTCAAAAAGAATAAAATTGATTTCGTGATTGTTACCATATTTTAGAAAAATTGGAACATCAGCTTGAAATTGGGTATTTTCACTTCCTATGGCGGTTTTAATAATATTTTGAGAACGATAAATACATTGTGGGAAACATTGTTCAGCCACTGTAGGTCTTAGAATAGAACGAAAACTGCCTGTGTCGATTAATAATTTTATTTTCGGGTATTCGAGTTGTATATATGGTAAAGCGTTACTAGAGGAAATATTAATTTCCGTCAGGCTTGTGGTTTTGATGGGCCTGGGTCTAGAAAATTTCCATTGTTATCGTTTACAGATAATTCGTGAATTTGTTCTATTTGGGCATTATCGTCATAATCGATTTGATTATTGATATTTATAGGATTTTGTTCCTCATACTGAATTTCGTCACAATACGTATCGGAATATGAGTTTGAGAAATTATTCGATTCATCTTCCTCGAATTCATTTGAATAAAGTTCTTCGAAAACGTATTTTGGGTTTTGGTATGGTTGAACTTGCCTTTGATATTGATTAATTGGTCTAGAAAATGTATGATTTTGGGGATTTATTTTGGTGAATCCATTTGTATTTCTAGATACAATTGACATAGGAGTTGGTTTTGGAAGTGGATTTGGTGGAGTTTGATTTGGCTTGAATACATTACGAGGTGGTCCAAATACTTCTCGATTGGTTGGATAACGTTTGGTCGGTATTTGTTTCGGTTGAATATTTATAGGTTGTGAGGGCCATGAAGGTTTTAAAGACATATTAGATTGATTTTGGTTACTAAAATTTGGGTTCACGCGATTAAAATTTGGTTGGAAATTTGCGTTTATCTGTGACTGAAAATATTGAGGATTTTGATGATTAAATGGTCTATTAATAGAGTTTTTTATTAGGATTTCCTGTTTGTCCTAAGTTTCCATATAATCGTTAAAAATTTTCAAATTCGGCTACATAACCCATAGCATCTTCCAGAGAGTCTGGTTTCCTAATATACATGTTATTTTTCAGAATTCCTGAACAACCTGCTATAAAAGTGTTAACCGCTGTTTTGTCGTATAGATTTATATGACAAAGTTTTTGATTTTGATCAAGAGTATTATCATTGCTAATACGTTGTATAACACTACTTCTTAATAATTGCAACCTACTACCAAAATTTAATAAATGTTCTC
Organism: Pissodes strobi; assembly: GCA_016904865.1. Lineage (NCBI taxonomy): Eukaryota > Metazoa > Arthropoda > Insecta > Coleoptera > Curculionidae > Pissodes > Pissodes strobi. The sequence continues at coordinate 51,483 of MU182405.1, read as the reverse complement.
CCTTGTAGGGTCTCGTTCGCGTTAATTCTTGTACTAAACAATCTAAATCTCTCCTGTCAGTAAAACATTGTATTAAAGCTAATTTTAAATCATTCCAATTTGTTAATTCGGAACTATTTCCTACTAAAATTTCGGCTTTTCCGATTAGCTTTTCCTGAAAACAGTCAAAAATATGCTAATTCAATTCATCATCGTTTAATACGGCATAAGATCTTATTAAGTTCTCGCATTTTAAAATAAATTTGTTTAAAGTATTACTATCGCCATCGTAGGGCTTAATATTATCCAATTTGGATTTAAAAAGATTCCAATTCATATTATTTCTAACTTGATTATCTTCGTTTCCGTTAGGCATGCTGCCAATTATATCTGTGCTTGCAGTACTAGATATAATTTCGTCTATAATCGCTGTACCTACGGTACTATTACTACTTGATTCTAATATTGTACTTGCAGTACTGTTTTTATTGAAACTTAAGGAATTTAGTTTCTCTACGAGATCGTCTAATTCGTTCATAAAATTTTTATTTTATTTTTAATTTAATAATTATTATTTTTCGTTTATTTCGATTGAGAAATAAAAATAAAATTCTTTGATTGAATAATTCACTAACCTAATTGTCTTCAATAGACTGCGAAAATTTGTCTCCAATAGACTGAAATTAAAATTAAATTGCTTATCTATACCTTCCGAGTACCTTATACAGAGGGTCAAAAGGGAACGAAAGGAATGGCACTTACAGTTTGCTGTAGTCTCCGCTTCCTTCCCGATTCTCTCGCTGATTTGTCTGGTCTGCTGTAGCTTCGTCCCATTGATTGCGCTGAAGGGCTGGATAACCCAAGTAGTGGATCTGGCCTGAAGATTCTGGTCGTTTTCTGATGAACACTACCACACAATCCTACCGACTGCGCCACTTAAGTATTTAACTTTCAAAAATCTCTTTTTAAAAATTATTTATTAGGAGCTAACTACAGTTTGACTTTACTTGACAATAGCTAAATAGAGAATGATCGTACATTAAATTTATCTTAGGAGGTAAATTACATTACATTGCTTAAATCTAGTTCCCATCGGTGCATCTGCTGACTGGGCAGTCACACGGGCTCGGTTTCATGCTGAATGACCAATTCCCACAGGTTGTGGTGACTTAACTCGGTCTATATTTCTTTTTAGAAATTCAGTACTTTTTCCCTTCTTGTTACCAAAGATTTTTTAAATCTCATAACTCCGATATTAATTTAAAGGGCAAAAATTAATATGCAGCGGACTTAGGTACACAAAATATTTAATGAAGTTGACAGAACATTAGTAGAATTGTACTAATTGGATATATTGGTATTCCATTAAAAAAACATTACATTACAGTCCTCGAAAAGTGTGATAGCTTTAAACATATCAGGCTCTATTAAATATTAGGTATAAACAATGTTTTAAAAATACTTTAAAATCGTAATTTCAACAGCTATTTACATAATATTCGATTTTGGACGACCTAATGCGAAGCATACTTATTTTAAACACCTTAAAATAAACCACTTATCATACGCGATGAAATTTTTATTTATTCCAAAATTTACACCCTTTTAAATGTGTACGGATGGTACTATTAAAATTATTTTCGGATCACTTATATCGGGGTATTAATTTAAGAGAGAGGTTTTCGAAAATAATGCGATAATAGCATACTGAATGATAACCATTAGCATATGGGTTTTGCTTACGCGTTCTCTGAATAAGGGATCTAAATATAGAACAGAGAGGAATAATTCTTGTATATAGAAATTTTCCGTTTTAAGCATAAATTATATTAGTCCGTGGCCATGTGGAAGCCAAATTTTATAGAGAAATAAATGTGATTTTGTTTACAATGACACCAATTATCCGAATTGAGTAATTTCGTACATACTTATGAAGTTAAAAAATAAGTACTGATCTACATCTCTCGCTATACGAAATACACACTAATTTGGTATCTGCTTGTGTCCAAATCGTCTTGTCGCCCAATTAATTAACGAATAACAAATTTGACGCGTCTAATTAAAACAATTCCCCGAGCATTACAGATACCATTAACATACGCGCCTAAATCTCTCTCTCCCTCCAATGACTCAATTATAAGCAATTAATTTAACAGACCGAACGCAGATAAAGCTTAAATTAACCGGAATAAAAAGAAAATGACAAAATTCCTTTTCGTGCGACCTGTTAATCACGTGAAACGTGTAGCCTAAATGGTGAGTTTTTCTTAGAGAACCACGTAATCTGATATCTTTTTGAGACAAGCTGTTGGGTTAAAATTAATGTTTATGCCCGTACATCGCAGTCCATCTTTCCACGGAACTATGGCCTTTATCAAGATGTTAGCTTGTTTAATAGGCCTTGTTTGTTTGTCTCTCTTTCTCTTGACCACTAATTTATTAGTTATAATTTGCCACGATTATTTTATCCTTCTCGGTATTCATCATTTTTAAAGGGAGACGATAAAAATCTCGTTTTAAACCTTTTTCAAAACAGATGATACCATGTAAACATTACACTAATTTTACTTAATTAGAGAGCGTAATTATTAAATATTAACATAATGCTTTATTCAAATTCGCGGTTTAACCAAATTAATAACAAATTATGTTCTTCATATTTTAAGAATTGTTTAGTTTTTAACATAAGTTTGTATGTCCTTCTCTACAGTTATAGGTGAGGCAATATATTATCGCTAGATAACGTAGTGGAACGTGGAATATCAACAGTCAAATACCAAAGTAAACTCATATGTTACTAGACATTATATTTTTGAAGTGAAAGCATCTTTAGGCGTGTTTAGCACAGACAGAAACAGTCAAGGCAATAAAAATCTTATTTGGATCACTCTGTACATTTTGTTGGTTTGTACTTTGGCGGGTTGCTGTCGTATGATGCTGACAACAATCGCCTTTTTCTATCACTGGAGGGTGAGCGTAAATAAAACTACCGTGACTACATGCGAACAGAAAACGAACTATATTTCTGTCGTTATACTTAAATCTAATAGAATTACACTTGGATGTTTTTAGAAATGAATGCCTGACTGAGAGAGGGAACTC